>CM053614.1:71250177-71275784 GCA_028646535.1 Procyon lotor | reverse complement strand
GAAAATATATCACATGATATGTGCATATTTGGCATCTTCCAATCTCATGGAAAGTGCAGATGAAAGCATCTCTAGATGCTTTTTCATTAATCTTTAGTAAAGTTAAGGTAAAAATAGTGTGCTTATTATGGAAAATAAGTCCTTTAGCCCTCCTTCTAGCCAGAGGTCCCCCTGAGCCTCTGTGTTACACTACTTAATATACTGAGACTTTCAAATAATATAGAGCAAAGCATTATATAAACAAGATTATATGTAAATAAGGTTTTATATATTTATATTTTGTGCATATATCTATCTACATAGATAGATAGGTATCTAGGAATTTCCAAGGACAAATATATAGAGGTGTCAGGTCAGGCACTTGGATTTTATATCCCCCTGAAAAACCTAGTCACAAAGTTCTATCCATAAACTTTTGAGATCTACTCCTACATTTCCATCTTCACTGGTAGTAACTCTGGTAACCCAACCCAACATGTCTGAAGATATATATTTGATCACCTCCTCCAGGTCTTGATACCATCTCACAGGCCACTTCGATATGTCCTAAATAGGTACATTTACTTCCAATGTCTCTTCACTCTATTCCCCGCCATGTTTCATTCTACCTCTACTTACAATCTTTAAAAAGATTTTGTCTTTGATGTCTCAAAAGGCAAAAGTAGCTCCCCTTATTTTGGTTAGTGTTAGTTCTGACTCTGCCTGGCATCCCTTCTTTGGACCCTCCATGCTTTGGTCTCAATATGCTCTTTCAGCTCTTCAGGTGCATTGCTCCCTTGTCCTATCTTTAAGCTCTGACTAAGCTGAACTACATAATGTTCTGCTATATTTTCCTATCTCCAACTAATTGTTTCTGCTGTTCTCTAGACCAAGAATACTATTTATCTGGGCTAATTCAGAGTCATAAGATGGGAAACAGAGTTAGTTTAGGTTTGCTGAAACAAACTTTGCAATAGCATAGTTTTGTTTGGTTTTGCTTTTTTACTGTTTACCAATGTAGCACAGGTGCCATGAACTATGCTTATACATACAATAAATATTTGTTGCGAATAAGACTCCTTAAGAGTTTAATATTCTGTATCCAACTAATGGTGCCCAAACATTTGTGAAGTACCTCAAAAGACATTTTATATTAAATATTTGCTCATGCAAGGCACTGTATTAAGCCTGTCAGATGACAGATATTAACAAAAATGTAGGAATGTGACGAGGGCAGCCAACTTGTCTCTAGAACTTGCTCTTCTTGTGAATAACTCCAGAGTACTTACTTATTTATTATATACAATATTCCTACCAGTTTGATTATATAAATAATAATATAATCAGATATGGTTGTATACATATTTGTATGCCCAAATTTAAAAAAATTTCAGAAAATTTTCTAGAACATTCAACGCAACTATGGACTTAGAGGTCTTTTTTTTTTAATTTTCCCAAGTTTTTGTTTTCCTAGTATTCCATGTCAACTGTATACTACTCTGTTTTCTTATGGTTATAAAATGATTTATCTCTGTACACTTAACCTCCTTGGTCCTGGTGTTCTGGGGTAGCTACCACTTAATGAAAGTGACATGATAACAATCCTTTTAGCTAACCAGCTAACTGAATCAGTGCTAGAAAGACTAACTAGTGAGAAGAGTTATGGCTGAGGCTGGTGCATAGCCAAAAAAAAGAGGTAAAACATAGTAGAGAAAAAGGAGCCCCAGTATGTTAACCTCATACAATAAATCTTAAAGAATACATATCCAAAATCTTTTGATTGAATGACAGAATCCTTCCACACTGAATTCTTAAGAATTTTATGTACAAATGCATTGTAAGAAATTAGTTTATAGGCCTCTATTACTTCCAAATCTCTAAAAGGAGCTCAACCTTAATTTAGGAAATTAAAGATGGTCATAATTGAAAAAGTATTTCTTAAAAAGTGTCCCTTCAAGGTCAAAATAATCTTTGACTATCCTGTATTACAATCCTTCATGCCTGTTAGAATCCATTCAGATATTCAGTTCAATACTTGCACAGAGTATGAGAGAGATAAAAAGTTCCTCAGAGGCACTACTTCCAGTGTTTAACAATTGCCTCCTTTTAATTGGGTAGATGAGAAAAGTGAAGGCCATTGTTTAACAATCTCAGCTTAATTATATATGACCTTGGCAATGGCAGCTAAGTTAAAAACTAGATATTATCAAGGAGTCATGCTATATGTAATTATTATGAAGAATAACATGTCACCCTATTTATGAGTGTTTATTACAATACTCCACAGACAAAATTATGCATAGACAAAAACTATAATATGCAGCTCCTTTCAAATCCATGTTTTCCCCCAGGACTAAATGTCATGGACAAATTATTTCCCTTCTGCTTATATTCCTGAACATCATTTTTGTTTTTTTGTTTTTAAATATGTTTTCCTTCTTAAGAAGTGGAACTATAGACAATACATAAGAGAGATAATACCATTTCAGAAATCTGAAGAGGTTTTCCTGGGGTAGTGCAAGTGTTGTTCTGTTTTTGTTGCTGTTGTTGTTTAAAAATCTTACGTGGGTGCTGTCCTTAAAACTATTTTTTTTTCAGATTCACAAATATATTTTAAATTTTTGCTGCTTGACACTGTGCTCAGTATAAGGACTAAAGATTATCTGATTCTTATATAGACAGAATGATAGAATTTTAAGGCTTAAAGAACCCTTAGCATTGTTGACATGATATGGTCCAACTTTTACTTTTTATAGACGAGGAAAGAGATTTGAAATGTTACCTGAGTTAGATATTTAGTGGGAATCTTAGTGGTTTTAAAACACTGACCAAGGTCTCCAAAATACCCTGAAATGTATCCAAAAATGCTTTTCAATTTCTATTGTGGAAATCCAAGTTTAGCAAACTTCTTTTGTTATTTTAAAAATAAAAATGGTAGAAAAATATACAGATTGGATGTGAACAGAAAGTTTAAGAAACTGCTGTGTTGGTATGTCTATTTTTTTCTCAGTTATGTAAACCTATGATATTCTCAAGAGAGAAGAATATTGTTAAATACTTAGCAGTCAAATGTTATCCCTTGAGCTGTCTCAGTCTAGACATGAACCCACAAATATGTCTTATTAATTTCCCTCAAGCCTTCTTTCAAATATTACCTCTTCTAACTTGAACTTAATACCTTCTCAGTTTTAGTGTATTTTAGTGAACATGCAGGGGTAGCTTAAGTTTAGCACATTCTCAACTCCTTGTACACCTGAGAACTCATGCACATCTTTTTACCTGGTCTGATGTGTATTTACAATATAAGTTTGGGGAAATCTTCAATTATAGTGCACTGAAACTTGACAAGTATGTTAAAGTATGATAGGACATGCATTGCCATAGGGACTGTAGGGAAAGAGGATGGGAGATAGCATCTCCACTTACCCTGTGTTGTTTGTTAATCCAAAAGTGGGCAGTGACTGTAACTATACAAATTGTCCCTGCTTAGAAGGGTTCTATTCCTTTTTTTTAAAATCACATAGACTTTAATCAAATATAAACAAGAGTGAAAACCTATTTTCTAAAATGTTAGCTTATCTTGCATATAATGCATACTTTTGAGAAAAACAGAAATGATAAAAGCAGAGGAAGTAGGAGGAAGAGGGGAAGAAGAATGGGAAAGAAACTAAGAGAATAACAGGGCAGGGGACTGGGAAAAACAGAGCAGGATACAATTTAAACTCAGGGATTTATGTTATAGATTATATAGGCACAGCCATTATTTTGAGTTTTTGTATACTATATAGGGAAAAAAACCTGACTATCTTATTAATGATGCATGCAGTAGAGTTACTTTAAACATGAATCACTTATCCCAGGATAACAAATACACTTAATGGAAAACATTAAAGATATGTAGAACATAATAATTTTAGAAATAGACGTAGAGAAGTTTAAGTTCTAGGAAAGTGGAAAAGCATTATACAATAGGACAAACACAGGTGATAAGAGTTAAGTGCCAACCTAACATTTAAGAAAGCATCAAAGGTGGATCAACACAGATCAGTGGGTAACTCTTTCACCTGCTAACCTATATATATACGTTATCATTTCTAGTTTTCCACATATTACACATTATATCAAATAAAATGCATTACGGTTTAGTGATTATGAGGGATAGCTCTAAAGCAAAGGTCACCAACCTTTTTCTGAAAGGAACAGATAATAAATGAATGGGGAGTGCCTAAGATGAATAATGGAAAGGGAGAAAAGAAAAAAATGTAAAAGTCATGAATGTATAATCTTAGGAAAATAAACATGAAACACTAATGATTGAGTAGCATTGTGGCGGACCCCAAAGGTTTTGGAATCAGACAGATTTGATAAGTTCAAATCTCAGCTGCCACATTGTACCCCAGGGTAAATTACCTCTCTAATCCTCAGTGCCCTTATGAATAAATAGAGAATAATCATAGCCTTTAGTTCTTAGGTTCAGAAGATTGAGGAAATTCAATCACATAAAACTTAACCTGGTGACTGGAGAGTAGGTACTCAATAAATAGGAGCAATAAAGAGTAAAAGAATGAGTGGTAGCTGTAAGATAACAAAAAACAAAAACAAACAAAAAAACCATTTGGTCAGTTCTCACACTTAATACATAGAATCTTATAGTTTTCTTTTAGAGCACAATTTTTAAAATTATTGATGCATAATTGACATACAATATTATATTAGTTTTAGGTATACAACCTAGTAATTTAACATTTGTATACATTGTGAAATGATCACCATGATAAATCTAGTTACCATCTGTTACCTTATGAAGCTGATAAAATGTTATTGACTATATTCCCTATGTTGTACATTACATCCCCATGCACAATTTTTTATTGAGATATAATGGAGAGGTAACATTGTACACGTTTAAGGTGTACAATTTGTTAACTTGGTGCACTTGTATGCTACAATATGATTTCCACCATAATATTAGCTAACATCTGCATCAGAGCATATAATGATCATTTCTTTTTTGTGTGAGAACATTTAAGATCTAGTCTCTTGGCCGCATTCAAGTATATAATATAATATTCTTAACTATAATCACAATGCTGTACCTGAGATCCCCAGAACATATTCACCTTCGAACTGTAATTTTGAACCCATGAAAAAACATCTCCCCAATCCTCTCACATCCCAGCCCCTGGTAGCCACCATTCTACCCTCTATCTCTACAAATTTGGCTTTTTAAGATTCTACATGGAAGTGATATCATAGAATATTTGTCTTTCTTCACAATTTTTATTTTTAATGATTTTTATATGTTTCCCTCATGGGCTATCACCCCTGAAGGAATAGACTTTGTCCATAATTATATTCCTAGAGTTCAGTATCATCTCTGGCATATCCTAGGTACTCAGAAAATATGCTTGACTGAATGAAGGGACCCAGAATGAGAAAGCATAGGATAAAATTTAAATTCTATCATTTACAGTTTTGTGCAACCTTCTCAGTTGTCATGTCTTTACTTATAAAGTGAAGGCAATACTAGCACCCAATTCAATTGTTGTGAGGAGTCAGGGAGAATGATATTCTGATAAATACAACAGCATCCAACAGCATCTACAAGATAATGCCTAAAAAATGCTACCTGAATCAAGTCTAGTGTTTAGTGTTAAAAGTCAAGCTGAGCATAAGATGAAGTTCATCAAATTTCTATATTCTTCAAGTGCTTTAGTTATTAGACTATTTATGCCATATCTGTGATTCATAATAATCAAAATGGCTGACACTTACACTTGTGATGTGATTTTACCTTTTAACAAAATTCCATAAATAAAATGTAAAGGGAGATATTGTTTTGATAACTTTATGCTCTTGAGAGAAAAGCCACTGATCTTAGTATAAAGAATTAATTGATCTGTTCAGCCAAAGCAGCATGTTGTTCACTCTGCACTCTCTGATTTTAAATTAAAAATTAATATGCCTACCTGTGCTCACTGGTGGATGTATTGGGAATCATCAATATTTCATATATGGCACAGGCCAATCCTAAGTTGTGCATCTAATGCAGAAATGTATGAGGTGTTGCTAGGACCCAGCCTGTGGCTGGAGAAGCTTCATCACTGGCAGATGATGACATTAAGAGGAAACCTGATGAAACAAGGAGAAGAAAGCCTTTCTATAGCCTGCTGTGAAATTAACGATGGCACCCTATGGAATGAAAATATCTCTTGCTAAGAGAGACCAGAAAATCTTCATAAGAAGGTTGAAGTTCAGGTTTTCAAGGCACAGACATTAAAAGACATATTTTAAGGAATATTTAATGTCACTGAAAAATGCCAATTATATAAGGTTGAATGTGAAATGAGAATGGACAACTATATACAATAAGGGCTCAATTATATATAATAATCTTTTGTATGCACACTTGTAAATAGACTGGAAAGAATTGTGTAAATATGATAATGGCAGTTGTCTTTAAATATGAGGATTGTGGATGCTTTTATTTTCTTTTTGAAGATTTTATTTATTTACTTATTTTGGAGAGAGAGAGAGATAGAGTGTGTGTGTGCGTGTGTGTGTTTGTGTGTGGGAGCTAGTGGGGAGAAGGGCAGCAGGAGAGGGAGAGGGAAAGAATCTCAAGGAGAGTCCCCACCATGGTGCTTGATCTCATGTTCTGGAAATCATGACCGAACTGAAACCAAGAGCTGGACGCTTAACTAACTGAGCCACCCAGGTGCCCCATTTTCTTCTTCATACTTGCGTGTTAGGTCAATTAGAGTCTTACTCCCAGAAACACAAAGATACAGGACGGATTGACCATAGATCCTGAAAGAAAAAAATTGCACAGAAAATTCTGGAGACTGCAATAGGCCACATCTAAGTCCAAGTCACGAGAAAGCAGAAATGAAGGGATAGTAGAAGTCAGGAGTCAGTTAAAAATAGAGTGAGGGGCGCCTGGGTGGCTCAGTGGGTTAAAGCCTCTGCCTTCGGCTCAGGTCATGATCTCAGGGTCCTGGGATCAAGTCCGGCATCGGGCTCTCTGCTCAGTAGGGAACCTGCTTCCTCCCCTCCCCCGCCCTGATCTGCCAGCCTCTCTGCCTACTTGTGATCTCTCTCTTTCTGTCAAATAGATAAATAAAATCTAAAAAAAAAAAAAAAAGTGAAAGATGATGTCACCACTTTACATAGAAAGAAAAGGTCAAGAAAGTGACTCCAGATGATAGTGAAGCACAAGAATGAACATCCTGTCTCCTGACTTAGCCCCTAGCTCCTGCCCTTCCTGGGGCATGAATTTACTGTTTCTTGCCTGATCGAGGCTAGATGATTTAGTTATTTCCAGGTTCTATATGAGTACAATAAACCTCCGTACTTGAAATAAGTTGAAAGTCTCTTCCTTACAATAGGAGCTTAAATAAAATAACAGTGCACTTAAAAGAGGCCTTCCTTTGATACTCCCCTTTCATATTCAATCTCAAAAGAGACTGAGTAGAGGAATTATATGTCACCCAAGTTAAGAACTGTTGTGGTATCTGAAGGCACATTGCAGTTATGTCTTTCAGTGTTTTGGATAGCACAGACCAACGAGTATCAAAGAGTTGATTGATAATGGCTATCTAGTGTACAGTGAAGAAAGGAACTGCAGAGCCAAGCTGGGGACAGAAAATGTTTTAGGATCAATTAGGATGGACCACTACTGGTCTCTAATTCTACAGTGATGTCACAGGTGGAAGGGATGGTGCTATGAAAAGAGTAGAGGCTTTGCAGTTCAAATACCTGTCCCACATCTTTTACATGTAGGGTTTTGGGGTAAATTATTTAACCTCCTTAGCGTCCATGTTCTCATCATAGGAATCACAACACCTACTTCACGGTATTTCTGTGAGAATTAAGTAACATAACAGGTAAAATCCACAAGACATCTCCAGGCACACACCAGGTGTCCAATAAAATGTTAGGCCATTCTTCCTGGCTTCTTTTTTTTTCAAAACCTTTGATTACAACTGCAATACTATTGGTCTACAATTAATTACAAATGCACAGCACATACTTATAGGTCCATGAAAGATTATTACTCTGTCAGTCCATATCTTTGCCCCGCAGGATTAGTTACAACTGTATAGCCCACACTGCGTCTCACAGTTGATCACAACTGTACCACCCTATACTCTAGGTCCACACATTGCCATTTTTGCTATTGTAACATAAGAAGAAAAAAACAGACACATCACAGGCTGTTTATACCTGACTTGGGAAAAAATGCAGTTCTTGCAATGAGTGCCTAAAAATCTATGCCTCAGGTTGTTTGTTGTCATTGAATAGAAATGCTGACATTAACTCTTGGAAAATGCAGAAGATAAAAACTCTGTTCTTTTTGTTCAGTTTTTCTGAAACCTAGAACTGCTCTAAAAACCTTCTATTAATTAAAAAGTAACTTGTTCATAAGTCCATGATAAAAAAAAAATAGTCCAGCTGTACCTGCCTACCACTATTCTAGCCAGGAAATTCCAGTTTCTCTCTATAATCCTTTCTTCCCTGTTTTCCTTATTGTTCCTCATCTACTTTCTGACAAGGTTTGGACGAACAATGAGTGTAGTAAAAAGACAGCTATTCTGACTTTTTGGTGAGGCTAATATCTAACTTAATAAAAAGGAGTATATAGTTCAACTCTATCCCCAACTCCTAAAAGGAAGAACCTGGTGAAGGTCAGTGAGGATTCGACTATTTTCTTGGCCTGTTTTGTAAAGCCTAATGCTTAGTATGGTTTCCTTATGCTCCTGATAAATTTTGAGCAAAAGGCTTAAGCTGGATCATCCTACAAATCCTGGACCTAAAATTTAAAAGTAATTTGTAAAAACAGCAGTAGGGTGTACTGAGAAAGCTCATTTTGACCTGCTTCATTTTACCCATTTTTATGTAGAACTGGCCCAACAAAACGGTATGGTGTACCTACTTAGTTATTATAGCCTTCTCTTCCATAAATTGTGTTTCAAACAAATGCGTGCCTGGGTTTATGATTCCTTTGGATTCCAGTTACCCCATATTATTGCCATGAAAATCAAAATTGTACTGCAGCTACAATATAATTTTTTTAGAACATATATTGTCTTATCAAACCAGCATATCTTTTTCCAGTTAGCTTAGCAAAAAGATGTGATTTTTTTAATGTTGTAATAAAGATTGCTTTATAAAGTGTAAATCACTCTGGTATTCATTTTTTAAAAAGATTTTATTTATTTCTTTGACAGAGAGAGAGAGAGAGATTATAAGTAGGCAGAGAGGTAGGCAGAGAGAGGGGGAAGCAGGCTCCCTGCTGAGCAGAGAGCCCGATGCGGGGCTCGATCCCAGGACCTGAGATCATGACCTGAGCCGAAGGCAGAGGCTTTAACCCACTGAGCCACCCAGGCACCCCAACTCGGTATTCATTATGAACCCTCACATTGACCCCAGGATTCTTCCCTTCTGTGTAAAAATTTCCTACCACTAAGTCAGCCAGTTAAGTCCCTTCATCAAGAGATGAGAGTATCAAAAAGCTTGAAGAGGCAACCAGGGAGGAGGAGAAGCCGTGGTTTTATTTATGTATTTATTTCGAATAGATAAATGAGCCAAAGAAGCTCATGTGTCTTTTCTATCATTCGTCACTGAAATCCAACAGCTGAAATTCCTTTAGAATACTGCCATACCTATTTATCCTGCTAGATACCTCTCCACACTAATCTATCTTCATTTTCTTCTGCTTCTCAAATCAAAAAAAGCCAACACAAATGAAGCTATGTCTGTAAGCCATCTAGATCTATTTTAAAAATGAAGTCAAACTAATAAAGAGCAAGCGCTAAAATTAGTATCGAGCCACTAGTTACTTGAAACATAGCCCCTGGCTAGGAAAATTCTCTACATTTTAAATTTAATTTTTGAAGGAAGCTCTGGCCAAAAGATCACATCAAGCCTCCTTAACACGCGTTCAAGCAAAGGTACTGAAAACATCTTTTGTATGTAGGCTTAACAAGGCCAACGTTAACACTTCTGATGAGAAATTAGCTGTTGTTAAGCCCTAGCGGCAGAAGTATGAGTGTCGTAGATGATACATTACAGGAATATATTCACATGGAATGGTCTTTTTCTACAGCAAAGAATGCATCTAGCAATCCCAAGTCACTTTAGTGACAACCTAGTGGTAAATCCACTGTTCATACATTTCTCCCTTTAATACAACAAAGTAGAACATGGTATTGAATACTGGGCCCCCAAACTTTTAGTACTGAAAAAAAAAAAATCAAAGAGATCATGTGGTTACCACACCACTCAGTTTGGGGAGGGTAAATCTAAGGCTGAAAGTCCAATGACTTACAGAAGACCAGAGAGCTGGTTTTAGCCAAGTGCCTGAACCAGATCCCAGCATGCTGAACACAGTTATCTTTCGAGCAAAGAGATTAAATAATTTTAAGTCCAAATCATAAAGAACTACTTTATAGTTCTTTATATGTTCAATGTTTCAAAAGCCTCCATATATTACACATGGATGACTGTAAGCATTAACATGTAGGTGTATCCTCTTGACTTTTCCTCCACTTAGACATTCTTCCTAGTTGTGTCAGAAACTAATTTTCCCCACAATCCATTCTCCCATTCTCCCTACTAGTAAGAGAACCTCTCCTCCTGCACTTGAATTTCATCCCAGTTAGGGATGATATCTCCAGGACTTTGCTGGCAGCTAGACATGGCTACTTTACTAAGTTCTAGACAAATGAATATGACAGAAGTGATGTGTTCAACTTTTACATCATATTTTTGAAAAGTGTGCTTGCTCTCTGCTTTCTCTTTTCCCACTTCCACTGGATAAGAATGAATGTGCAGCCCATGTGGTCCACAAAACACTAACTGTGGGTGTAACGAAGAAACAGATGGAACCTGGTCCCCAAAGAGGTTCTGCAACAGAGCTGCTTATACACTAGACTGTCTTCCTATTTCTGTATTATGTGGGAGAGAAATAAGCCATCTCCCAGGGGCCACTGTATTTGGGGGTACTTCTGTTATGTCAGCTCAACCAATACCCAATAGAAATATACTATGGCCCCTTATTTTTGTGGAAACAAATATTTATCACAAATCTTACCAGGAATCACTTCCTTATACAGCTGTTTCCTGACCAATACAGTCGTTAAAGAAGTCCCTCCTTTGTACCTTTTATAGATTTTACTAGAATATATACAACACTTAATTGTACCTATTAGTTCATAGTAAACTAAACTGAAAGTACTAAGGGGTAGGAAGACTATCTTACTCTTGTTTGTTCCTCTAATGCTTAACATGGTATCTGACACACGGAAGGTACTCAAACAATGTATGTTGAAAGAAAATGATTGATTTTTTCTTGATGATTTAAAACAAATATCAGGACCTTTCAGTTTAATGAATTTTAATATTAATTTTATTATAACAGAGGTTCATTAATAGTATCCCCATATATAAGAACAGAAAGGCCAAATTTTTCCATACAGACTTAGGAAAATATAACTCTCCCAAAATAATCAAGGCATTGAATCATCTCCTATTGAGCTGGAGATTATTTATAGTGTATCAGATTTAGTACTTTCCTTGGCAGATTGAAGACCGCTATCCCCCCATCTTCACAAAGCACTATTACCCTTCAAATTATTTTTAATTGTTTCTAATGTGTATTTTTCGATATTCATTGTTGTTGTTTTAAGTAAACTTGCCTTTCTGATTTCTGTTGGTTGAGATTCTTATACAATGAAGGCATAAAAATTTTAAATCATAGAAAATTGAAGTCAACAATCAGAGGATATTGCTAGAAGACACTCTTTACTGAAAAAACTCCAAACATAAGAATAAAACTACTTGTTCTAAAAGTAAATTAGTTACCTGAAAATAGAAGAGAGAATAAGAACAAAAGTGTTTTTGATTGCAATTAGAAGTGTAATTATGTATGAGAGACCAGCCAGATGTAAGCCAAAAGAAATATCTGGCATAGCAGTGAAGTTTTTGCTTGACAGGCCAAGCACATTTAATCTCTGACAGCATGCAAAAGCAGGAATTCTTTGTAAAGCTATGTAATTAAGTGAAAACTCTCAGCAGCTGCCCTGTAAATCTCTAGAGAGAACACTGGCAAAAGGCTAGGTTCTATAGTTGTCACTGCTCCAGCTGAATGGTCTTTAATTTGACCCCTAAATGACAGTCACACCTAGGAAGAAGAATCAGTAATGTATTTGACATAGACTCCTCTGTACAGAGTCAAAGAGGCACACAAAACAGGGGCTGAGAGACAAGATCTACAACAAAAAACGCGGGGCAGGCTTGCTTACATCATCTAAAACCTTATAAGCACCATGCATTTCTCTTGAAGAATTCAACCCTTGGGGCCAAGTATAAGGAGATGCCAAAGTACTAGGAAAATGAGCTATTGGAGTCTAATGTTTCCTATTCCATAAATTAACAGTTAACATAAGGATTTAAGAGCCTCCTTAAATTGGCTAGGGCCAAAGGTAATTATTGTCAGAAATTTTCATGTTATAAGGAGATTTGGCAGTGCATTTGGTCCTTCCTTGTTCTCTACTCACTCTTAGCATAAAGTGACCATGCATCCAACTTTGCCCAGGACTGTCCATGTTAATGTCTGTTTAACTGAAAAATGATTGTCAATTTTATTCTTAAAATTGTTACAGATGATAAATTATATGTTCATGCCTTTAAAGATCAAGTCTCTTAACACCATTTCCTAAATACCTCTTGAACCTATGCAATTTCCTCTGGCCCCATTCTCTTTACACCTTTATCTCTCACGAGGACTACTGCAGGGATCTCCTTGTCTGGTATACTTCTTCTACTACAACAATGATAGTAATGCACAATTCTTCATAACATCCAGACAGAGAATTCCATATATGTAAACTATTCCATATACAGTTTATACGCCCCATTAAGTTACAAGTTCCAGGAAGAGAGAGATCAGGTTTTATCTTGTTTGTCCCTAGATCTCCAACACCTTAGCATATAATCAATGTCCAACAGCTTTTTGTTGAAATGATCAAATGGAAAGTTCCAATTTTAGGCAGCTAAATATAAAGTACCTACTCCTTATCTTTAAACATCCCCTTTGAAGAAGTTAATGCTTCATAATATATACTTCCTTCTGTTTAATTCTACTTCATAACTGAATATACAGTAACTAGATTTAGCCCAACAGACATCAGATTAAGGTAAAGGTACATATATTTTGGTACAGCCAATTATTTCATGTTTACCTCAATTATGTTAAGTTTATGCAATCAACATTTATATTCCAAGTTATTTCTCATGCTTTCATTTTTCTGCTTTCTATTCATTTTTATAAAATGAAGGAAAACATAATAAAATATTCAAATAATTATTTAAGTATAATGTGTAAAGATGCTTACATTGCTTAAATTGTTAGCTTAAAGGAAATAACATGACAGAGTCACCAGAAATATTTGTCAACTAAAATATGAGGTTGAATTAAGTATGTGGAAACCAATATAAGGGTATTATGAAATGCATTGTCAGAAAGTCAAACATGCAGATAGGAAAGTCAAACATGAAATTTGAAAGCCTCTTGTATTAATGGTTCAATTGATATTTAGGATTCATATCTGTTAGGATGAACCCAGCTACAACACAAAGAAAACTCAACTCCCTATGGTTGAATCAATGGAGATATTTGATCATCTTATATAACGGGGACTCTGGAGGTTGGCAGTTCTAAGGTTTGTAACTATGGCTCAAGTATATCATTAGGAACTCAAGTTCTTTCTATCTTTATGTTCTCTATTCTCAACTGTTTTTTTATAGGTTTTTACCTTATGGTTATAAGATGGCTCCTTCAGCTTCAGATATCAAGTACTCCCACAACCATGATCATGGAAGGAATGAAAGAGCAGAAGAAAACAGAATCTTCGATTCTGAAGCCTCTCTCTTTTTATCCAGTAAAGATGTCTTTTTTAGAAGCTTCCAAGAAGATTTCCCATTGTGTGATCATTGACCAGAACTGGATCACATGTGCATTACGAGATTTATCACTTAAAAAGAGGAATGGAATTACCACGAGACCTTAAGGTAATCATAAGAACAAAGGAACTCAGTCCATTACATGAGCAAGTAAGGGTAGGCAACAGGGTCTGTCATAGAACTCTGAGAGTCAGAGTTGTATCACATTCTTCTGAGTTAGAAAAATAAAGTGATAACAGTGAACATAATTATACAACCGAAATTTGGCTTCTATACATTCTAACATTAAAGAATTTCAGGGAAAACAACTATTTCTAAAACAGAAGGGGATAAATTAAAAATGAAGCCGTATAAATTGTTAGAAGCTTTCTATTTTTGAAAATGTAACTACTGGGGCAGTTTTAGGAACTCAAATAATATGACACTTAAAAACAAACCTTCTGCATTATGCTAAGTGAAATAAGTCAGACAATGACAAATATCATATGATCTCACTTAAATATGGAATCTAAAATAAACACTCATAGGCTCAGAACAGATTGGTAGTTGCGAGAGGTGGGGGGGAGCAAAATGGGTAAAGGGAGTAAAACATACAAACTTCCAGCTATAAAATAAATTCATCATGGGGATGTAATGTACAACATGATCATTATGATTAATAATGATAATTAATAATAATAATTATTATTTATAATTAATTATTTATAATTATATTATTTTATACTTATTATTTATTATTAATTAATATTTATAATCAAATTAGTATTTATTTTATTATTAATATAATAAATTATATTAATTTATAATCATATAATTATATTATTAATTATATATAAATAATTATTTATAATTAATAATATAATTAATAATAATTAATAATACTGTGCTGCAAATTTGCTACTATAATAGATCTTAAAAGTCTTCATCACAGGGGAGTGCCTGAGTGGTTCAGTGGGTTAAAGCCTCTGCCTTGGGGCACCTGAGTGGCTCAGTTGGTTAAAGCCTCTGCCTTCGGCTCAGGTCATGATCTCAGGGTCCTGGGATCGAGCCCCGCATCGGGCTCTCTGCTCGGCAGGGAGCCTGCTTCTCCCGCTGCCATTCCCTCTGCTTGTGTTCCCTCTCTCGCTGTGTTTCTCTCTGTCAAATAAATAAAAATCTTTAAAAAAAAAAAAAGCCTCTGCCTTTGGCTCAGGTCATGATCTCAAGGTCCTGGATTCGAGCCCCACATCGGGCTCTCTGCTCAGCAGGGATCCTGCTTCCCCCTCTCTCTCTGCCTGCCTCTCTGCCTACTTGTGATCTCTCTCCCTCTGTCCAACAAATAAATAAAATCTTCAAAAAAAGTGTTCATCACAAGAAAAAAATTTGTAATTATTTATGGTGACAGATGTTAACTAAACTTATTCTGCTAATCGTTTCTCAATATATACAAATATCAAGTTATTATGTTCTATATCTGAAACTAATATAATGTTACATATCAATTATACCTCAATAAAAAAGTTTTTAAAAAGAAAAAAACCCTCCTTTAAGAGTCATTTCAGTCAACACTCACAACAACTATATACTAATTGGTAAAAGGTTTTATTTAGCCACATGATTTCATAATTATGTTACAGTTACAAAGACAGAAGACAAACAAAAATGTGGAGATTCATTCCATACTCAAACTCTTACTTTCAATCTACTGGCAATTATATTCTTAATTTTATATTGCATTGAACCCAATCAAAAAGCCACCTCAAATCACATCAATTTTTCATTTGCATCTTAGAGAAATAATGGCTCTGAACCAAGTATCCAGGTACTAACTAGTTTAGTTTTAATTCAGAGCAGATGGACGAGGGTTCTCAAGGTCAATTTTACAGGATCTTCTTGGAAAATACCTCATGGTCTCTGTATCATAGCAGATGGTGAAAATATTTTCGGGCTATTTTGAAATTATCTTAGTGAAACTAAGATAGAATTATATTCTATCAATTGTCTTATATGGCTTCCATAAACATGATTTTCTTTCCAAATCAAGAGTTACAATTGATGGAGCTTAGCAGGGCTCTTTTGAGATATCATTATCAACAATGACACACTGAGAATTTATATTCCAAATTCAGAGATGAATTACAGAAGAGGAAGCAGTGGATCTCCTGAGATAAACAGTCAGATGCTGATAAATGATGTTATAATGCATATCCTGTTTTCCTATATAAGAGGAAAGAATTTCTATATTCTGTTATTATAGATTTTCAAACTGATGTTTCTTTATAGAAGATAAGCACAATATAATTCTTCTTTTTGACTCCTTGAGCAACTAACAGCACTTGACATACTATAGATGTCCAATAAATTGTCCTTTTTTTTTCTCATCAGGGGTACAAGTTTTATTTTTCTTTTATTTTTTTAAGGGTTATTTTTTAAAAAGATTTTATTTATTTATTTGAGATGGAAAGAATGAGAGAGAGCATGAGAGGGGAGAGGGTCGAAGGGAGAAGCAGACTCCCTGCTGAGCAGGGAGCCTGATGCAGGACTCAATCCTGGGACTCCAGGGTCATGATTTGAGCTGAAGGCAGTCACTTAACCAACTGAACAACCCCGGTGTCCCTATTTTTATTTTCAAGATAAAATATTGTGAAGGGCATATGCTATTTGGCACAATGTCAGATAGCTACTCCTTCTACTTTGATTTTTTCTTGAGAAATTTTTTCCATTGTCTAAAATCTAATTGGGAAAGTAATTCCCAGCTATCTTATTCTACTCCCAAACTGGAAAAGTCTCAAATTCCTTACTTTTCTTAAACTGGCAGGGCCTGGAAGATGGTATCAATTAGGCTAATAATATCCTTGATCCTGCAGCTTTGGATCTTGAGTGGTGCAAGGATAAAAGGAAGTACAGAATTCATTTGTTTTAGCAGCAAAGGCAGGAGTGGTGATGCTGCCCTAATTAAGACTGTTCCTGTTACTCTGGTTCCTATTTCCCAGGCCCCTTCCAGTTCTTAGTTTCAGACCATTCCCAAGCCAACTCTGGGTATTCTAATAAGTTCTCTTTTGCTTAGCTAGAGTTGGCTTCTATTATTTGTAATAAAAATTTTTTTAAATACAGACAAAATTAGATAATAAAAATATCTATAACATACTATTTTATAGCCTTCTTTTCCATTATTCTATCTTGAACATTTTTCATGATCAATACAAATATTACACAACATCAGCTTTAATGGTCACCTGGCTTACCTGCATGGATATACTACAGTTTATTAGAATCTATTTAATCAGTGCTGGAGGTTTACATGTTTCCTTTTTCTTTTTTTACCATTATAAACAATCCCCTGGTTAGCATCTTACTTATACATCATAATAGACAGCACTGATATTTTTACCTTGTAACACATTTCTAAAAGAAGAATTACTGGGACAAAGGTAAACACAATTTTGAATCTTTAAATTATGTTCTGCAAGGAGGGTTGTACCTAATTATCATTCTATTAGTAGGGTAGGGAGGTGCCCATTCTAAGATCTTATCCATTAGTTTTATTGTAAGATAGGAGACTATAAAGCCATTCAACTTCACTTGCCCAAATACACAATATAGAAAGCAATCAGTCTGGTTTGAGGAGCCCCATGTAATAAAGGGGAAGAGTTACAATAGAACTCAATGCATACCTTGAGTTCTTAATACAACTGAATACCACTCATTTCCATGTGTGTTTTCTTATGGATGGATACTGTGAAAGTTCTCATAATGAGTTAGAAGGAAAAGGAAGAGAGAACCAAAGAAAACCCAGCCAGCCCTCACTATAGTGCTTCTCACGGCTAACTGACTCATACTCTGAAAGCCAAGGAATGGAAGGAGGAAAAAGATGACAGAAGAATAGGAGACTCTGTATCAACCAGTCCCTTGAATTGAGCTGGATATCTACCAGACCATTCTGAACACCCATAAAATCAACCTGAGATGTAAGAAGATAAATCTTGATCTCCACAAAGAGAATATCTCTGGCAGTTGGTCTCGAGGTATGCAGCTGGGAGACATGTTACCATGGGCAGATATGGGAAGATAAATGGAACGGAAGGGAATTGTCAAAAGCACTTGAGCTGGGAAGTTGAAATAACACAAGAGCACAAAAACCTCCCTTGTTGGGGACTGGGCACAGACTCACAGACCAGTAGCAGTGGGAAAGGACTTTAGGGCAGCCCGGTAGACTGAAACTTGGAGCTTCGGGGGGCAGGCATGTGAACCAGGGGTGGCTTGTGGATTTAGAAGCACAGAGGGCAGAGATAGGCCCAGACCTGCAAGTGAGGGCTGGGAATGAGGTTGGGAAGTGAGGCTGGAAGTGAGGGCTGGGAGTGCTGCTGTGAGACATACAACCCAGGACACTGCGGTTTTTAGCAGTACAGACAGAAATGGAGACAGTGTGGCCTGGAGAACTCAGTGAAGATCAGACTGCGATATATCTGTTCTGAGACAGAGGTTTGGATGCGGTCATTTCTGCTTTGACTCTCAGAAGAGATATGGAAAGGCACCAGGGAAAGTCACTGGAGACCAAAAAACCACTGAGCCCACTCCCCACACCACAGCAGGCAGAGCAACTCTGCCCAAACAGGGTTGCCTGAGTAACAGTGCAGCAGGCCCCTCCCCCAGAAGACAGGCTGGAAGAACAAGAGGCCGACAACCCTAAGGTCCCTATAAAACAGGCACATCTTGCTTGGGTTGTGGTCAATAATTTGGACTCTGTACATTTCCTCAACCACACCTCAACAGGTAGACTAAGGGGAGGATCCCCCAACAAAGGCGAGAACCAGAGAATGTGGCCTCTGCCACAAAACTACTAGAAATGGATATAACCAAGATGTCAGAAATTGATTTAGGAGTAAAAATTATCAAGATGATATCTAGGCTTGAGAAAAATATTAATTATGACATGGAATCTCTAAGGGCAGAAATGAGATCTAATCAGACCAAACTTAAAACTACAATAAATGAATTAGTGAGATAGAGGATAAGTGATAGAAAAGACGGAAATCAAGGCAGCATGGGAAAAACCAAATTAAAACCCAAGGAATCAAACTAAGAGAGATTAGTGACATAATGAAACATTCCAATATCAGAATTATTGGGATCCCTGAGGAGGTGGAGACAGAGAGAGGTCTAGAAGATATATTTGAGCAAATCGTAGCTCAGAACTTCCCTAATCTGGGGAAAGAAACAAGCATTCGAGTCCAAGAGGCAGGGAGGACCCCTCCCAAGATCAATGAGAACAGACCCACACCATGACATATAATAATACAATTTGCAAATCTTAAATCTAAGAAAACAAGCTTGAAAGTGGCAAAAGGGAAGAGATTTCTTATATACAGAGGAAGGAACATCAGAATAATGTCAGACCTCTCCACAGAGACCTGCCAAGCCAAAACCGCTGGCAAGACATATTCAGGGTGCTAAATGAGAAGAATGAGCAGCCAAGGATACTTTATCCAGCAAGGCTGTCATTCAGAACGGATGGACAGACAAGGAGCTTCCAAGACCGGCAGAAATTGAAAGAATATGTGACCACCACGCCCGCCCCTGCAAGATATATTAAGGGGAGTTCTATAAAAGAAGAAAGACCCCAAAAATGATATAGAACAGAAATGTACAGAGACAATCTATAGAAACAAGGACTCCACAGGCAACATGGTGACAATAAAATCTTATCTTTCAATAATCACTCTCAACATGAAGGGCCTAAATGTTCCCATGAAATGGCACAGGGTTGGAGATTAGACAAAAGGACATGACCCATCCATATGCTCTCTACAAGAGACTCATTTTGAATCTAAAGATACATCCAGACTGAAAGTAAAGGGATGGAGAACAATTTTTCATGCCAACAGACCTCAAAAGAAAGCTGAGGTAGCAATTCTCATATCAGACAAATTAGATTTTAAGCTAAAGATAGTAGTTAGAGATACAGAAGGACACTATATCATGCTTAAAGGGTCTATCCAACAAGAGGACCTAACACTTGTAAATACCTATGCCCCCAACCTGGGAGTAGCTAACTACATAAGCCAACTGTTACAAAATAAACAGATATAATGATAATAATACACTAATAGTAGGAGACCTCAGCACTCCACTCTCAGCAAAGACAGATCATCTAAGCAGAAAATCAACTAAGAAACAAGAGCTTTGATGACACTGTGGACCAGATGGACTTCATAGATATATACAGAACAGTCCACCCTAAAACAACAGAATACTCATTCTTCCTGAACGCACATGGAACTTTCTCCAGAACAGACCACATACTGGATCACAAATCAGGTCTTAACTGATACAAAAGACTGAGATTATTCCCTCCATATTCTCAGGCCATAATGCTTTGAAACTCGAACTCAATCACAAGAAAAAATTTGGAAGAAATTCAAACACTTGGAACCTAAAGACCATCCTGTTTAAGAATGTTTGGGTCAACCAGGAAATCAAAGAAGAACTTAAACAATTCATGGAAACCAATGAGAATGAAAACACATTGGTCCAAAACCTATGGGATACTGCAAAGGTCGTCCTTAGGGGGACATACATAGACATCCAAGCCTCACTCAAAAAAAGTAGAAAAATCCCAAATACACAAATTAACATTAACACCTTAAAGAACTGGAGAAAGAACAAGAAATAAAGCCCACGCCATGCATTAGAGGAGAAATAATTAAGATTAGGACAGAGATTAAAGACTTAGAAACCAAAAATACAGTAGAGCAAATCAAGAAAACTAGAAGCTAATTCTTGGAAAGAATTAATAAGATCAATAAGCCACTGGCCAGACTTATCCAAAAGAAAAGAGAAAGGACCCTAATTAATAAAATTATGAATGAAAGGGAAGAGATCATGACTCACACCAAGGAAATAGAAACAATTATTAGAAATTATTATCAGGGGCGCCTGGATGGCTCAGTGGATTAAAGCCTCTGCCTTCGGCTCAGGCCATGATCTCAGGGTCGTGGGATCGAGCCCGGCATCAGGCTCTCTGCTGAGCAAAGAGCCTGCTTCCCCCTCTCTCTCTGCCTGCCTCTCTGCCTACTTGTGATCTCTTTCTCTGTCAAATAAATAAATAAAATCTTAAAAAAAAAAAGAAATTATTATCAACAACCAAATGCCAATAAATTAAGCAACCTGGAAGAAATGGATGCCTTCCTGGAAACCTATAAACTACTAAGACAGAAACAGGAAGAAACTGACAACCTGAATAGACATTGCAATAACCAGTAATGAGATTGAAGCAGCGATTAAAAACCTCTTACAAAACAAAGAGTCCAGGACCTGATGGATTTCCAGGTAGAATTGGGTAATTCTACCAAACATTCAAAGAAGAAATAATACCTCTTCTCCTGAAACTGTTTTAAAAAATAGAAACAGAAGTAAAACTTTCAAGCTCATTCTATGAAGCTAGCTTTACCTTGATCCCAAAACTAAGCAAAGACCTCATCAAAAAGGAGAAATACAGACCAATACCCCTGATGAATATGGATGCCAAAATTCTCAACAAGATCCTAGCTAATAGGATCCAACAATACATTAATAGGATTATCCATCATGACCAGGTGGGATGCAAGGGTTTTTCAACATTTGCAAATCAATCAATGTTAATAGAACACAGAATTAAGAGAGGAGACAAGAATCACATGGTCCTCTCAATTGATGCAGAAAAAGATTTGACAAAATATAGCATTCTTTCCTAATTAAAATTCTTCAGACTAAAGACATTAGGAGAAGGAAAGCGAAAATGAAGGGGGGGATATTAGCAGGAATACAAACCACGATAGACCATGGACCCTGGGAATCAAACTGAGGGTTTTGTCAGGGGGGAATGGGTCAGCTCGGTGATTGGTATTAAGGAAGGCACATATTGCATGGAGCACCGGGTGTTATATGTGAACAGTGAATCATGGAACACTACATCAAAAATTAATGATGTACTTTATATTACTAACATAACTTAATTAAAAATTTTTAATAAAAAAAAGGAAGCTAAGGAATGAAAGATTTCATATCTACCAGAAGTATGTTTACACAGGAGACACAGGAGATATAAAATCCATTATAAAGTTGGCATGCCTAGAGAGAGTCTGAGAAACACAAAGTCTGGTCTTGGCTCACAAAGTTTTCTCTACATTGTTCTTTTTTTTTTTTCCTTAGATTTTATTTATTTGACAGAAAGAAACACAGCAAGAGAGGGAACACAAGCAGAGGGAATGGTAGCGGGAGAAACAGGCCTCCTGCCAAGCTAGGAGCCCGACTCGGTGCTTGATCCCAGGAGCCCGGGATCATGACCTGAGCCGAAGGCAGACACTTAACGACTGAGCCACCGAGACACCCCTTCTCTACATTGTTCTATAAAAATCACAGGGCATCTTCCTGAGTCAACTGGCCTTCATTTTAACTCATGAAAGAGTGGATGCTACTGCCACAATAAAAGAGGCCTTCTCAGTAGATCTGATTTGTGCTTATGGATCTTGGAAAGTAGAGGCTGATGAAATCCATTTTCATAATCTAACTGCTTTGTGCTAAGGAAATACACCCAAAACCCCAATATTTTGAATTTTGTTATTTATCAAGAACTAAGTAGGCATATAAGCCCATGTATATGTGAGTGTGTGTGCACATGAATGTGAATGTTCATGTGTGTGATTGTGTGCACGTGTGTGATCTGAATTAATCTAAGGGCCCCAAGTGACCCAAGTTCAGTGAGGTGTTAAATTCAAAGAATCACAGTTCATGCAAGGAAAAAGTAATTAAAATACTCCAATTCTTTACTCAATCTCTCACAGATAAATGCATTTTAATACATAGCAAATACATTGAGAATTCTTTTCTCTCTGTCCCTGATTTTCTTAACATAGCAGCTATACCCTGAGTCATTTTTCCCAGCCTCAATTCCCATTTGTCCCCAATTCAGCCCTTCCCTCCCCCTCCTTCTTCATCTCTCAGCTGCTTGAATCACTTAGCATCTCTAACTTCTTAACTATTCCCTATGTCCTAAATACTATCTGATTATATATAATAAAGATACATCAAAGGGCCAACATGGTAAGCAATTGGATACTGGGAAAGTTGAATACTGTGATAATTAAAATATTAATTGGTTTAATTCTAAATATACATTAATGATGTTGTCCCTGACATATTCATATACAACTTTTTGGCAAAACAACCTTATAAAGTAATAAGATGTTTTATGTCAATTTTAAAGATTCCTGGTCTAATTACTATACTCCATATATCATATGGAGTATATATTGGTATATATAGTACATACAGTATATACAGTATATAGTATATATTGGAGCATATACTCCAAGGGAAGAGGAATTCATGAACAAGGGCTTTAAAAACAATGTTTTATTTTGCTTTTCCAAAGAAGAAAAAAAAATGGTGCTTTAATGCTTTACTTATAGATGTAGCAGTGTCTTTTTTTTTTTAAGATTTTATTTATTTACTTGACAGAGAGAGAGAGATCGCAAGTAGGCAGAGAGGCAGGCAGAAGAGGGGGAAACAGGCTCCTTGCCGAGCAGAGAGCCCAAGGCGGGACTCAATCCCAGGACCTGAGACCATGACCTGAGCCGAAGGCAGAGGCTTTAACCCACTGAGCCACTCTGGTACACCTAGATATAGTAGTGTCTTAAGTGGCAATAGCCATTTCTAATATTTTTCTTTTTTAATTAAAAGGGAAACTTACCCTGAAAAGAAACAAATAATTGAAGCATTCACAAATCTAGATATAAAACTAGAAAATCTGATTATCATAGAATTGCCATAGATACAAATGATCTGAAACAGTCTTAAAAATTATTCTAGTGGCACAATGAAATTATGAGACATGGAAGTGCTTCTTGACTATGAATTTGCTTTATTTCTATCTAAAGCCATGATCTGTATTGTAGAAGAACAGACAATTGGATATTTTCTAAGAGGAAAAAAAGTGGACAATCCCCCAGGTTAAAAAAAATTCACAAAATATTATTGGCACCTAAAGTTTTCACCCTTCCCTTTAAAAAAATAGTAAGGAACTTGTATAATTATATGTTGAAAGGAGAAGAGGGCAGGAGATTGTTAGCACTAATAATTTGTCAACAAAGTTCATCTTTTTGCAATTTAATATTCGCTGTAGATTGAACTTTTACTTCTCTCATAATTTCTTAACCTTTTTGACCACTCCAAATGGGCACAGTGACTACTCCTTAATGTTTATTTTTATCATAATGAAACATATATTTAGATGCATATGCTGAATTAATAGTTTTATACATTCCAAATTTAAACAGATATCATAAAATAAGTTCAGTATTAATTTTCTACAATCCAAAACGCATGATCAATGACAAAATGTTTCTTCAGGGAGCAATAAGTTAAACATAGTTAAAGTATTCTGGCCAGTTCCCTGTGTTTTTGAAAAAGGGCCAATAAATGATGTATATTCTGCACATTCAATTGCTGTCCTCAGTATCTGCCTAACAATCAGGTAAAATAAGCAGTTGCTTAGTCCTATTCAGACCTATAATAATATCTACTAGAAACAGTTAAATTATTGGTGATAAATTGTTCTCAAAGTTTTTTTGAAGGCTTTCTTTTTGTTTCCAATTCAATTCAGTATATCATCAAACACGTATAGAATGTCTCCCATGTGCAATATGCCTCAGTGCATAAAAAAGATAAATAAGAGTGTACCAGCCTTTGAGGGTCTTACATTCTTATGGGCAAGGAGAGTAAGGAGTTGACAAATATAGTGCAAACACAATTATTATATAAGACAAGAACAAAGCACTATGGAGTCCTCTCTTAACAACTACTCTTCGGTCACTTAGTATCTAACCCATCAACAGTTCTTCTGATTTTCTCCCAAGTATTTTTCAAATCTTTTGACTTCTCTCTTTGTCTATACCCAGTCCAAGGTATATGATCTTCTATTTGGTCTCTGCCATAATTTCCCAGTGAATTTTTCCACATTCACTCACTGTCTACCACAAACCATTGTCCATAGCAGCCAAAGAAACTTTTCAAAATCATATCTGATCCTGTCCTTCCCCCTGTTCACCCAGACATGAAACTTGTATATGTCTTCCCTTTGTTCTTAGGATAGAAAGCTAAATCCTTAATCCAGCCTCACAAGTGGGGGTCCTGCCTTACCCTCTAAACTTGCCTTGCATGCTCCTTTTCAATAGTGTACATAGGGCCTTCTCACATATCAATCTTCTTCTAGTCTTAGAATGGGGACAACAGCCCTGGACACTCTTTTTTTATTTGTTTACCCTGGGCATTCTTTTTTTTTTTTTTTTTTAGATTTATTTATTTATTTTGCAGGGAGAGAAGCAGAAGGTGAGGGAGATCCTAAGCAGACTCTATGCCGAGCCACGATCCCTGTGATCATGACCTGAGCCAAAATCAAGAGTTGGCTGCTTAGCCAACTGAGCCACCTAAGCAACCCTACCCCTGGATGCCCTTACGCCTACTCTATCCCCACCTTGTCTAATTAATTTCTATTTATTTTGCTAATCTCAGCTCAAAGGGCACTTCCTAGAAGAAGAAACCAAGATGTACAAGACCATCAGGCTCTTTTGTTATAAATTCTCTTAAGTGATTCAATTGTTCACTTTGCAGTTTTTATTTAAACTTTCAGTTATTTAAATACTCAA
>CM053614.1:71228401-71249677 GCA_028646535.1 Procyon lotor | reverse complement strand
TCTCACCACTTCTATTCAACATAGTACTGTTGGTCCTAGCTACAGCCATGAGACAATGAAAAGAAATAAAAGGTATATGGATTGGTAAGGAAGATGTAAAATTTTTACTATTTGCAGATAATATGATACTATATATAAAAAACCCAAAAGACTTCATCAAAAAACTGTTAGAACTGATAAAGGAATTCAGTAAAGTCTCAGGATATAAAATCAATGTATAGAAATGTTACATTTATATACACTAATAATGAAGTAGCAGAAAGAGAAATTAAGAAAACAATTCCATTTACAATTGCACCAAAAAATAATAAAATACCTAGGAAAAAACTTAACCAAAGAGGTGAAGGGTCTATACTCTGAAAACTATAAAACACTGATGAAAGGGGGGCCTGGGTGGCTCAGTGGGTTAAAGCCTCTGCCTTCAGCTCAGGTCATGATCTCGGGGTCCTGGGATCAAGCCCCACATCGGGCTCTCTGCTCAGCGGGGAGCCTGCTTCCCCCTCTCTCTGCCTGCCTCTCTGCCTACTTGTGATCTCTTTCTGTCAAATAAATAAATAAAATCTTTAAAAAAAAAAAAACACTGATGAAAGAAATTGAAGATGACACAAAGAATTGGAAAGACACTCTATGTTTATGGATCAGAAATACAAATATTGTTAAAATACACTACACAAAGCAATCTACACATTTAATGCAATGCCTGTGAAAATACCAACAACATTTTTCACAGAACTAGAACAATCAATCCTAAAATTTGTGTGAAACCACAGAAAACCCAGAATAGCCAAAGCAATCTTGACAAAGGAAAATGAAACTGACTTCCAGATTTCAAGTTATATTACAAACCTGTAGTAGTCAAAATAGTATGGTACTGGCACAAAAATAAACAGGTAGATAAATGGAACAGAATAGAAAACCCAGAAATAAACTCACAGTTTTATGGTCAATTAATCTGCGACAAAGAAGGGAGAACATACAATGAGAAAAAGACTGTTTCTTCAATGCATGGTGTTAGGAAAATTGGACAGCTACATGCAAAAGAAAGAAACTTGACCACATTTTCACACTATACACAAAAATAAACTCAAGACAGATTAAAGACCCAAACATGAGATCTGAAACAATAAACATCCTAGATCAAAACACAGGCAGTAATTTTTCTGATATTGACTGTAGCAACATTTTAAAATTTGTTTATAAAGAAGATTAATTCAGAGAAACCAAATATATTCTACCTATCTTCTCCATAAACAGAAAACAAAACAAAACAAAGCAAAACAAAACAAAAAAACCCTTAATTCCAAGAAGTCAGTGATTTCAGGATAGTTTCCCCAAATAGAGAACAGTTCAATAGAAATCCCTTTCTGAAAATTTCAACTAAATATGCAGAAGTAAATAGTTGTATTCAAATAAAAAATATTCATTTCAGAATCAAGTTCTTGGACATCTTTAGAGGTAAAACAGAATAAAGTTGCTCTCCTTTTACCTAGTAGATAGATATGAGATTCTTTGTGGCTTTATCTATCAAAGGATAGGATTTTTTTTTTTAATTTCTTGAAGATGTCCCTATGGTCACCATTTACCATTAACATAGATTCAATACTTTACATTCAAAGTTATGGAGTATTTAAACAGTCTCCTATAATGAATATAAAGTTATAAATGTAAGGTAATGGAGTATTTGATAAATGTTTAATCATGGTTTTTATAATGAATCAAATCAAATTTAAAGAATATTCATGTGTGTTATAAGTAATTAAAATATTTTTACCTCCAATGATTGATTATATTTTTTCCTTCAAAAAAATGTTCACTCATCTCATTTATAGCAATAAATATTTATCACTGATTTTTTTCATGTTTACTTTGATTTAGGTTTTTTCAATTATGATAAAGAAAAAATTGACTACCCAATAATATAGAAAATACATATAATTTCTAACAATTATGTTACTAAGAACATAACTCCTCTCTTCTTGTATATTATTTACCTTAATTGATTTCCTTTTATTTCAACTGTATTTTGCTTGATTTTACAAGAAAGCCTTTCCAAAATGTATCCCACTGCAGTCTGTAAGTAGCAATAAGTAGTGACACTTCCTTTAGATCATTTAGGAAAATCATTTAAGAACTATCTTTTTCCTAGTTTGCAATGTAATAATTCCTTGATTGATGACACATTCCACAGAAATATTAGATGACTTGCTTACAACATTTTCTTAGGGCTTTCATAGACATAAGCAAAAATAAATCTGAATTCATAACTCATGAGACATGCATATAAAAATGAACAAATTAAATTAAATATACCAGACTTAAATTTAAAATCAATGGGCTAGACAGTGAAGTATAGATGATAGATAACAATGCCTTCACCAAGGTTTTTAAGCCTTTTGTCACAAAAATAAAAACTTTTTTCTCTGAGAGAGAATCCAAACATACATAGTAAGTCATATCCATGGTATGTGGTGACCACATCAAAATTTTATTGAAGGTGAATTCTGATACTGTATTAAATATTGGATAAATTTCATCTCTCATATGAGCTGCGACCACTGTCTTGATTTATCATATACTGTTCTCACAATAGTGTACAGCTCAGCACCTCGTTTGTCTTTTTCACTGCCGTTTCACTTTGGTATTAAGACTTAAGAGCCCCCTTTTTTCCCCCCTTTATTAAACTCTTAAATCTTCCTTTTTTACTATTCTTTAGCACTTTGAAGTTTAACAGATTTTGCCTCTTACTATCTCCTTTTCCTTGACTCTCTTCAGCATTTATTCATGGTAGACCACATTTGCTAATGCTTGCTTAACCTTGGTTCTCAGAGTGCTTAAGATCTTTCCATTTTGATTATACTGTCTCTCAAGTTCCTCATCACTGAAGCTAATTCCTCTTGAAGCTTGTCACTCTTCCCCTGCACCAACAAAAAGGAGAAAACACTTTTTCCTTAAAAGAAAACTTGTTTCTCAGTAGTCTCTGAAATGTCACACCAAACATTATAATTCTTTCAGAGACATATTTTTGAATGAACCATTTTTTGTCTAAAAGAGAATGTTTGTAGTAGTAAGATTTCAACCATGGTAGTTTATTATTTCAGAGGCCAAACTGAACAAAAGGGAACACTTACACTGTTTAAAATATGGTACATAGATAGTAGAATATTATGTTTGAAATATTATGCTATCTTCTTTCTCTAAGAAAATGAACTTTAATTGAATCCTATGAACTAGAGGTAGGCAAATTTTTTTCTATCAAATGCTAAATAATAAATACTCCAGGTTTTGCTATCCATATGATCTCTTCTACAACTGGAAAACTGGTATTTTAACAGTGATGGACAATACATAAATGAATGAACAGGGCTATGTTTTAATAAGACTATTTATGAACACAAAAGTTTCAAAAGCATCATTTTCACATTGTAAAATATCATCCTTCTTTTGAAATTATAAAATCATTTAAAAATACAAAACCATTGTTAGCTCATGGGCCATAGTAAAACGGCAGGCCATATTTAATCCATGGGCCACAGTTTACTGACTTTGCTGTAAACGGTTGTTATCGAATTTTATTTCTTTACTAGCTTTTGATTTACACTATACAGAATACTAATTAGAGAAAAGCAACACATTTATGATCCAGTATGAAGAAGAAATCTCTTACCAAAATTTTCAAAAGTCTCATTTTTAAAATTAAGGTATACTCCATTTCTCTGAGTAGTGAAAAAAAAAGTCAGATTTTAGCTATTATGAAAATCAGACAGCAAATTTCATCATGTTCTAAAGGTTTTTTAGTTCATCTAAGAATGATTGGGGGATAGATACGACTGGGCTTTGTTTGACTTGCTAACTAGTGTGCCCTGTGAAGTTTCTGAATACATTCATTTTTAGAACATCAGTTCTAAGGATAAAATTATTTTTTTAAAATTTTTATTTATTATTATTATTTTTTAAATTAACATATAATGTATTATTTGCCCCGAGGTACATGTCTGTGAATCGTCAGGCTTACACATTTCACAGCACTCACCATAGCACATACCTTCCCCATTGTCCATAACCCAGCCACCCGATTCCTGCCCCCCTTACCCCCCAGCCACCCTCAGTTTTCTTCATGAGTTTAGGAGTCTCTTATGGTTTGTCTCCTTCCTGATCCCATCTTGTTAAGGATAAAATTGTTGAATAAAATTATGATTTTGATATTGATAAACATTTTCCTATGGGAAATACAGGTATGGAAGACCAAGGAAATGTTGAAAAGTAATTACTTTTTTAAACCTCCCCCAAATAAATCAGTAGCATCAACTACAACAACAACAAACACCAATGCTCTTTATATTTCATAATTGAGCAATTATGGATATAGAGCTATTAATTTTCACAAGAAATTTATTATTTCTCGGGAACTTTCTAGGATTTTCCCAATCTCTAGTTGTAACCAGATGTTTATAGAATTTGTGCTGCTGCAGACAGAACACAAATTAGAAAATATTTTTTGTTTACTCATATATACAAATGTTTAGGGAATTTCTGACTAAGTGAGGAATTGATGACATCTGATTCCTAAAGCCCATGTTTCCCAAGCCTTTTCTTTATATAAGATTTCGGACTTCATTACATCAGTCCCTGGTGGGGTTTTTTTGGTTTTTTGTTTTGTTTTGTTTTTTTAGCAATTCTTCTTTCTTTCATTTTCTAAACTTACCATTTCACTCTCTCTAGTATTTTGCAACAGGAGTGACCCACAATTTGTATTAAAGCCAATATTTTCAGTTACCTTGGAGCTACAAAAAAGTAAATTTGTCTAAATTCAACTTATGAATACAGAAAACTCATGATTGATATATTCTTTAAGTCAGGAATTATATGAAATTTTTTAAATTGAATTTTTGAGCTGTTTCAACCCTACGATTTTGTAAACGAGGCAGCCAAGTCCCAGTTTCATCAATGACTTGTTCTGGAATTCAGACACCAAATACAGAGAACTGATAAGGAGACTCCATGAGGGCCACCTGGGTGGCTCAGTCATTAAGTGTCCGCCTTCGGCTCAATCATGATCCCAGGGTCCTGGGATCTAGCCTCGCATTGGGCTCCCTGCTTGGTGGGAAGCCTGCCAATCCCTCTCCCACTCCCCCTGCTTGTGTTCCCTCTCTCTGTGTGTCTCTCTCTGTCAAATAAATAAATAAAAGCTTAAAAAAAAAAAAAGACCCCATGAAAAAGGAGAATGGATCATGCCTGGAGAATATTAGCTCTGTGAAACAAAGTCACTAGGCTCAGAACAACTAGCATTAATAACCTGAGGCACAATATGCCTGTTTAGGATACTGAAGAGGCCCAGCATATGAAGGAGGGTTACAAATAGAAGTTTTAGTTATGCACTGTGGCTGCTCCAACCACTCTCGCCTTTTCTCTGCCATACACTATGCCCTGGGAGGCTGACCTCTATAAATGACATCACCTGGATCCCACACCCCGCAGCTTCAAATAGATCAAGCACAAGAGTGAAGGGAGAAAGAGGATAGGGTAGGTATTCACCAGATTCCTCCCAACCAGGAACAGTTTGGCAGCAAGTATGTTCTACCTATAGCCACAATTTTATCCAGCATTCCCTCTACCGTGACCATCTTCTCTCTGCCTCTTGCCATGGACCATTAAGTCTCTTGTGTAAGAGTTGTTTTTTTTTCTATTACTACTACCTCGTGCCTTATCACCATCCTGAGTACAGAGCCATAACACTGCCAACAAGTTTACAAATGGTACCTTCATTTAAGTTTATTTAACTTTAGGAATAGATCATTCCAGGTAGCTCATCTGCTTCTTCCCAAGTTTTGAGTACAAGTATTTAGATGTGTCAGTGTTAAATGTTTTTAAGTATCTAAAGTCATCAAGACCTTCTTATTATCCAGTATTCATGTAACCCATGCCTTCCTTGAACAAAAGGTGAATTATTATTTAGATAATTCATCAAAATCTTTTTACCTCTGGAAACTTAAAGCAACTCAACTGCATCCATGCATCAGTTCAGCTCCTCCTTTTTTGAGTCCCAAGCTTATTCCACTGCCAATCAGAATTATATTAGAGTTCCCTGACATCAGACACTCAAGATGGCCCAAAATTATGGAAAATCCAATCCAATTCTCTAAAAAAGACTTAAAATTAAGAGTAAAATATTTAAGAATTTTATGAAAAGATTACTATCTTTCCAACAGGCCTCTCGAATAGCAAACTTTCTTTATCCTCGACAGTCACTAACTGAAAGGCCTAAAACCACAACACAATCTAAAAGATAAGAGAGGGAGTTGAAAAAATAATAAGCATTGTTATAAGTATACTTATTATTATTATTAGCCAACCCTTAGTGAAGGCTCCCATGTGTCAGGAGATATTTTATATGGATAAGCTTAGTGAATCTTCATAGCCACCCTATGTTGGTAATTATTATTAGTCATGTAATTGTTAGTCATCCCCCATTATATAGATAAGGAAATTAAAGCATAGAGATATCAAGTAACTTGACCAAAGTCACAATCTAGCACAAAAGGGAAACTGGCATATCTTTGTCTCCATTGTTTCCTAGTGATAAACAGAAAAAATTCACTGAAATTTGTATAACTTAAAATATATGTCAAAGTCAGCCTTGTTTCTTTTTACTGACTCTGAGACCAAAAGAGCTGATGCTATAATGAGGGCTCTGTTATAGAACAATGGGTCAGGATGAAGATTTGTGCTAAAAAACCACATAAATTGATAGATTTAGAACAATCAAGACAGGCAGAAAGTAAGTAATAGTCAGAGGACCAAAGAGGCAGCATGTAACCAGCATCAAAGAAGTCTGATAGTCCATAGAAGGAGCCCCATCCCATGGCCTGGGGAGGGGACACTAAGGTTCCAAGACGGGGTCCCACCCATGAGACAGAGATCCAGTCTCAAGGGAACTAGATCAAGGCCTATAGCAAAGCCATGGAGAGCTGTGGTTAAAGCTCTGCTTAAAGACCTATTGTAAAGGCCAAGGGAACTATTGCATATGGGAGCTAGTTGCACCAGTAGTCACTTAGTAAAAAATGCCCAATTATAATCTAGTTACAGGCATGAATGGAATACATACTGTGATATATTATGTTTTCTAAGCTCTTGGGGATCTCTAATATGCAAAAATGTTTTATGTACACTTTTAAGAAATCTCCCTAAAAAGAGCAGGTGTGCATCCTTTATACTCTTATTTCCTTCCTTCTTTCTCCTTGCTGGCTGGAATGTTGGAATATGGCTATAATACTTGGAGCTTAAGCAGCCCCCTTGGACCAAGAGTTAATAGAAGTATGCTGAAGATGATGGAGCAGTACAAGGAACCAGTGTCCCTGACAACTTGGTGGTGAACCTACCTACCATAAATGGCTTCACTTACATGAAAGAGAACTGTATTGTTATTGTTATTTTGCCTTTCCCATTATTCATAGCTTAAATTAATCCTAACTGGCAGAATGCACAAAGTACCTACTGCCTGTAATTAGCCACATTAATGTTAGCTTTTATTATTTTTGATGTTGTTAGGGCTGAAGTAAAAGAATTAAAGTTCAGTTTTGGCAGTGGGGTATGTGGGTCAGAACAGGATGAGAAAAAACTTCAGAATGCTGAGAAACTCATCAAGTTACTGTGGAGTTCAGTTTTTAAGTAATTAATTCTAACCGTAAGTTAGTGTAGATTACTGTTCCTCCATGACAGGCTTCATTTTAAGCCAGAAAAAGACAGGCCTAGGCTACGGGCATGAAACTATTTCTGGAATTTAGAGTCTTCTGCTTCCCTGTGTGACGCCTAGCCCCTGAGTTGCTCAAATGCACCAATGAAATGCATAGATTTAGGTAATTGCCATATAAAGAATAAGGAACTCGCCTACGTGTGTAGTGACGTATGTGCTTGTTTACTCGAGTGCATAAAAATGCTGTGAAGGGGAGAGGCGGGCTTCTCACCTTAGCACTGGGCTGTGTCACATGTGCTGGTGGGAGCCCCAGCTAGCTGGAAATAAATCCTCTTGCTATTGCATCCAGCCTGCCTTTTGTGAGTTGTTTTGGGGAGGGTCTCGATCCGGACACAACGCTACTTAAATAGACTGTAACTTGGGGTCTGTAATCTTAATCTCCATTACTCCTTAAGTTTCTAAAATTAGTCTTTTTATATTGTTCCAAATGTTGTCAAGGTGGCTGCAGCCAGGTAGGAGAATACCTGGATAGTATATTTGGTATATATGGTATACACCATAATCAAGATTTCTCAAACATCTGTCTGAGATGTTAAGCCAGAGACTTATCTGTGTTTGAGACCATGGATAAATGGACATACAGACTTAGGCTGTGCTCAGGAGAGGGGAGAGGAAGGAAGAACTATTCTCCCTTTATAGTTTTGGGCAATGGTGTGAAAAAAAACAAGTAGTGTTTAACGCTGCTGGATTCCAAATAATCATTTGTTTATTTTCCCATTTCAGTAAAGAACTTAAGAGTGCCTATAAAAAAATTTATTTCTCAAAGTGTCCAGAAGGTATATCAGCACGCCAAATATGTCTGTGAAAGGAGAATAGGTAGACAAAAATAATCTGAATGCATTTTATGCTAGTTTTCCCTTTAGTTTTTTCAGTCATTTAAAAGATAAAACCTTGTGCCATTTTGTGGAAAATGGTTTTAAAAATATACGTGTCAGACAGTATTTAAGTTTAATTTTAGGATGAGAGCAAAATGCTATCCTTTTATATATTATCCAAAAGAATAATAAAATTGAGTATAATATATAGTCTAGGGTAAAAAGAAAACAACAACAACAACAAGAAAATGGAAAAAAAAAACCTGCCAGAGGGCATTCTTAGAATCATCTATAAGGTTGTACATTTAACTTTAGAGAAAATAATATCAAATTCCACTGAAGTTCAACATTTTCAGTAATTTTAATCCCTTATCAAAAACTAATAAATGGAAGGAAATAATAAAGATCAGAGTGGAAATAAATGGAGCAGAGACTATAAAGACAATAGAAAAGGTCCATGAAACTAAGAGCAGATTCTTTGAAAAGATAAATAAAATTGACAAACCTTTAGCTAGACTCACTAAGAAAAAAAAAAGAGAAAACTCAAAAATAAAATAAAATAAAATAAAATCAGAAATGAAAGAACTACCAAGAAATACAAAGGATTATTCAGTAAAGTGGCAGGGTATAAAATAAAGATACAAAAATATGTTGCATTTTTACATTAACAGTGAGTATCAGAAAGAAAAATTAATAAAACAATCTCATTTACAATGTCATAAAAATAATAAAATAGTGATAAATTTAACCAACAAGGTAAAAGATCTATACACTGAAACTATACAACACTGATGAAAGAAACTGAAGACAAATAAATGGAAAGGTATCCCAAGCTTATGGATTGGAAGAATTAATAATGTAAAATGTTCATGTTACCCAAAGCAATGTACAGATTCAATGCAATCCCTATCAAAATTCTAATGTCACTTTTCATAGAAATGGAACAAACCACTCCCAAATTTTTATAGAACCAGAAAAGATCCTGAATAGCCAAAACAATCTTGAGAAAGAAAAACAAAGTTGGAAGCATTATGCTAACTGATTTCAAATTATATTACAAAGCTACAGTAATCAATCAGTATGGTATTGGGATACAAACTGACATACAGGGACACCTGGGTGGCTCAGTCGGTTGAGCGTCTACCTTTGGCTTGGAGTCATGATCCCAGGGTCCTGGAATCAAGTCCCATGTCGGGATCCCCACTCGGTGGTCAGCCTGCTTCTCTCTCTCCCTCTGCCTGCCACTCTGCCTACTTGTGATCTCTCTCTCAGTTTCAAAAATGGATAAATAAAAAATAAAAAACAAAAAACTGATACATAGATCGATGGAACAGAATAGAGAGGCCAGATATAAGCACAAGCATATAGGGTGAATTAATCTACGGCAAAAGAGACAAAAATAGGGGCGCCTGGGTGGCTCAGTGGGTTAAAACCTCTGCCTTGGGCTCAGGTCATGATCTCAGGGTCCTGGGATGGAGCCCCGCATCGGGTTCTCTACTCAGCAGGGAGCCTGCTTTCCCCTCCCTCTCTGACTGCCTCTCTGCTTACTTGTGATCTCTCCCTGTCAAATAAATAAATAAAATCTTTAAAAAATAAAGAGACAAAAATATAAATAGAGAAAGGATGGTCTCTTCAATAAATGGTGTTGGGAAACCTGGACAGCTAGATGGAAAAAAAAAAAAAAGTGAGACTGCACCTCTATCGTATACAATACACAAAAATTAACTCAAAATGGATTAAAGATTTACATGTAAAACTATAAAATTCCTGGAAGAAATATAGGGAGTAAGCTTCTTACCATGAGTCTTGGCAATGAGTTTTTGGATTTGAAACCAAATGCAAAGGCAACAAAGAGAAAATAAAGTGGAACTTTATCGAACAAAAAGCTTGCTCCTGTTCATTAAAGAAAACCATCAGCAAAATCAAAGGGCAACCTATAGAATGAGAGAAAGTATTTGCAAAGCACATACCAGATAAGGGGCTAATATCCATAATACACAAGGAATTCGTACAACCCAAAAGCAAAACTGAAATTAAATAAGATAAAACAAAACAAACAAATCAAGAAAAATCTAAATAACCCAGTTAAAAAAAACAGGCAAAGGATCTAAATGGACATGTTTCCAAAGAAGAAGACACACAAATGGCCAACAGGTATATAAAAAGATGTTCAACGTCACTAATCATTAGGGAAATGCAAATCAAAACCACAAGAAAAACCACCTCAAATCTGTTAGGATGACTATTATCAAGGAGACAAGAGATAAATGCTGATGCGGATGTGGAGGAAAGGGAACCCTTACACATTGTTGATGAGATGTAAAACAAGTATAGTCACTATGTAAAACACAATGGAGGCCCCTCAAGAAATTAAAAATAGAACTACCATATGATATCGCAATCCCGCTTCTGAGTATATATCTAAAGGAAATGAAACCATTGTCTCCAAGAGATATGTGCACTCCTATGTTCATTGCAGCATTATTCACAGTAGCCAAGGTACAAAAACTGGTGTCTATCAGTGGAAAAATGGGTCAAGAAAATGTGCTCTTGGAGTGCCTAGGTAGCTCAGTCAGTTAATAAGCCTTTGCTTTTGGCTCAGGTCATGATCTCAGTAGTATTATTTGGCCTTAAAAAAAGAAGTCCTCATTTGCAACAACATGGATGAAACTTTCATCACGCTAAGTGAAATAACTCAAAGACAAATACTGCCTGATATCACTTACATGGGGAATCTTTTATTAAACTCATAGACACAAAGGAGAAAAGTAGTTGTTAGGGCCTGGGAGTGGGGGAAATAGGAAGAAGTTGGTAAAATGTTACAAACTTTCAGTTTCAAGATGAATAAGGTCTGATGGTCTAATGCAAAATGTGGTGAGTGTAACTGATAACACTCTTATATGATAGAAATTTGCTAAGAGACTAGAAGTTAAATGTTCTCACCAAAGGGGGGAAAAGATAACTATATGAGGTGAGACATGGGTTCATTGTAACTCAATGAGAGGAATCTTTCACACTGTGTATCAAATCACCCTGTTGTATACCTTAAATATATTACAATTTTATTTGTCAAGAATACCTCAGTAAAGCTGACAATGTGTAGCTTAACCAAAAAAGTACAAAACCTGTAGTAAAAGATCTATAAAATAATATTTATATATATTAATAATAATATAAATGGTTAACCAAATAAGTGGATAGATATATCAAAAACAACCTTTAAATTTATATTTTCTATTGTTTTTGTTTCTCTTGTTGAAATCTGCTTGATATAGAGAAAATTTATTTTTTTAGAATTCAGAGAATACATACCAGTCAAGAAAATTAGGCCAATTTAAAATACTAATTAACTTATCATTAAAAGATTTAAAAAAAAAACAATTTTTGGAGGCACTTGTCCACTTCAGAACATTTTTTTAACCTCTGTTTTCATCTTAGTGTGTTCCCTAGGACACACTGACCTTTATATATCGACCTCTCATTCATGCCTCAACCAGGGTGTTCTCTCCACTGCATCCTGTGCTCAGCAGACCTGGGGTGTACAGGTGAGTAAAGCATGGTGTCGTTTGCACAGAAGCCACAGACTATTGCAAGCAAACAGAAATTGTACACAGCCACAGACTCAAGCATCCAACAGAAATTTAAACAGGTAAATTTTAATTCAGCCTAGTGGCAGGAAAGAAATTATTTTAAAAGAGTCCTGGAAGAACACAGAAGCAACTCGGGGAGTCAGGGAAGCTTCCCACAGAACCCTCTCCTGTATGTTTGATGCGGTTCACGGCTCTCTCCAGAAACAGTACTAATCCTCAGCCCTGCAGCCACACTGGTGCCTCCCAGAGCCCTTTGCGTCTTCAGTAAGCTCAGCTAAACATCCTAAGTTTTATCCTATACTATTAAATCCTGATGCTTGTCCTTTTAAATCCTCGGAGGATTTTCATTCATGGGCAAACTTCTTTATGCAAATACTACTCTTTGGAAAATTCTCTTCATGCTTGTTGGAAAATAAACAATGTGCTTCGCTCTCCACTGATTCTTGCATGTCAAGCATCGAACATGGGTGGCAGATTTCTGATTTAACAAATAGTTCTTAACAAATAGCATCAGCTCTTACTGCAGCTATGTGAGTTTCATATTCATCACACATCTCCAAAATACTTCACTGCTGAGTAAAACATTCTGAGGTATAGTACATGAAAAGCACTATATAATCCCCAGCAGAGTGCAGAATGAACAATCTCTTATTTAAAGATTAATGATTCTTTTAGCAGCACAACTGACTTATGGAACTGTCTATTTTTTTAAGTACAGAGCCATGAATGAGATGCTTATATTTAAGAGACAGAAAAGGTTAAGCTTCCAGTTTCCTGCTCTGTAGCTATTTACTTGTATTGTGTAGGGCTTGAAACATGAATTCTAATGAGAACAAACTCACATCTGCTCAAATCTCAATTATCTGAATGTGGCTTACCCACTCTGCTAAGTACCTATAGATGCATAAAATTTAAACTAGTTTCTTTCTGCCATCCTACATGCTTCTCAGCTACCTCTGTCCTATCACCAGCTGTTGTATCTTAAACAATTTTAATGTTAGCATAAGCAAAAAGTTAATTATCACATAAGGAAAATTCATATATAAGTCATCAAATCTAACTGAACCATTTTTTGGGCTGTGACATTTGCCTCCATCGTACTAGACTGTTGAGATGTAACCACATCTCTGAGCCCCATTCTTCTCTTCAAAACAGTGCAAAGTTGACCTGTTGGTTCAACATTAGATATTTGTATTAAGCAGACTTTAAGAATCACAGGTGGCTCAAACACATTTAACTCAAAATATCAGTTCACATTTAACTCAAAAGAAAAAACCTTACATATAATTCACAGAAAAAATTCACAAAGAGAAAACCCCTGCAAACCCTAGAAATTTAGCATTATGACAAGAACAATTCCTGAAAGGCCAGGTAAACAACAACAACAACAACAATTAAAAAAGTGTGAGTAATTTAATCATAAAATTATTTAGATTCTGGGACGCCAGGGTGGCTCAGTCGGTTGAGTCATGATCCCAGGGTCCTGGGATCGAGTCCTGGATCAGGTTCCTTGCTCAGTGGGGAGCCTGCTTGTCTCTGCCTCTGTCTGACACTCTGCCTGTTTGTGCTCTCTCTCTCTCTCTCTGACAAATAAAAGAAATCTTTAAAAAAATAAAATAAAAACCTATAAAATTATTTAGATTCTAATTTAAAACCATTTTTTAACAAAAGTAGTTAGGAATTACAAACAGAAACAAATTACTGATAGAAGCAGCAACCAGGATGAATCTCAAACTTGTAACACTAAGTGAAAAAAACGAGACTTGAAAAGTTACATACTATATGATTTTATTTATTTATTTATTTATTTATTTATTTTAAAATTTAATTTGTTTATTTGACAGAGAGAGACACAGAGAGAAGGGAACATGAGCAGGGAGAGTAGGAGAGGGAGAAGCAGGCTTCCCGCTGAGCACAGAGCCCAATGTGAGGCTCGATCCCAGGACCCCGGGATCATGACCTAAGCAGAAGGCAGGCACTTAACAACTGAGCCACTCAGGCACCCCTATATGATTATATTTATATAACATTATGGAAAGGGAAGAATTATAAAGATAAAGAACATATCACTGGTGACCAGAAGTTAGGGTTAAGGGCAAAAATTAATTGCAAAGGATAAACATGAGATATTTTTTCGGGGGGGAGGGTGATATAATGGTTCTGCATCATGAATGTGATGGTGGTTACAGTATTCTATGCATTTGTCATATTTATATAACTTCACACCAAAAAGAATATATTTACATAAATTTAAAAACAAGTTTTAGAGGGTTAGGAATTGAATCACAAAGGAAAATACTGTCACAGAAAAATAAATGTCAACTCCATTGATTGATGCTGTTATGAATATTACAAACAGTAATAATCCTAATAGACTCTGAAACAATTCCAAACTATGTTAAATACAGATGTGGGCACAGTGAGAAGAGTACTTCCACACGTGGATCTATGTAAAGTAATTGTCTCAACCTGGTGAAAATAAACAGATCCTAAATAAATTCAAGTGTTCTTTAAGCATTTAAGAAATACTACTGTTTTTTGCCTAACGCAGTGTCCACCCTTTATCTGTTGAGTCCATGTCATCTCTGATCTCTTTTTTACTAATTTCATAGTCTTTCCTTCTACCTAAGAGTGAATTGATATATCTTCCACCATGTTTGAAAATTCAGTTCCCAAGTTTTATGCCTCTATATCAGGATTTCTAAGTCACTGAGTAATGGTTCCCCAAAGATATCCATATCTTGGTCCATGGAACTCGTGAACATGTTCTATTATATCGTAAAAAGATTTTGCAGATGTAGTTAAGGTTACAGATCCTAAAATAAGGAGATTATCCAGGTGGTTGAAATCTAATCACATGAAAAAAAAAAAAGCTTTTATCAGGTAAGAGCCAGAGAGTTGAGGCAGAAGGTGAGGTCAAAGTGGTAAGAAGCATGAGAAGGACTCAGACTTCTACTGTTGCCATTCCAGAGGGAGGAAATGAGTGAGGAAATGAAGGAGACTTCTAGACTCTGATAGCCAGCAAGAAAACAAGCAGATGGTTCTAGAGACACATTGTTACTAAGTTCTGCAAACAACCTAAATGAGCCTTCAGTGGGTTCCTCCTAATAAGATTCTGGGCAGGAGACAATTTGATCTCAGTCTTATGATAACCTGTGCAGAAAAACCAGGTGAGGAGTCAGATCTCTGATCTACAAATTGTTAGACAATAAATTTGTGTTCTTGCAAACTGCTGAATTCATGTTAATTTGTCACAGCAGCAATAGAAAAATAATATACTCCCTGAATCATAATCTTTAAGGGCGATACCTGGAAATTCACATGGAAATTCTTGTAAATACTCCATTTGATAATCCCTTCTCTATATCTTCCTTCTGCAATGTATTTCTTATCAATAAGTTAGGCCCAAACCATCATGCAATTGACTACTCTAGTCTTTGCTTCAAACTGAGTACCTCTTTACCACTTACATAATTTAACTGTAGAGTACTAATTTGTATTACTTATTATATCCTACTATGAAAATATCTTACGATTAGTTATATTTGTAGTGTATATTTGTAGTGTATATATCCAGAGATTCTAATTCTCTGGATTAAACTCCTTAGAGAGAAATTTATTTTCTTTTTCTTCTGAAATTATTATAATTTAAGCTACAGAATTTTATGGAAAAAAAATGAAACCGAAACAAAACCCGACATAACTAAGAAGTTTCAAAGAAACTGAGCAAGTCCCAAGGTCAGAAAATGATCAAGGGAGGATCTCAATGACTCCCAGGAAATAATGTGGCTAAGATTATTATCTTGGTGATGCTATCAAAGTCCAGAGGCTGCTCCTCATCTTTGCAAAATTAAAACTTAATTTTGTCGGTACATTGAGAGATCCTTTTCTTTCTCACCCTATAAATCTCACAGAGACTGATGCAGAAAACCAGATGTTAATAGATAATGGATTATTTTACATGGTATTTATGACAACAACACATTCCCACAGTCTTGACTAGTTGATAAGCTACACAAGGCAACTTTTTGGTGAGCTTGAACTCAAAACAAGATTTCGGTATATTACTGAAACATCAAATGATGTAAGGCTTTAATAAGCTGATGCATCCATCACTACAACAGAGATGTTTATCTGGAGGAAATGCCTAGTGTTGCAGTTTCTAGGTCTGCTATTTTAATTTCCTTTTCCAATCCCAATTGTTATTAGTACATACTTTCAGCTTATATGTTAATACTTACAGTCAAATCTTCCTGATGGCCACTTTATTTTATTCATTTTGTCTAGATTTTACCATTTCACTTTGAGTAAATGATTTCATGTACAATTTTATGGGAAAAGTGACCTCACTATATAAATACCATGTATTCTTTACTATATTATTAAAAAAATAAAAATAAAAACAAGAGATTCAAACTGAAAAACTATCTGATTTATAATTAATCTTAAAATGGGATCCATCATAAAATCAATAGTCTTTTTGTTGTTGTAGTTTTATTTATTTTTTGTTGTTGTTGTTGTAGTTTTAGGTAAGAATATCTGAGTCTTACTATTTCAGACTTGATGATTTGAGTTTTACTCATTCTAACTTTATTTTGACTTATCCAAATGTGTTCTCTTGACTAGTCATCATATTTCTGCCACTCTGTTTTGCACCTCTTATTCCCACAGAGCTATTACAAATTCATATCTCACACCTACTGGAGACATAAATATTTTGGCAATATAAAAAATAATTAATAAGTTGTCATTTTTGGTATTGTAAAAAATTCTTCTATCCCCAAATCTCCCTGGTATTCCTATTTTTGTTGTGCTTTTTAAAGACAGTAATAGTTAAGATTTACAAGCACAAGGTAGATATATTATTTGTAATCTTCAGAAAATAAGTATTAGCAGGTATTATTTCTATTTTACAAAAGACAAAGGGTAAGCTTAGAGATAATAACTTGCCCAAGGGTGCGTGCTTATCTGAACAGGAATTTTAATTCTGGTGTTTCTGACTTAAAGGTTGTTTCTCTTACCAATACCCCATGCTGTATCAGGATTGATGTATCTCTTACTAAACAACAAATAGAGTATAGTAGCTATAATCCACCATTATAGATTGTAGTAATTACCATTCTAGAATCATACCCTTTTGTATTTGAAATGGGCTTTAGGGATTTTCTTCCAGCCCAAATCTCTCAAAGACATCCCTACCAGCAGATAGTTACCTTGAAAAACCTCAGCACCATAGCAATGTGATTCTATGTGCTCTGATTCCATTTTGGGGCAACTCAATGAGAGGAAGAATTATTTTAACCAAGAGGAAGATGTCTCTTTGAAACATCCCCTGTTAACTTTCTGGCTCACCCTTTGGAGTTACAAAGGATAAATTTATTCCCACTTCCTCTGTAAGAGCAATTTTTTTTTTAAAGATTTCATTTATTTATTTGACAGAGAGAGAGCAAGAGAGGGAACATGAGCAGGGGGAGTGGAAGAGGAAGAAGCAGGCTGCCCCTGAGCAAAGAGCCCGATATGGGGCTCGATCCCAGGACCCTGGGATCATGACCTGAGCAGAAGACAGTGCTTAATGACTAAGCCACCCAGGTACCGCTGTTAGAGCAATTTTTTACTTGAACACACCTCCCATCTCCCCAGTCTCTTCAACTATAATCAATATGAAGTAATTTTCTTTCCCTACAAACTGCTATTCAAATGTGGAACCCAGAATTCAACATTCAATGGTTGAGATTGTATTACCAGTAGAGATAGATGGTAGTGGAAACAGTACTACTCCAGGCCTGTTACATATGGCCTGTATATATATATATGTATACACATATATATATATACTATAACAGTAGTACTGTTACTTGATTTACCATAGGGTCACACTATTTGCTCATATTAAGTTTGTGCTCAACCCATGACTCTAAGTATATACCTTTATCATTATCGTTCTTAAATGCCTTTGTTTTTGTCAGCCCATAATTCAGGGACTTTGAAGCGACAGGAAGTTTTTATACGATGGTGTGGGATATAAAAATGACCATGCATGATGAAATTGTTCAGTGAACTTAATAATCAAAGGGGAAAACTACAATTGTTTCATGACCTTTAAAATTCTCTGTCAAAACATTAAAAACTCTCTTGCTGACAGATATTAAGTGTAAAAGGAAATGAAAGGTGGTGAAATTAATATTTATTTAGTACATCATAATTTATAACATTTGAAAACTGAGAATTAAGGGGTGCTGTTGGTTTTGATGAAAAACTATTTTTTTGATAAAGAACTAATTTGAAAAGGCCCTGCCTTCTTCTCCTTAACTAATTTACAATACAGAGCAAGTATCTTTTCTATGCCTTGCAGATTGCACACTTTTTAAAGTTTGAATCAGCTATGCACATTTTACTTCTTGTGCTCTTACTGTCATAAAGCCTCTCTGAGTGTTCCTTTAAACTGAAGATTTTTTTTTCCTTTTTGCCAGCATCACTTTCTCTGGGACAATGGCATGCTTTTTGTCACTTTTCCCAATTATGTCTGTAGGTTCCCCTTCGCTTAGTTCCTGGGACTGTGTTCTAGAGTTTCTTGAATGGCAGCAGAGTCACCATTCCCATGGTCAGCCATTTCTTCTAGAACTGTATTTATGTTTGATTCAAATTTCCCTTCCAGCACTATCACTTTTCGTTTATTTCCTCTGTTGGTCAATTACTTCATGTGTTTATCCATTTTTGTAAAATGGTGCATGGGGTTATCAGTGAGAGGTAAGAAGACAACACAAGTTTTGCGCCCAGAGCGTGAACTGAAGAGTAAGCAGAGTAAGCAATCACTGACAAAGTTTGCAACAAGTTATATGATTTGTCACTGATCAACATGATCATCTGTTATTCACTTAGTGATTTGTAGACTGAAGACCTCCTAGCAAAATCTGTACTTTATGTAATTAGTCGTAGTTCATACATCATCGTTATAGAAATGTGAGCCATGACTAGTGCTATTTAATTAAAGCATGGTAATATTGAAACTATGAAAAGTGAGGACTGTCTGTTTTCTGCTCTCCGGGGAAGTGTTATTTCTTTCTGGGCACTGTATTTCCATCTCAAAATGCAGAGAACAGAAGAATCAAGTATGGAGTTGTATGATGTGTCACAAATCTCTATGCTCCAGATAAAGATCAATGCAAACAAATGTCCCATTTTAGTTATAAAGAAAGAGAAACTATGCCATTTTTTCAAGAAGAGATATCTGATCAATCTAAATTGAAAAGAAAAGGTAATTATTTTGCTGGTAACTTTTAGTGAAACCATGCAAAGTACAAGATTACCCCCTTTTGGGATGCCTGGGTGGCTCAATCAATTAAATGTCCAACTCTTCATTTCAGCTCACGTGATGATCTTAGGGTTGTGAGACTGAGCCTCACATCCAGCTCCTTGCTGGGAGTGGTACCTGCTTAAGATTCTTTCTCTCCCTCTCCTTCTGCCCCTCCCCTCCCTCCCCAAAAATAATAAAAAGATTACCCCCTTTTAAATGCTTCCATATCATACAAAATAATTTTAGATTTTGAGAACCAGTGATATCAATCTTATTGTTATGGCTTCCAAGATCAACCTTTTGAAAATTACAAATAGTATTCTCTTTTTCATCTATATTCTCTCTGCTAAGATAAGCCCTGCTAGGCCATTTACTGAAAATATGACCTTGAGAATGTCATAGTTCGGGCTCCTATTTACCTCTCTGTAAAGTGACATAATATCCCTGCTCAGTTAGTTACACTGAATCATTAAAACTATCAAATAAAATTAAGTATATAAAATCACTTCACAAACTGCAATTTTGTGCAGTAATTATAATAATTACTATTATAAGGTAAAAGTGTAAATTTCCTAAAGCAGAATTCTTTCAGAATTAGGAAATTGGATACACTTAAAGCATCCACGGAAAAACTCTTCTTTCTCACTATGAGGAGATGCAGTTTCATTTTATCCATGTTTATTCTGCTTTCTGTTGTGTAAATATCAATCCCTTTGATGGAGAAAATGGAAGCAAAACAGAAGGTAAGGACTCTTCTTGATTTCTTTGTTCACCTGCTAATGTTATACAATCTGTCTGAAACAGTGAACCCACAATGTTCTAAGCATAGCCTAAAATTTTATTTCTTGCTAAGTTTATTTTGAAATCTTCAGCTTTTTCTGCACTTTAATCTTCTCTCCACTAACAAGCGTGTCACTGGCCTTACCTGAGCATTTTTCTCTTCTATTACACATAGATACCATTCAACCTTCTCATCAGAGAAATCCCTTTACTTCAGAATTGCCTTTTCTCTGGAATTATATTTCTTTTCAGAGGCTCTGACCAGGGAACAATGTACTTGTCTTTTTTAATCATTTTGGCAATTGATTTTCTAATGTCTAAAGTTCATATATCATGTCACTCCTTGCTTTTATATACAGTTTGTTCACAAGTTGTGTTTATTTTATTAGCAAGCATCTAGAGCCATCTGCACTAGGCTTGCTTCTGGATTCTCTGCTTCAGCAGGTGGGGTCTGAAGTCAAATATGCCCCAGCTTCTCCAGATTTAATAATACGGAAGCACTATAATATCCTGAATTTCACCCTGCATTTAAGTGAACCACGAGAGGATAACTTTTCCTTCCTGAATGTTCTAGATTAGAACACTTTCCTCCTCCTTAGTGTATGAAGGATGTCACACCTCCTTCATAGATGTTGGACCAGATTCCAAAATGCCAGCTAAATGTTATAGGCTCCCAAAAAGTCAAGATGGTGGAAAGTGTGTCATATTAATTATCTCTGAATTAAAGTCACAGCGATATCCCTGGTTCTCATGGAGGAGAACAGGCTAAAACTGGAAGGAGAAGGCTCTGAAGTGTAACAAGAAGAGCCATGTTCAATCCAGTATTAATTTCTGTTCAAAACATGCCCCCTTGGGGCGCCTGGGTGGCTCAGTTGGTTAAGCAACTGCCTTCGGCCCAGGTCATGATCCTGGAGTCCTGGGATCGAGTCCTACATCGGGCTCCCAGCTCCACGGGGAGTCTGCTTCTCTCTCTGACCTTCGCTCCTCTCATCCTCTCAGTTTCTCTCTCTCAAATAAATAAATAAAATCTTTAAAAAAAAAAAAAAA
>CM053614.1:71190741-71228301 GCA_028646535.1 Procyon lotor | reverse complement strand
CCTTATTCCAGTAATCTCCTCTCATTAGTCTAAATATTGCTTTCAGGTTTACTGACAGTAGCTACTTCGTCTAAATTGTTGCTTTGTTGATGTATGGGTCCTTTATTCCCTGAAGGCATCTTAATTGCTTCCTGCTTTTATTAACTTGGTATATCTGACCTTCATCAAAGCACTTAAATATGTAAATAATTGCCCTGCTCCCCAGAAAGACAGGAAGTGGGCAGCTACTCACATCTGCCTGAGCAACAGGCACTGAATGTTCAAGAGGACTGGGGGAGGCAGGAAGGACAAGCTTGCATTTACTCCTGAAATGTTCACAACATTTGCAATTGAATTCCTGAACCAATAAACCCATCCACCCGAAGATGGAAGTTTAGAATTATATTTCAAGGGTAGCTGTAGATGGTTTGGAGTCAGAGAGAGAAAAAAACATTCACAGATAGAATTCAAATTTGTGACAGACAAGATAAATTCTAGAGTCATGTTCACATAAGCAAAGGGAAATTTTTTAAAAAGGGCTTAACGTTTAGTATTATTTTTACACATAGCTAAATTATTGTCCGAAATAGAAGGTACTCTGTTCTTTAGCCATGAGCCTACCAATTCACCTATTGCCTAAAATTGATTTTTGTTAGGAGTTATATTTAGATTTCTATTTTAAGATGATAGTATCTTGTCAATAATTTCGTTTTACTCAGAAAAATCTGCAAGTCTTTGTGACAGCATTTCCTACAAGTACTGAGCTGGATTGGTAAGCTTAGCCAGAATTAATAAACATGCTAGGGATTATTAGGGAATTTTCTTAAAATTAAAGTATGATGAAATGACCATTTTATTATGGTTAGTACTGACCTCTTTAACTGGTGATATCAAAATAGATTTCCCATAAATATATGAAAATTAAAATTTAACTGTATTTCTAGAATGATTTCTTTTTAATTTATGAAGGTCCCAAAAAGTATAGCAATTTGTTTTTTTTTTTTAATAATTCAACATTTCTCTGTATTATTTGAAAACTTAAAAAAATTTCTTTTAAGAAACATTACTGGGAAACAGACTAGCATCTTTGTGTAGCTCTTAACATAAAGTACCGATTTCCAGTGGGTCTACTAGACTCTTCTATCCCAAACTATTCTATAGTCCACCAGCAAGGAGGAACATTTTCTGCAGAACAACTCAGGGGTGAGGCAGAGGAGGGGTTGAAGATGAAAGGGTGCCAAATCAAAACCCACCTGCTGCAGATGGGGTAGAGGAAGAGAACAGCTGGGGGAATTAAAGGTCGAAAGAATTTTTTTCATCCGAATTTCCAATGTTTCAGTAAATCATTTGATTCTCTGCTCCTCTTTGGAAATACAAATCTAGCTCCTTCTTTCTCTCTTACAGGATTCCCTTAGTTAAAACTGACGGAGGCTCTCCATGAAACAGAAGATAAAATCCTGTTCCCTTCGCCGAGTATACATAGTTCTTCACATTTTCTCACCGTCCTTATACGTATCATCTCCGTTCACCACGGTGAAGCCCACGCATAGGTGATTCTTCTTGCAGGAATGCACAATCCCCCTTTTCTATTTGATAGGCTATTACTTTAAGTGTCAGCAAACCTTTCAGTGGAGGATCCGTGCCTGGGAGCCCATCGCTCCTTTCTCTGGGGATGCCATGGCACCTTGTTGGTGCCAGCATAGCTATGCCATGGCACAGCTCTGCTAAGACTTATCACCTTGCCGTAATCATCTGCAGCCCCACTAGACTGTGCACACCTTCAGCTCTGTATCCCAGGTACCAGAGCACTGACTGTCTCAGCATAAGGAACTAACTCAAGGTACATTTGTTGAATGAAAGAGCAAGTGTGTATGTCATTTTAAAAATAAAAAGGAAAGCTGTTTCAACTGAATAATTTAAACATATATAATGCCTAGAGTGTTTAGTGGAAATTTAAATTTAAATTTCCCTTCAACTAATAGATAGTGCTTAAAAAAAAAATAGATAGTGCTTAAATTCTGCACAACAGATGACCATTAAGGAAATCAAGAACCTCAACCTTTTCTGCTGCATATTTTAATCTGATGTTAAAGAGGATTAAAACCTTCAATTACAATGGTTAATTCTCAGCAGCACTTGAATATAATTCACTTTTAAATAAATTATAATATTTAAGTGTTAATTTGTAGAAAAAAATTACACTATTGGCATATGATCAAAGTCATATATACTGTAAGTTTTATTTAGAGACTACAGCAAAGGTAATCCTAAATATTTATAATCCTAATCAGTTTTTCAATTGCTTATTTCACCTCTTACATTTATTTCATCCATAGTACAAAGTCTTCTGGAAGCTGTATATTTTTAAATGTCTTTATTCATCATTATTGCTAGAAACACCGTGTTTCCCAGAAAATAAATTCAATTTTTATTTGCACATAAAAATTATTATTGCTGCAGAATACTTTTTCCTCAATATTAATTCTTTCAAATGGTTACCACTAACTTACATGGGCAGTTTGAAAAGAATGAACAATTGATTCAGTTATTATTAATATATAGCTAGTAAAGCTTCTCTAACTTCCCCTCCCTGGCGGGCACATTTAACAATACCATAAAGTGTAGAGAAGGTAATTAGCAGTGTGTATACATGTGGCTGGAAAAACACAGAATTGTATATGATAAATTTCTAAACATGAGCCATAATTGCTGTTTTTTAGAGTTGTAATGGCTCGTAGCCATATTCAATTCTGACTACTTCATGCAGCTGGTATATGTTGGCCATGGTAACCTCATAGAAACCTGTTGTCTCTAAATTTTGGAAATGTTGCTGCCAAATTAAGCAGAACAGGAACTTGGCTTTATTAAATGCAATTCAGGTCCATATCATCAAATAAAATAGCACACAGATATGAACAGCAAACTCATGATTATCTATGTAACCTTGACTGGAAAAAAGAGTTCCTTATTCTCCCAAATCCTCCAGCTTCTTGGGAAAGATGGAGTTTATGCCTTTTGTTCTGGTGTAATTATTATTTAAAACTTATTTTTAAGATTTTATTTATTTATTTGAGGGACAGTGAGTGTGTGTGAACTGGGGGAGAGGCAGAAGGGGCAGGAGGAAAAGAATCCCAAGCAGACTCCCCGCCGAGTGTGGAGCCTGAGAGGTCGAGAGCAGGGGTGGTTTGATCCCACAACCCTGAGATCATGACCTGAGCCGAAACCAAGAGTCCAATGCTTAACCGACTGATCACCCAGGTATCCCTAAGTGTAATTATTAATAGAATTCCTTTGCACTCAAAAACGTGTTACTATTTGGTCACAGATTTTATGATCACCTAGTTATCCTCCTTGTAAATGCAGCACTCAACTCCAGAAAGGATGAGTTACAAGAGGAAGGAGACACCAGCTTAGCCATTTCCATCAGTTATATATTTTTGCTTAATGTCGCAACCAGATTTCTTCATACTCTCAGGAAGCTAGTTTACAACCAGTATACAGCATCTGTGCACCTAATAGAAATTAAGTAGAAAAACTGTATCTTAGCTTTTTTAGAAAGATTATTTATTTATTTATTTATTTATTTATTTATTTATTTATTTGACAGAGAGGAGAGAGGTCACAAGTAGGCAGGGAGGCAAGCAGAGAGGGAGGGGAAGCAGGCTCCCCGCTGAGCAGAGAGCCCAATGTAGGGCTCAATCCCAGGACCCTGGGATCATGACCTGAGCCGAAGGCAGAGGCTTTAACCCACTGAGCCACCCAGGAGCCCCAAAACTGTATCTTAGCTTAAAGGTCCTCTACGGCTACCATACCTTTTAGCATAATCAGCATATTTGAAGGAAATAAATTATTTATAGATCTCGGAGAGTCTTCAAGGCAGAAAAATCTGGTGATAACTTTCAGCTGCTTATATAACATTCTAAATTATACCTTTTTAAAAAATATTTATTTAGAGAGAGAGAGAGAGAGAAAGAGAACAAGTCAGGGCAGGAGCAGAGGGAGAGAATCTTCAAGTGGGCTCCCACTGAGTCCAGAGTCCGACACAGGGCTTGATCCCATGACCCATGTGATCATGACCTGAGCCAAAACCAAGAATAGGATGCTCAATTGACTGAGCTACCCCAGTGCCCCCTAGTTACATATTTTAAAATAAACTTTTATGAATTTACTCTTGATAGCTCCATTTCAGAAAATCAAGGCATTTCTTGACATTTTCCTAGGAAATACATTTCATTTCATACCCCTCACCCATACCTCCTATTACCTTCTCCCCGATGCCATTAACCCATTACTAGCACATCTACCAATTGGCTTCTGAATTGGCCTTGAGATATTATTGCTCCTTCGTATATATCAATTTCTCAATTGGGATTCAATACTGGTAAACATCAAAGGAAAATGATTTATTCTTCTTCTAAGACTGTTTATATTTTATACTGTTTCACAATATAAAATTGGTAGATTCAATTAAGCAGAAATGTGTGTGTGTGTGTGTGTGTGTGTGTGTGTGTGTGTGTGTGTGTTTAGGTAATGCCTTTATAATCCAAAGATGCAAAGAGCAGTCAATTAATAATAATAATCTTTGGGAAATAACTGTTGGCAAAGAGCCAGCTGTAGTGAAATTCTGTAATAAAGTGAAAATACTGTCACTTTTTAAATAAAAAAAATAGTTGTCGTGGCACATTACCTCACTAAAATGGCATAAACATTCTTTTTCTTCTCTCTTTTTTTTATTAACATATGATGTATTATTTGCTCCAGGAGTACATGTCTGTGAATCATCAGGCTTACACATTTCACAGCACTCACCATAGCACATACCCTCCCCAATGTCCATAAACCAGCCACCCTATCCCTACCTCCTTACCCCCCAGCAACCCTCAGTTTGTTTCGTGAGTTTAGGAGTCTCTTAAATTAAGCAGAAGTCTTTAGACAGAGGTGGAAATGATGTGTTCTCACGGAAATGAGTGTAATTTTGAGCGGTCACAGATTTCCAGTTCTACAATGTTTTCACTTGCTTTATTTTTCATATCAAAATATATAAATATATGGATTCACTGTGTATAAATTAAACTAGCATAAATTGACTTGGGGAGAAACTCAGCAAAACATGTTTTCTGTTTCACATAGTAATTTGCATAGTTACCCAGTAGTTAGTGACCTCTTCCTTTTAATAAACAAGTTGTAGTGTGTAACTGTGAATTCATTATTTGTAGGGAATGTGAGTTTGTAATTATTTTTCAGGACATGTTTCAAAGCAACAGCCTTTCAAAGCAACAGCATGATCCAAGTGTTTTAATATTATACATGTGGAGCAGAAATAATGAATGTAAGTTTTCATGCCATCAGCACGGCTCTTGAGAAAAGGGAAAGAGTACCATTTGAGTCCAGGATCTGTTTGCTGAGAGTGTAAAGTTTGTTGAGATGAATAAATCCAGGTGAAAAAAATGAATAGAACACATCTTTATCAAATGCATGAACATTGAAAACTTCTATCTCTTTTTCTGTTTTCTTTTTAAGTAACAAAACGCTTCCATTGAATGAAACATTAGTTGGAAGCTAACATATTACCCCAGATAAAAGAGGACATGTTCTAGAAGAAAGGGAGGGGAAAGAACTTCAGTGTCAGCATATATCCCCCTCTCTCTCCTAAATGCTGCCCATTCCTCACTTGAGATTAAAGTATAATAGAAGGGAAAGAAAGAAAGAAGGGAACTTGGTTCAACTATGTTAGTTACAATAATTTATGGTATGGGGAAACAAAGAAAAAGTCTGATTCCTTTAAAAAGCTAGAGTTTCAAAAAATAAAATCTGCAGCTGCTATACATAGAAACCAAAGAAACTCTCTGATTAAGAGTATTAGCAGTAAGGAAAGTGTTGCCCTGAGTCATCTTTTCTGATTTATATGTTTAAATTCAAATGACTTCAAATTAGACATTAACTGATAGCAGGTTTGTTTGTTACTAAATATAGTGACTCAACTAATTTTGAGTGGATCTTACTGCTATCTGTGCTAACAGGTGCATAGAAGAGAAAACGAAATGGATGAAATACCACTTTAGGAACATCTGCATATGATATTTAACTTGTATTGCTCACAAAGTAGTCTGATTGCCTTTTATCTTCATTTCCAATTTTTATTATGATCTTTTGGTATAAAAATCACATATGCAACACACCTATTTACAGCTATGTTACATACGGGGTATTTATAATTGGCAACTTCCAGTGATGGTATTCCTTTGCAAAGCTTATCCATGTTGAACAGAGCTTACTGGCAATTGTCAAACATATTTTCAGTAGAATGAGGTTGTTCTGGTCCTTTCTGATTTTTTCTCTTTTTTTATTATTATTAATATTGACTCATATAATGAAAACTTTCCCAAATCTACCAAAGAAAAAATGTAGTATTTTTTAGTCCTTATAGTACAAATATGGTGTTTGGAGAATATTTTATAGGAACCACTATAATTTTGGAGATAGATAACTCACAAGCCTAGTCTGCCTCTACCTAAAGAAACATGGTAAATTTAGCAGATGTTTGAACAGTCTAACAAGGTCAAGATGAGAAGGAAAACCACTGTACGTAGATACGTGAAGGTTTTCGTTACTTTAATGACTCATTTGGTGGTTGTCACCAGTTTCATTTATATGCTAGTATTCTTTATACGGTATCACAATGTTTCGATTATGTAATTGTGAGGAACTCTGCTGATGTCCCAATCTTCCCCACCAAAATATAAAAAAGATAACTGCTTCTTGCCCACTTAAATATACTCCCTTGAATTTTGCACTGCAATCTAAAGGAGCCTGCTAACATTGTCCAAATGAACTACCCCTGAACACATGAGTTTGAGATGGCCAGAAGTGTGTCAGGACACTGAAATATGTTAGTTGTAGTTGATACTTAGTGTTTCTGCCAAGAAACACATTAATCAGGATAAACACTCAGATGTTTCCCTACATTTCTTCAATAGCATTAGCTTTTAATGTCAATTAGTAAAGCAAGAAATACACGCTAGAAGGAGTATAGAACTGAGAGAACAGTTTATTAAATACTAGCTAGTGATCAAATTGACCTCCAGAATGTGACCTATACAAGTTATCAGCAAGACCAGAATGAAATATAGATTCCTAACATGGGGAAAAGCTAAATTAATTATGACTTCAAGAGCAAGCTGCTCAGGGAACTTATGAGAGCTCATGCTGCTAGTAAAGATCTCTTCTTGTCTTTACGTGGTTCAGCATTCCTTTCTGTGCCCTTAGTAGGAGATGGAATCAGCCTATGTTCTCTTTTTCTTCTTCTTTTTAAATTCATTCTTTGGACACTCTTCCATCACCTTGTCTGGTCCTAGGTAGCATTGCAACGCCAATAATCACCATGTTTAAACATGTGCCCTATGAACCATCCTATGGCAAATTCCACTGCAATGATTCTAGCTATTAGCCAGAAAAAAATTCACATCAACTTATCTTGCCCTAAAAACTATCTCCTTTACCCAATATTATTATATCTGCTGGCCTCATTTTTTAGGCTAAAAATCTTAGACCAACTTTTGACAAGTCTTATGAAAAATAATCACGTGTCTTTTGTCTTCTCCATTCCATGCCCTGCTACTCCAACTCCTCGCTAAGGATCCCTGTTTCTGCCTTCTCCTTATACAGATTAATCCCACTGAAAGAAAATAACATTATGAAAACAACAGTTATGAGTAGCTGACTTTTTCCAGAAACTTCAGTGTTTTCCCAATGTTGTTCTAAGTCCACATTCTGACACTATAGTGTCATTTACTTTTTCTCCTCTATTTCAAAAGTTAGTATTCAGTAGTTCTATCACTTTCTACTCCTAGCGTAATTTAAGAAAGAAGAGATGACCGTGAGCAACTGGTTTGTGACTATAAATGTACATTTTTAATTTATCATTATTCCCTTTCACCTTGTTAGACTGTGTCTCATTGCTTTCCCTTCTCAGGGTCATTTTGAGACTATTCTAGGCTACTGAATCTATACTGAGCTCTTATTTATTATGTATTATTATTATCCTATTTTATTTCCTATAACTTGTTAAAAGTTTATTAAGTAGTCATTATCTTATTTGTTATTTAGACTATTTTATTTGTGTCTTGTCACCCTACTCCTTTTTTCTTTTTCTTTTTATTCTTTCCACCTGATGATCCCTTCCCCTTCCACTGTCCTGCTGTTATTTCTTCTCCCTGATTCTCAAAAATCAGGAAGCAGCTGATGTGGTGTTTACTCTTATAGATTATTCTGTTAGCATTATGCTAGCATGAGAGTATTTCTCTACAATGAGATGTTTGCATTTTAATATTTTCATTTCTAAAAGCTGGAATGAAAATACTTATTTCTTAATAAAGGAATTCGAGGCATCCAGAGAACAAGTGAGGAAATACTCTTTTGACCAAAACATAAAAAGGCCAGATATCCTATGAGGCCTTTCGATACATCTATTCCTAAAATGGCATTTGTTTAGTGTTTTGAGAGCATTTAGTTTGAAGGAGGTAAACAAATTAATAATTAAAATGCCTACCAATTATTAAACTGGTATGTTCCTCATGTGTGCTTCATATGCTTTCTAAAAATTTATTTCTCATATATTCAAAGGTAGAAATTATTCTCATTTAACACATGAGAAAACTAAGGATTAGGGAAGTTAATTATTTTATCCAAGGTCACAGAGCCAGATAGGTTGAGCAAGATCTGAACTTGGGTATTACTCTTAAGATAATTCTATTACCCACGGTGTTATATAGCGCTCTGATCTGTACCTACCTCAGAACTCATTTGCACTGGGCAAAAGAATGTGGAAACTTGCCAGAGCTGGGACACAGGGAGAAATGGGGAGTTGCTAATTAATGTGTATATGTTTCAAACTGCAAGATGAAAAAGGTCTAGGGATCTTCTGTACCATATTATGCTTATAATGAATAATGCTGTATTGTGCACGTAACAATCTGTTAAAAGGGTAAATATTACACTGTGTTCGTACCACATTAAAATAAAATTTTTAACAAGCAAGTGGAAACTAACACTGATTGAGGGGCTAACGGCCAAGGCATTTTACACATAAAAACAGTCATTGACGCCCACTGTTGTAAGGTACTGTAACTAAAGCAACGCAGAGCAAATCACAGAGCTCTCTACCCTTGTAGGTAGACACCATTTTGCGTCCCTCTAGAATGCTTCCCCAGCCTCATTCATTTTATCCCTTTGGAGAACTCCTGCCCACTTCAAATGGTCCTGGTGGGACTGCGGATCAAAGTGTGTGCCCCCAACCTACCCAAGACCCCAGATGAGCTTGTCAATGACACAAGTGGGTAATCACAGTCTTTCTCATCTCCTCTGTGTTGGAACTACAGAAAAGTTTCTCTTATCCTTTTTGTTAATAGGAGGCTGTGGCTCCGAGTGTCAAGGCTTTTGGCTTTGTACAGCATGGGAGAACAGAGCCATCAAGATTAGAGAAGCTGAGACAGGTAGAGCCAAAAGAGAAATATAAAGGGAGTGACAGAATCTCGTGAAAAAGTGTTAGCCCCAGATGTAGGCATGCCTGAGGGCAGAGGCTTACAAATTCCTTCTTAAATTTTTAACAGCCTAGTTTGAGTTGGGTTTTCCCTCAGAGTACCTAAAAGACTTCTATCTAAATCACCTCCTCTTTCTGAAAACACTTCTAATTTTTTCAATTCTCTTTTCTGGCTAAATACCAGTTGTATTCATTTTTGTCATTTCCCTAACCTTATCTAACTAATCTATCTCGTTCTTTCACCCAGAAGTTCCAGGATTTACAAACTATGATTTATAGCATATGTTGTGTTATTCGGTTTTGTTTTGGGTTTGTTTTTTTTTTTTTTTTGATAGCTTCGGGTGTTGTACCCTTCCTTAACTGACATCTTGAAAAGTATCTCGAAGAATCCTATGTTATTTGTACTTCAAATAATGACATTACAGATTATACTTCTTCAACTCATTTGAATGTTAAACTTTCAAAAACACACGTCAGTTTGAAAACATACACTAAATTCAGCAAGGCACTGTTGCTGTCACCGTGACCTTGCTTACCTTTTATATCACCTATTTTTTACCATCATCCTTATCTAATATAAATGGAATAATACTATGCTTCAGTGAAATTCCCCTGGAAGAACAAGCTGAAATAGTTCTTTGTTTTCAATATTATACTATCCTGCCCTGTCTTTGTAAATACAAAGACACATTCATTAAACTATGGCTGTTAAGAAAAAAATCATACACAATAAAAGCAAATTTATTCAATTTTATGTCCAACTGCATTTAAAGGTAATACCCATATATCCGTATATTCACTCATATTGCCAAATATAATATTCCAAGTCTGGTTAACAAACCATGCTGTTGGCACTCTGGCTAGAACTTTAATACAACTTTCAGGACTATTAAATCTCTCTATATTTATTCTTAATCTCTATGTACACAGCACAGTGGCCTATCATGAATTGCAATAATATTTGTTACAACTGACCCTTCAAATGAGCTAGTTTAAGGTTGCTTAGTGGTGACAGAAGGCAGTGAGAGTCGATTATGACAGCTATTTCCACAAGGAGGCTTTAAATACCATGCTTGCAAAAAATAAGTCCCACTGCTTTAGCAGAGTAGGTCACAGAACTTTAAAGAAGCAAAATGACAGACTAGTGAAAGACCAAAGATACAGCACTGAATAAAAAATTCAGAAAGCTGTGGCAATGTGAACTTAGTCATAATAATAAAGGAAGCTTCAGAGCAAAAAGATAAAGGTGTGAAATGAAAATCTTGCTGGGTGTCAGCAATGAAATGCTGTACATATCTTGTAAAGCTGCACTGGGCCAGTTTCATTGCCAAATTAGTGGACAAATGCCTGCCATAATCATGCAATTTACACATTTGTACTCATGTCAGAATTAGTCTCACAGTTATATGCTTGTGGAGTTTTTTAGGTTAAGGAGATGTTTGCAATTGGCTTTTGAGGGTTATTAATTATTTTTGCCTTTTCTTGGTAACTATTCCTAACAAGGATATGTTATAAGAAGTTTGAAAAACGAGGATTTTTCAGCTTCCTCTTTTGTAGGTACAGTGACATTATAACTGATTGTCATTGGTGCATCGTACAAGGATTGCACATCACAGGCATCACATTTTTGTGTATTATTTCAATTTTCCATTATTGAGAATCAAACGTCTTTAGGAAAGGAAATCCTTGGGTCGCCTGTGTGGCTCAGTTGGTTAAGCAACTGCCTTCGGCTCAGGTCAAGATCCTGGAGTCCCAGGATCGAGTCCCCACATCAGGCTCCCTGCTTGGCTGCGGGGAGTCTGCTTCTCCCTCTGACCCTCCACTTCTCATGCTCTCTCTCTCTCTTTCCCTCTCTCCCTCTCAAATAAATAAATAAAATCTTTAAAAAAAGAGAGAGAAGGAAATCTTTTTTTCCAATTTATTCATGGCACTCCAGAGGTTAGTAGTGGTAGGTTTGTAGTGATAATATGAATGATAACTGAAAGGTAGTTCAGTGAAACGCGGGCTATAGATTCAGACTCCCTGGTCTTATTGATTGCTAATCTGCTCTCGCATTTTCATCAAACTACTTTACAATAGTTTCTTCATTTGTAAAATGAGATCAATAACAGTACTGATTTTACTGGGTTATGGTGATGATTAAATGAGTTAATGAATGCAAAGTTTCCAAAAGTTGCTAACTATCATTATCTTAACTAATTTTTACCTAAAAGTTTTACTCACAATGCACCAGAGACTGTGTCAAGTACCTCTTATGATATTTTCAAATAACACCAAATGGTAACGGAAAGAGGTCACAGATATTAATTAACTTACCCAAGCAAAAAGGTGATTTCCGTACCCTTTGGATTCCATACTGCTAACCCTGAAATCATTCATTCATTCATTCTAGATATTTTCATAAAAGGAACAGTGATAAGGATCATGGAGCAGGTACTAGGATAATTACAATGCCAGGTAATAAGTGATTAAAGATGAAAGATGCTGTGGGAGAAAGGAACTTAGCTAGTATAGCAGGGGTCAGATAAAAGGTCACAGAGGAGATAGTTCGGGAGGAAGTAAGATTAGAGGATTTCCAACAAGCATGTGGTCTAACATCTTATGGTTCCCAGGTCACTGCTATTCATAATTCCTCTTCCTCCCAATTCCTCTCTCCTGCCCAGAGTGACCCATCTGGTTTGTCGGTGTTATGAAACTAAAGGATAATCACTAGAGTGAATTAACACAGGTTTCATCTAACACTCTGTAAACAGTATAGTACTGCTTCAAGGACTAGGTAGGAAGATATGAATGAATCCATACAACATACAAACATACAAACATTTTCCGCTTTTGACAGATGAACTCAAAAAATATAAATACTGTGTAGCTAAAAATGCTTCATTCTTTAGTAAGTACTTTGACATTTAATTTGATATGATATGCCATAATCATTTCCCATAAGAAGTTTAAATGTTATTGTATGCATTTAACAGATGAGAAAATTGAGACCCAGTCTCAATGACCCAGAAATGTCAGAGCCTAGATTGAAACCTGGATTTTTCAACTCTAAATCTTTTTTTTTTTTTAAGATTTTATTTATTCAAGAGAGAGTGAGAGTGAGAATGTGAGCACACACAGAGGGACAAGGAGAGAGAGAAGCAGATCCCTCAATGAACAGGGAGCCAATGTGAGGCTCAATCCCAGGACCCTGGGATCATGACCTGAGCCGAAGGCAGATACTTAACTGACTGAGCCACCAGGAATCCCTCCAACTCCAAATTTTGTGTTGTTTCTATCATATATTCTTGCTTCCCCTTCCTGAACTTTATAAAACCTGAACTGATGGGAAAAAAACTGCCTCGGTGACAAGAGTATTGCAACATGTCTCTTGTTTAATAATTATTGAATTAAAAAATACTTTATCTTTTTAGAAACCTTTAGATTTACAACAAATTGAGAGGAAGGTACAAATATTTCCTACATACCTCCTACCCCCACATATGCACAGCTTCCTCCATTACAACAGCACTCACCTGAACGGTATATTTTTACCAATACTGAATCTATATTGACACATCACGATCACTCAAAATCCACAGTCTACATGAGGGTTCAAACTTGGTGTTGTACATTCTATGAGATTGAACCAATGTAATGACATATATCCACCATTATAATGATGTACAGAATATTTTCACTGCCCTAAAAATCCTCTCTGCTCTGCCTATTCATCTCTCTCCCCACCACCCCTAGCAACCACTAATCTTTTTATTGTCTCCACAGTCTTGCCTTCAACAAATGGTCATATAGTTGGAATTATATCCGATAGAGACCTTGCAAATTGGCTTTTCACTTAGAATATGTATTTAAGTATCTTCATTGTCTTTTCATGCTTTGAGAGTTCCTTTCTTTTTAGCACTGAATAATATTCCATGGTCTGTATGCACCACAGTTTATTTATTCATTCATCTACTGAAGAACATTTTGGTTGCTTTCAAATTTTAGCAATTATTAATAAAGCTTCTATAAACATCTGTGTGCAAGTTTTTGTGTGGACATAAATTTTCAACTCTTTTAGATAAATACCAAGGAGCATGACTGCTGGATCATATAGTAACAGTGTGTTTAGTTTTGTAAGAAAGCTCCAAACTATCTTTTTTTATTAAACTGTTCTTTATTTTTTTTAAAGATTTTATTTATTTATTCAACAGAGGGAGAGAGATCACAAGTAGGCAGAGAAGCAGGCAGAGAGAGAAGGGGAAGCAGGCTCCCCACTGAGCAGAGAGCCCAATGCGGGGCTCAATCTCAGGACTCTGAGATCATGACCTGAGCTGAAGGCAGAGGCTTTAACCCACTAAGCCACTCAGGCACCCCTGTTCCAAACCATCTTGCAAATGGCTGTATAAGCTTGTATTTTGGCCAGCAATCTATCAGAGTTCCTATTGCTGCATGCCCTCCTCATCAGTGTTCCAGATTACAGTCATACTAATAGGCATGCAGTGTTATCTCACTGTTGTCTTTATCTTAAAATTTAAACTGGATATTTAATTTTATTAAAAATCTATTTAAAATTCTGTTCACTTCTATTAAAATATCTATGCTGATGGTTTTCAAACTTGAATATTGGCCAGATTCCTTCATATGGGAAATGCCCCCAAGTTTCTACTGCTCGCTTATATTTATTATATTACTTAAATACATGCAAATATAAAACAAGTTATTAATCCCCTTTCCTTCTAGCTTTTGTACAACTTTTATGATTATAAGCCACAAAAAAGGTACAAACCGAATACAAAAATTTTAAAAACCCAATAAAATTTAAGTTAAGAATATTAATTAATTAATTTTTAAGAATATTAATTAAATGCCATAAATGGTAATACCTTGCTGAATTAAGATCACTGACTTTTAGTGCACTGATTTAGAGCACTGACTTTTATAATAGAAAGATATATTTATATGTTCTGTATTGATATGTTCTATATAAATCATTGTCATTATCAATTTTTTTTACTAATAGTTTCTGAAATCCATTAAATGCCCAAATATAATGTCAAATATAAAAATGAAAAGCATGTAACAATTTATTTTTTCAATCACAGAATTACTACTATTAGTTCTAGACGCTTTCAGGATGGTACATACTTAACTGGGATTCAGGCAGCACACCTGCCCAAAAGTGAATATCTAACTACTAGAGGCAGATTCCCTTGTATGCCCATGTCTGTACCACTGGGAAACCTAGGACCACTAAGTTGCCTACCACCTGTTTCTTAACTTGGAAACTTCTGTTCTTATAGAGACTCATAATTTTATCTGCTTTTCTGTTGTGTCTGAATGTGTATAATTCACATTCTATGTCTTCATTGCTTTTCGTATTAGCCCAAGACAAAACAGTACCTGGTACATCTGTACTGTAGGACACTCATAATATTAAAATCGCGTCTAATTAAATGAAAAAATTAAATCTTAGTATATTAAGATGTCTTTCTATGGCAAATTCTCACTTCAAAATCAAAGAAGAAAAAAACTGTTTCTGTAACTGATAAATGTAGTCGATCTGAGGAAAATAAATTATGATCTCTGTTATTTTTACACTGGGAACCCTCAATGTAACTGGGAAGACAGTATACTAAGCAAACGCATTAAGAGTAAAACACTGATTTTTTTTTGTATGGATCCTACAGAACCTACTTGAATCAAAATACAGGAGGCTAATTGAAATTATAGTGCAATGTTTAGTTACTAGTTGATATAATAAGCACAATGAAAACAAAACAACACTTTTGCAAGCCTCTGAGATTTTGTCCACACATTTCTCATTAAATCCTCTTTAGTAATAATGAATCAATTTTTCACCTTTCAGTAGAATATTTTTTGCTCCTAAATTTGCTATACTCTTCAATTTCATATAAAAACTTAAAAGCAGTATGGGTTTTGCTTGCTGGTGCCTACTGTTTTAACTTGGATGTCTTTTATAAAGCTGGTAAAATCTGTCTCTACTGAAAACCTCACGCTGTGTCAACTAGCAATTGTTTATGGAACTTTCAAACAATTTTTCATCCACCTCCTCTATATTGTACAGCATAAGCAGGAAAAAACATACTTTCTCTTCCTTCCACTTATTGTAAAGTCCAATTATGGCAACAAAATTGGAAATAACCAACGAGTTCTATGCTTCTATTGTTTTTCAAAGTGTTTTGCAATCATCAATATGAAGATTTAAGTCAAGCAAACAAGTAGAAAGTATTAGGATATATGAGGCTGAGTATAATTAGATGCCAAGTATGAAGAAATGTTTGTAAACAACAGAAGGATTTGACATTGGCTGAGAATAAATATAATGCCCTCTTGTGTAATAAATACAGAGTTGAATTAGCCAGGGCTCGTTAAGAGGAAACTATAACATGCAACATAAATATTTTGGGAATGGCTAATACAAGGGGGATGGGCAAATAAGGATGGATCTCAAAGAGTGACATAATTATCTTAACATACAATTTTGAGAAGTATTATCACAGCATCAGCATCAGGTTTATATATAAAGGGGCTGAAGGGAACAGGCTAAGAAGGACTGTCAGCATCGTTCTAGGGGGAGTTGGATGAGATAGTCAAAGCTGTAGAAAGAACACAATATCAGAGAAATGGGTCTAGTTTTGAAAAGGTAACTCCATCATTTTGAAATAAATATCAATTACCTGATTATAACATTGCAGGAGGTGTGTTGCAAATGGAAATACACAGTCTTTTACTCTTTATTTCTTGCAGACTTCATATCAAAGAAAGATATTCTTACAGACATGAATATATAGACTATATAGAAGCAACATCAATTCAGGCAAAATATCCCAAAGAAATATTCATAATACACACAATTAAAGAGCTGTGTATTTATGGGATGGAAGAAGAACTTTTAGACCAAATGATGAATTAGGACCCAGAGCAGTCCTCTGGTTCCCGTCTACTGCTACTTTTCTACCTTCACCCCTGCCTTCCTTTCTCCCATCTGCAGACTGCTCTCTACTAAGGCTCTGTATGTGGTCTTAATCTTAACATTTAAATTTGCCAGAGACATATGATGATAGCAATATATTTCCAAATATCTCACATTTATCTTGTTTCCTATTTTTCTTCAACTCTTATGTCCAAGATAAAAACTACAGTCCGGTGACCACACATTTGGGCTTAAAAAACCTAAGTTTCAATCCAGACACTCCCCCAAGACCTGTAGAAAAGCTAACTTATTTTTTTTTTTAAGATTTTATTTATTTTAGGGGAAGGGCAAAGGGAGAGGAGGGGGAGACAGAGAAAGGGTGGAGGGAGGGGAGGGTGGGGGGAGAGACTATCAAACAGATTCTCCACTGAATGCAGAGCTCCGTGATCCTGAGACCAACACCTGAGCCGAAACCAAGAGTTGGATGCTCAACCGACTGAGCCACCCAGGCGTCTCAGAAAAACTACCTTAAATCCGTGAGCCTCACCTGCCAGAATTTTGCCACAGTAAATGGCAATTAGTAGGGAAATCATATATCTTACTATAATTTTCTGTTTTACAGATTAGAAAATTTTGAGTCGGTGAGGTTAAACTTGGATACTGAATAGGTACTGACATGCAACGGAGTGAAGACTCATCCAGTTTGAATGACTCCACTCTGACACATGATTTCCCTAGTAACTGCCACTTATTGTACTTCTGTGTTCCAGGTACTGTGAAACAGGTGGGAGGATCATGTTTGGTCTCAGGAGTATTGTCTACTATAGCTAAGGAAGGCTCTCAGGAAACAAGGAGGAAATCTGGTGTGCAGATGAAGATCCATGTTCAGTCCTTTATTATAATTCTAGATCAATAAGCAACAGTCACATTATTACCTGGATGTAATGGCTATTTCCACAGTAATAGCAGTTTAAGCAAACGAACCAAAAAAACTAAATGTGTAACATAACGCTTAATCTCAATTATTACATGGAGGCTGCAGTCACAGTGAGGATAGTTCCTATTTACAATACTTTCAGGAAGTTAATGGAAATAAAGTGAAGATGAGAGTAAGCCTTGAATTTCAGTAATGTGTGTGAACCTTAAACAGAGTGTGGCTTGCTTAACTGCCCCTCCGATACTCTGTAGCTTGGAAGCAAGCAGCTTTGTAAAGGCAAACACAATTGATCAGTTTTAACTTTCCTGGAATACACTTGTCATAACCTATAGCCTAAGAGACTATTTTTAGAAGATTTTGGCCAGGTCTTTGATAAACCATTTGATTTGTCCAAGGCGTTAACTTCTGACAATGAAACCCAATCACACTTGCTGGCTTAAAGCAATTCTTATTTGCCAATGTAAAGAAATCGTGTGGTCCAGTAGATTTTATGCTGAATGTAGAAATATTTTTTTTTTAAAGATTTTATTTATTTATTTGACAGAGGGAGAGATCACAAGTAGGCAGAGGCAGACAGAGAGAGGGGGAATCAGGCTCCCTGTTGAGCAGAGAGCCCGATGTGGGGCTCGATCCCAGGACCCTGAGATCATGACCTGAGCCGAAGGCAGAGGCTTTAACCCACTGAGCCACCCAGGCGCCCCTGAATGTAGAATTCTAAACATTGGGAGTTAAGTTCCAGTTTTGTCATTAACTCACTAGATGATTTTTGCAAGTCATTTAATCTCTCTGCATCTATTTTTCAATTCTCCAAAAAGGGAAATATAATCTTTAAAGTCCATAAGCTTCTCAAAAGAATAATTTCTCTCCGCTCTATTAACAGACTCTGAAATGCTGTTTCTCTCCTCTGAGATGGTTGTAATTATTATTGCACCTTCTTTATGTACATGTGATGTATGTAATGCTTATAAAAAAAGAACCGGAATATAAGAAATCACTTAAAGTCTTCAAATATGAAAAGAACAGTGAAAAACAGGGTAATTCTGACCTCATTAGCAATGATTAAAAAAAAAACCAAAAATTCAAAACAGCACTTTTGAAGATTTTTCTCAATCTATAATCTGACCTTCAGATTATAAACCCTAATCAGCATCACAGAATGTTATTTCGAAATAACAGGATGCGTTTGCGGTTTCCTGGGTTTTTTTTTTTTTTTTAATGTATGTATTTTTTTTTGAGTGAGAGAGCATTGAGTGAGAGGGGCAAAGGGAGAGGGAATCTCAAGCAGACTCCGCTCTGAGCCCAGAGCCTAGCATGGGGCTCAATCTCACAACACAAAGATCATGACCTGAGCTAAAACCAAGAGTCCGACACTTAACTGACTGTGCCACCCATGTGCCCTTCCAGTTACTCTTAATATAGCTTTGATTTATTTGATCTACTACGGTGCCTAAAAAAAAAATCAAAGCAATGACATGGTGTTTAATCATAATGGAAAAACAATTAGATTATTTTAAGATATTTTAAGAATTTAAATGGTGTTTTAATTTTTGGCAATGACAATATTTTTAGGTACAGGACCTAAGTTTAGTCACAGCACCAATACTAATTTGAGTATCCAGTGCCTTAATCAGTTCCTGAATGTTTCTAGGTTTTTCAAGAAAAAGCAACACTAGCGGTGATTGATAAACTTTTGGATTCTTTCAATATTCTGTAAATCATTTTTCCTTGGCTAATTCACCATCACCACAAGCCCTAAATCCCTTAATCACACCTTTCCTCCAAGCAAGGTAGTCCCCTCTCATAATCCCAGTTTCTGCCTTTCATAGTTTCTCAAACTTGGATTCTTATTTCAACTCTTTACTTTCCCTGCCTTGCAATACCTTCATCAGGTATAACATTTATCAAATAATTTCTTTGTTCCAGATACTGTTTTCGGATACTGAAAATACAGAGAAGAAGACATCGTTTTTGCTTATCATGGATTTCTCATATATTTGACTATGCAGAAAATCACTGAGTCATTCCTGTTTTTCCTTTCAAATGTCTGCACCCTGCTACCATTTCAACTGGTCTAAATCTCCATTACCTCAAGTATCAGTTAATCTAACATTCCCTCCTTCATGGCCAAAATCATCCCTTACCCTCTTCATTCTTCTCTCCTTTCCCTCATTATTTCAGAAAGTAATGGTGTACATCATTGTTATGCTAATTTTCCTTCAGGTACATGTTTATCATTTTTTGCCCAAAAGACAATAATTATTAATGTACCATATCAGCACTCAATAATCAGGGCAGATGTTCAAATAAAATTGTATCCACAAAAATCTGAAAGGTAAGTTCAACTCCATCCTTGCCCCTTTCTTGCTGTCCCATTATCCACAATCCCAAAGCTAAGTTCTCTATGGCTTTGTTCCTGATTTTATCTCCCAGATATGAAACAGTTTCCATGCTTTTCCATATTTGTATAAATTCTTAACAGATCAGTGAGGCTCAAGTTCCAGTATCTCACGAATTTTAGTTTCATAGGATATCTATGTTCTGAATATCTATACATCTCTATAGATATTCTCTATAGAGGATATCTATAATATATCTCTAGTCTGTGACACATAATAGGGTACTTTCATGCAGTCTGATAGTAATCTTTCATCTACATTATCCTTATAGTAGGGCCAATGCTCTCCCCTTGCTGGCTATTTACCTTATACCCATATTGGGTGGACACAATAGGCGCAAAACACGTTCTCACAATCATGTCCTACAGAGTGAGGATATATATCCCTGGGTCTCATATATCCTGGTTTTAATTATAGTCAAATTAGACACTACTAAAGTTTAATGAGAAATGAACTTTCTTGTGATAAAATTCACATGTTATTCTTTTGTTCTCCATTTCACTTATTTGTTCTGTTATTTGGATTGCTTGATTGGCTCGTGTTTATACATTGGTGTCTGTTACAACTTCCCATAATTAAAGTGTGTGTTATCAGAACCTTCCTATTCTCTACTAACATGTGGTTTTGGTTTGCATTAAACATGAATTTCTGTTAAAAATAATTGAGAGACAGATTTTTATCTCAATAGTTTTTTGTTTGGTTGGTTTTTTTAATAGGAAGAAAGCTTCTAAATTAAACAAACATCCTTACGGCCACCTGCTTTGGTCACCGGATACCAATGTAGGAAGAAGACCCAAAGATGCATGTGTTGAAGATATTAAACAAGGAGAATATTTGTAGTGAGTGTGTATGTGTGAATGTGCATGTGTGTGAGCGAATATATGTGCATGTGTATGAGTAATAATCACAATATTATCATTTTATGATGTCAACATATGAGTTTAGTCTTTTTTTTTTAAATACGAGTTTAGTCTTAAAAGATATAAGGTATTTAGCAGAACAGAAATTAAAGCAGGTCCAAAGACCTGAAGAACCTCTTATCTCACTTGCCCTGATTCTACCTTTAATTCTGTCATTTCTAGCTCCACACTTTTACTCCCAACCAGCATTCTTTAACTTGTTCCCAAGTTAATCATGCTTGAATATCCTCAGGCATGATCCCTGGTCCGCCAGCACACAAGATGGAAAGTTTTCCCGTGCCATAAACAGGCAGCATGCCGGTCAGAGCCCACAGACCACCCTTCTTGCTCTTCAACAAGGGACACATGTCATCTTTATGACACCACTATCACCTGTATTTCCCTATGCTATGCTTCATACAGCAACTCAGGCCATGTCATGTCTTACTCCTTCTACAAAAGCCTTCTGCTGTCTTGTCCTAGTAACTGAACATGGAGTGAAAATAAAAGATTGCTCAAACCATTTTCAAATTTCTTTTGTTTATTATAATCTGGAAAAAACGTTCATAGTAAATCGAACTTAATCCCTACATATAGTTCTCACTTTCTGCATAAATGCAACCAACAAAATTTTACAGAGTGCTGCTAGTAATTTTCGCTTTGATTTGTGCCTAGTAGTTAGATGTAGAAAGTAGACAGTTGATATAATACCCTTCAAAGTGAATAGTTACATGTGCCTCATATCAGGCTCTAGGAATACAGCTAGGGATAACCTGACAATTCTGTTTTCCAACGTAAAGTGATGTGAAGTTATGAAAGTACACAAATACAGTTTATTGCAACACTTGTTAAGATAAAAACATGTCTGTAAGAATTGGATTGATTAAATTCCTCATGCATTTCCATAGTTATGAATGTGCACTGTTAGGTTCAACTTTAGAGGACCATTTTCCATTTACTTTGGTAATGTAACTCTAGTAATAATGAACACAGGCTAAGAACTCTGACCACAATACCACAATGGCAGTGTAGATGATAAATACCGAACTTCAAATCCCATATTTGAGGATCAATGGCCAAAAATAGAAACCAGTGAACCACTGTTTGAGAAGTTATTTTGTTAGATACAAAACAAATGTGAGCTTCTGCTTTTTAGCATAGATTAGAATTAATTCTGGTAACTTGTAAAAGCTTCTTAACAATAGTTAAAACATAATTATATGATCATTATCTGATACTTAAGTATGCCCTCAAATCTTAATATTACTATCATGCATAGAGTAAAACATTAAAAGATAAAATAAAGTATATTTCTTATAGAAACTATTAGGTCATGTAGTAAAAATTATTTTCATTAAAATCTACCTTCCAAATTAAAGTAGGAAGAAAGGAATTATTTAATTACAAATGCAGAAAGTAGTTAACTAATCCATGGGGATGCTATAATTGTATATCTAGTTGTATACAATACTTTGCAGTTTACCAAATATGCATTATATCATTTGCTTTTTGATTTAGTGTTCTCATTTGTAATGTAGGGCAATGGTTGTTTCTACCTCATTGTTGTTTGGAGGAAAATGTGTTGATAAATGTATGCAAAGTATGCTTAGGACAGTGCGAAGCACACGAGAAGCACCATAAAGCTGTTAGCTATTATCTACAAAGATAAGTATAATACTGAGAATTGAGTAAATTCATATAAGGCACATAGTAAGTGCTCAGGGTAAATACTAGCTACCTAAGAAGGAGATAGTACATATTACTACTCCCATTTTATAGATAAAGAAACATGATTAGAAATTTAAGCAAATCCCCCAAAGGTCAAACACTGTTATATATATGCAAGTCAACACATTCACATCTGGCCTTTTAAAATTTCTATAGAATATTTCATTTTTAACATGCCCTATCCTGACCTCCTCCATTTATACTTTTTATTTGTTTCTGTGAATGCTTTGTGTGACAACTTAGGGAAAGAGCTGCTGCTCTAATTGTGACTTTGTTCTCACATTTAAGTTATTGTTTCATTTTTCGTTTCTATGGAAATGAAATTTCTTACTTCACTGCTGGATTTGGAAATGTTATTCTAGCAACATGGTTCTTCTTTGCAGAAATAGAGGAGCTGACCCTGGCTTTAGGATGAGGAAGCTGTTATTTAACATAGTTTGGGTATAAGAAAGGATTCACTACTTCCTAGAAAACAGATATGCTAATTCTCAACACGGATTAGTCCAAGAAGTATATTTCTTTCATACTGAAATTCTCTATTAGAAATATACATAAAAAGTATATGTTCTTGTCTTCTGTTTCCCACCTTTCTTTCAAACACACATATTATTTAAAAAGTCTCCCACTTATTCCATGGTTCATTCATTACTCTGGGTTTCCAGGGAATACTAGGAAATGCATGATGTTCTACAGAGTACAGGAGTTCCTAAAATAATAGTCTGCTGGTTTGGTCTCAACAGGGAAATATTTTAATATCATCTTTGAGTTAAAAAAAGAAACCACCTACAACTAAAAAAATGCATTTTAGGCAAACATCGGCAAAAAGAACAGATAAGTTAGGGAGAACACACAGCAAGACCTCATCTAGTCCTGCCGTGAAAATCCAGGTTGAAAAAAAAAAAAGCCAATAAAACACATACTGATTGCTCCATCAGTCCTCTGAAGGCTAATGCTGGCGTTCAGTCTGTTTCAAAGAGCCTACACAGCATCTGGCTTCTGAATCTCTGCCACTCCAGAACTAAAATCTCCAGGGATTTTAGTTTCTGCATTTATTTATAGGGAATCAGAAGTACATTATGTCTGACACATTCGTTTTCTCTAGGCAGGCTTATGGAAAGTGAAGCAGTGCGGTAGGAAATTCAATTCGCAATTAAGGAATCTGGTCACAGGGCACTAATAGAATGCCGTGCCTTCCAAACAATACTCATGCAGAGCCCTGGGCACGGAGCGCATGTCTCTCTAATTTAGCAATGTGGGTTTGGGGCCTGGGAGAAGGACAAACGTTTGAAGACTAATAACCAGTTACTGTCAACTCATTTCTGATATCTCTCATTTTGTTAGCAGTCACTGAAGAGAGTGATAGGAGGGGTGCCTTTTTCCGTTTAAAGAAACCAAAAGCTACACTAAAACTTTGTTGACATTCTACAATACGTAAGACAAAGGCTCATTGTGTAAGCTTTAAATCAAGATATGCAAAATTAGACTCAGTTGTTACTTGGAAGAACAAGAGAAGAATCAGCCTTAGGCAAATACTGAAGAAGATGAAGCATGAATTTCCAGGGACTCTTTATTTAAAAGCTGACTAATCAAGCATTTTAAAATAAGTGCACTAGTCAAGGGCACCGAGGAAACTCCAATTAAAAATAGGTTTTACATGTATTGACTTTTATTCACTTAAACTGAGTCATAGCTTTTTTTCCCCTGTGAAATAATCAGGCAGACAAAAAACAAAAACAAAACATGTTAGCCTCATCAGTGCTATTTCTCATAGTGAAATAACAAGTTATCCTTGTTTTGCTGTAGACAAAGATGGCCGCACACTTCAAGAATTGATCATTCAAAATGAACTAAGGGTGGCTGGGGGTAGGGAGGGTAGGGATAGGGTGGCTGGGTCATGGACATTGGGGAGGGTATGTGCTATGGTAAGTGCTGTGAAATGTGTAAGCCTGATGATTCACAGACATGTACCCTGGGGTAAGTAATACATTATATGTTAATAAATTAAAAAAAAAATTGATCATTCAAGGAATACTACTGTTTTTTGTTTTTTTTTATACTATGCATTTTGAGGATTCCATGTAACTTTTTTCTGTTCCACTGCAGCTCCTACATTTCTTTGTTGTTGTGGATTAAAAATGTTGTTTACAAAAACTTAATGCTTAATGGTATCAAAAGGAGAGCAATCCAACATATGGCATGTTTAACCATGGAGCTCCATCTAGCTAAATTGGGCATTTGCAATCTAAGTTGATTAGTGATTTATTTTCTGCTAAATTTTACCACGAACATGCCAATTCTTCATTTCATCCAATTCATATTAAATATTCTGAGACTCCTAGAGCACAGAGGGAGAAGCCAGTGCCTGATTTCTATTACTAAAATTAAGTCCTGGATGGGGCGCCTGGGTGGCTCAGTTGGTTAAGCATCTGCCTTCTGCTCAGGTCATGATCTCAGGGTTCTGGGTTGAGCTCTGTATAGGGGAGCCTGCTTCTCCCTTTCCCTCTGTCTGCTACTTCCTTTGCTTGTGCTTGTGGTCTCTCCGTCAAATAAATAAATAATATCTTAAAATTATAATTAAAAAACTTAAATTAAGTCCTTGATAGCAAGTATAGAGCAGCTGTGGGTATAGAGTTATGGGCTAAAGACCCCCGGATGGTGAACAATTTTAACTACTAATCTTTAAGTAAAGTTATTTTCTCAAATTAATTTAAAAGGAAGCCTAAACTGGATTCTGGCTACAGAAGAGCATAGCACAGGGCAGGTAAATTTGATAAAAAGAAAAATACAAACAAAAATGAGAACATCTCTCATCTTATGCTTGTGGAGAGACAGTCTAGGTGTGGCTTTCCTATTGATTTGCACAGAAAAACTATTAGAAGTGGAAGAGACCCTAGTGTTAGAAGAGAACAATCTCTCTCTCTGTCTGTCTGTCTCTCTTTCTTTCTTTCTCTCTCTCTTTCCCTCTCTCTCTTTTTTTTTAGATCTTTTACCAAGACTTAAATTTTCTGAAGTCCAAAAAAGCTATAGTGTTGCAGTAGATTGTGACAAAACACAGATAAAACTGGCCTAGGCATGAATTTCAAGGAAGTCACCTCTGGATAGTTACAGTCAATCAAAAAGGGATAAAGTAAGATCTCTTGGGGAAACTTGGTAAAAATCTTCAACTCCCCTCCTCCTACTTAAGTAATGGACATAATGTGTGGTCTCTCATATAAAGGTAAAGATGAAAGGGCATATGTGGAAAGAGAGTGGGATATGTAAGGATAACTAAATGCACATAAAATACCCAGAACCAATGAAGCAACAAACCAATTCCAATGTCACCAGAGCAAGAAATATCATTTGAAATTCAATTTGAAAGGCAGAATTATACTTTTTCATTTACTAAAAACATTTTATCTAGCTGACAGTGTTTTTGTCAAGATTCATGTTTCTTATGTGGTTAATGTTTGTAAAGTACCTTGTGCTTTTTGGTAGGAAAGATTTATAAATGAAAACTAAATCAATGTCTGAATAAATGATTTTTAAAAGTACAAACTTCAATCTTAAGATTTAGTTTGGTTAAAAAGAAAGTATTCTTGCTTTTTAGACTTAACTTATATAAATATATGCTATTTTCCTAAAATTCATTGTCAGCACAAAACACAGAAGTTGTTTTTCGTTTGTTTCTGAGCAAGGCAGCTCCTGTGGTGGGTCTTAAGGAAACCCCAGGGGAGTAGGGGAGGTGCTGGCTTTAAAAACACGGATTTCAGGGCGTCTGGGTGGCTCAGTCATTAAGTGTCTGCCTTCAGTCATGATCTCAGGATCCTGGGATCGACCCCCGCATCGGTCTCTCTGCTCAGCAGGGAGCCTGCTTCCCCTTCTCCCTCTGCCTGCCTCTCTGCCTACTTGTGATCTCTCTCTCTCTGTCAAATAAATGAATAAAATCTTAAGAAAAAAAAAAAAAACACGGATTTCTAGACCCCACCTTGACACGTTGAATCTGGATCTCTGGGAGACCCCCAAACCTGTTGGGTTATAAAGTTATCCAGGTGTTTATGTAGAGCAGACACGTTTGGGGTTCATAAGTGTAGCCAGCCGATACATAATACTGACCACCCAAATCATCCATATTCTGTATTCGTGAGGAGGTTTTAGAGCTTATTGAAGAGAGGATTTTCATCCTTATCTCTGATTGCAAGATAAATTGAGTCTAGAGTTAAGGTATCAATTTCAACCTGAAATTATTTGGTGACACAAAATTGATTTGAGATTTTAAAAATCTTTTTCTCTAACTGTTCTACTATCAGCTTCTTGATATAATAACTCCTATTTTATTCATCTTTGTAAGCACACGCTCTGACTAAATCCAAACAAATCTACTATCATATAGTCATTCATAGAGTAAATGCACAATGGTAAATAAAAAGATAAGAACTCGTCAGAGCTTAGATTCTTGCAGAAGACACAACCAATAAACTCAGAAACAAATAAGTACCAAGGATAATTTGAAGAAATGAAGAGTACTGTGAAGAAAACAGGTAATGTGAAGAAAAGTGACAAGAGTTGGGACAGGTAAAAATTTATTTAAATCAGTAGTTAAGGAAGGCCTTCCTGAGTAGGTGAGCTTTGAGGGAGAAGACAACTAGTGAGTATCAGGGGATGGAGGAGTCCAGGCAGGGGAATGGTGAATGCAAAGGCAAAACTCAATGTGTTTGAGAAAAAGAAAGAAGGGCAGGTACATGGAGCACCTAGTGTTAGTGGTTCGGTGGCAGGACATAAAATATCTAGAGGTACACGAAGTGATTAGAGGTGGTGGTATGACCTGGAATGACTTGAAAAGCTGGCCTGGGGCTAAGGCTGTTTCTCTTGGTGGTGAAGAGGAGGACTGCTCTTGGTTTCAGTAAGACCTGGATTCCAGTCTGGCCTTCATTGATTACTAGAGAAGTGACCTTGTATACAGAACTTAATCTGACTTCAATTGCCTTTACTGGTAAAATGGAGATAATACCAGACTGATAATGCTGTGAATAATAACAGTCCATTGCATTGCTACAAGGATTAAATGAAAAAATAAGTATCAAGTGCTTAGCCCAGGGCTTGGCTCTTAGTAAATGCTCTACAAATGTTAGTTGTCATTATGATGGGCAAGAGTTTCTTTAGGGGCACCTGGGTGGCTCAGTGGGTTAAAGCCTCTGCCTTCGGCTCAAGTCATGATCTCAGGGTCCTGGGATCGAGCCCCACATCGGGCTCTATGCTCAGCAGGGAGCCTGCTTCCCCTTCTCTCTCTGTCTGCCTCTCTGCCCACTTGTGATCTGTCTCTCTGTCAAATAAATAAATAAAATCTTTAAAAAAAAAAGTTCATTTCTATATAAAATTCATTACAGCATGTTTACATGCATATTATCATATTGTATATACACATATAAATTTATATATTCTATCAAAAATAATATAAATATGATGATATAAGAGAATATGGATAGAACAACAAATAAGTGATCAATATTTTTACTATGAATTGCTGGCTGGTAAACCCTGATCTTCAAGTAATCCATAGTTACTGGTTGAACAATCTCTTCCAAAGAAGAACTAACAAAAGTAGATTATTTTATACTAATGTATTCTCTGGTCTAGATATATTTTCCTGACAACTTAAGCTGGAAAGATGGTTCAGCTTATAACACTGAGAAGTACATCTCTAGTTTTGGGACATTAGGGCCTTTCCCAAACAAATCATGCCCAATTTTATCCTGATTCACACTAAACAATCCCACCTAAATTCAAATCCACTAAATTCAATGCTTATTTAAGGAAGAATATGAAGAATCAAATTTACATTAACTATTAAGTAAAATATGACAGCTATATATCACATGGGATATTAAAAAATAAAAATAGAGCCTTTTTGATAAAGATTCTTATTGGCTGATGGGTATATTTCTTTTTCAATTATTCATGTATTTGATACCAGGATGAAATAAACTAATAAGTATAAAGTACCTTGTACAGTGCTTGCCACATAATAAGCATCAAATAAATTATAGCTATTACTAGTATATTGATGACAATGCAAAATGCTTTTCCCAAATAGAGTAATTCTTAAATGTACAAACTTACAGCCTTCGTCCACTCCCACTAGTCTTCCTTTATTGGAGTCCCCAGGAGATTTCAAATAATGTATTTTTTTAAAGGCAAAATCCCTGTGATTTTGAGATGGCTTGCTAAGCCTAGCCTTGCCAAATTATGCCTATTCTGTATGTATGAATAAACACATTTTGTTATAATCTTTGAATTTTTTATGTGAATGTAAAATTTTAATAAATATAATAATAATAAACATAGGTATAATCTTTTCATATAAGATATAAGTCTCTCTTACAGATTTATCAATGTTTATATGCTCAAAAAGGAAAATAATGTATATATGCATTTCCAATCAAGAGGGTTGCAATTCTTTTTTAAGGGTTTTTTTTTTTCTTCTGAATACCTAATAATGGTTCACTTGAAGAAAGCTTGACTCCAAAAGTTACTGTAGGAAAACTAAATATTGCTTCACATGTGCCATTTCATGTCACTAGCAATAGCAACAACCCATATTCTTTTATTTGAGAATGCTCTGAATAATTTTGACATGATGAAAAATTCTAGTTCTTCTAAGTGTAATCAGACTCACAAGCTATTTATTATTTCACACCTTCAAGGAATTTCTTCAGTCATCTTCCCAGCACTTAAGCACTCAGACATAGGGCCTGCCTTCATGGTGCTCAGAATTTATCTAGCGGCATGCAGACAATAATAAAATAGTTTTACAAATGGATAACAAAAACTGTGATAAATGCTTTGAAGAAAAACTTCCTAGAGTCTTAAAATCACATAGCAGGGTGAACAGAGACAACAGTGAGCTCAGAAATGAGATGTAAGACTAAGAGCTAACTAGACAAAGAGGAGGGAAAATGCACCCAGCCGGAGCTGGGGTCCTGGGTACTTTGCTAGAGAGAGAGGGAGCGAGCTGAGCTCTCCTGAGGAAGTCTGCAAAGTCAGTGTGGCTGAGAGAGCAGAAGGAGATCGAGGGAAGCTGAGGGAAGCCCAGGATGAGGGCTGAGATGAGCTTGTCCTAAGCACAGGGTCTTTAAGCAAAAGAGTTACAGGATCAGGTTGGCATTTGACTTCAGTGGAGGACAGGCTGAGGAAGAGAAATAGAGACAGATTCAAATGAGTTTATGCAAAGCATCAGATCAATGAATATTGCCTCATTACTTCCAAGGCTGCCTTTCACTGGTGATCTAGTATATAAAATTAAAGTCCTGGCATTTTCCATGCCAACATGGAATAATTAAGGAACAAAAGCTCAATTAAAGGAAGAAATATAAAGGAGTTATTTATATGCCATCTTTTCGCTACTGATTTTTATAATCACTTTTAAATATATTTTTTATTTTGAATTCTGATTTCTAACTGTATATTATTTTTTGGAATCTTTAATAATTTATTTTTCTTACTTAGCAAAGCAATATACTTATAGAGGTCCATTCACAACTGTCAGGAGTTGCGGGTGGCGCTTTTTTGGATATCTTTTACAGATTAAAGTTAGTTTCAGTTTAATCCAATAAAATTTCTATTTGTACCTTTTTATTTATTTTTTCTTTTTTTATTTTCTTTTTTTAAAGATTTTATTTATTTGACAGAGAGAAACACAGCGAGAGAGGGAACACAAGCAGAGGGAATGGTTCCAGGAGAAGCAGGCTTCCCGCCGAGCAGGGAGCCAATGTGGGGCTCGATCCCAGGACCCTGGGATTATGACCTAAGTCGAAGGTCCCAGGACCCTGGGATTATGACCTGAGCCGAAGGTCCCAGGATCCTGGGATTATGACCTGAGCCGAAGGTCCCAGGATGCTGGGATCATGACCTGAGCCAAAGGCAGACGCTTAACGACTGAGCCATCCAGGCGACCCTATTTGTACCTTTTTAAAGGCAATTTCAAAAGTCTTCAATGAAACAGTCCCAGAATCTCAGTGATCCAAAGAATTCTTGATTTCACCATTTGATAAAAGAGCAAAGCAAACCTAAAATACCACTCTGTGGGCTGACATTTACACGTCAAGCTTCCTTTTCTTCACTGATGAAAATGTTATATTATTACAAATTTGATTACATTTGATCATGTTATGACTGTGTGTGAGGAATGTCTCTTTGGTAATTGCTGGTAAAAATACAAATAGATTGGAAGGACATCACCTCCTAGAATTACTACAAATGCGAGACCAAGTCACATCGTCACCATTCATGACTGTTTTTCAAGAAAAAAGTATTTTGTTTAATTTCATTTTCTTACGTTTTCAGAGAAAGAGAGATTTAAATGCCAGGCCATCATCTACATGGAAGAGTTTTAAATTGGCAGTAACATTACCTCAAGCAGAAAGGACAACTGGACACAGGCTTTAAACCGTTCTCTGGTTACCTCAAATCTTGCTGAATAATTAGCCTCTTCACTCCTGCTCAACATTACTTCTCTGTCTTCTGGTTTCTTCTGCCACTTTTGCTTTTTTTTCTTTTATGCTATCTGCCTACCTGGAATGTTCTGCTGTGTGTCTTTAAATGCCTTCTCAGAGCTAACCTCTGGCAAAAAAAACTATTTGGCTACTCCAAATTTATTTTGTTTCATGGCTTATGAAATTCCCTTCAGGCTATATTCTTCTTGTCCTTATGTTTGGTCCACCTGTGGAAAGGATGGGAACTGTGTTGACATTCCATAATGTGTTCAGGTCACCATCTGTCTTTGTTATTTTGAGTTTATTAAAATTTTCACAAGGCACATCAAAATAATAGTGATAATGCCAGCTGGTTGGCAGGCATGGGTCTATGAAGCAGTCTTGTTGTTAATGGGTGGAGTGGTTGCTGACTTTGTTCTGTGTATTGTTTATTTGCAGGTATAGCTTTAAATTGAGATGATCAATGTTCCCAGGTGATGAATGCAAATCCATGCATTCTTTCACTTATCCATCCATTTGTTCATTCATTCATGTATTCATTCAACAAGAATTTATTCAGTGTCTTTCATATACTTAACCCTGTGCTAGACCCGGGAGATCAAGTTGTAAGTACATAAGACAAAATCCCTGACTTCTTAAGAGTTTCCTCTAATGGGACAAGGGGCCATGGCAAATACTAACTAGACAATCTCTATGACAGATATATAATTATAAATTGAGGGAAGGACTAGGAAAGAATGGAATGATTCTTTGTGGTTCCATAAGCCCAGGTAACAAAAAATACTAGACAGGTAAGGAGGGAATAGTTCAAGATGGATGTTTTCCTCAGGAAATGATAAAGGTAAGATCTAACAAAAAGAGTGGCCATGGGAGGGGGTGCAGAGAAGTGCAAATATGTTCTGGGTAGAAGAAACAGCATGTGCAAAGGTTATGTGGCAGTGTGTACACATCTCTCAAGAAACTAGAAGAAGGGCAATACCAATGTAACTGATGTCCACAGTTAAAGGGATAAGGGTGTGTGATAATCTCTAAGCTGAAGTAGATGCAAGGTCAAGTCACAAGGCTTTGTGGACCTAGTTGCAAATTGGGTCTTCATCCTACTGAAAGCATTTAAAATCACCAAGGGAAGTCCTGGTGAAGAAGCATCAAACAGACTCTTTGAACAGACCCCTTTGACTTCAATATGCAAACTGGAGGCTCCTTGAATGCTAACACTTGATATAATCAATTTAGAATGAGAAATGGAATGCTGCTTCCACTCCTGCCTAAAATTTTTCAAAACTAGACTATAATGTTAGTAAGCCAATCACTCATGAAAGTTTGGTATTAAATTTCCATATTTTGAAAACAATAACTACTAAATCTCCCAAATTGAAAAAAAAAACAAGAACACTAAAAAAACCTCTTCCATTTTTAAAAATCAGAATGTGTAGGAACTCAGGATCTTATTTTTTAATCACAGTCACAAAAATATATTTACAAGCTAAACAGCATCTTCCAGATCTTAAAAAGCATTAAGATAAGTGGTTTCTTTAGGTTTGTTTTGTTTTTTTGTTTTTTAATTCTCATTGCATTTTAGCTTAACTGATGGACATACTCACTGCTGAGTACTGAAGTAGATTAATGCCTTTAAGTGCCAAAAGACAAAAACCACAGCTTTTTTATGTGATCTGTATTAATAAAGATCCTCTCACTTTTGAAGGCTTACCTACAGTGATCAAAGCCCCACACACTCTTTAAACTTCCAGTTCACACTACTCAGCTTTTAAAAACCCTCTAGTGAACCTGCTAAACCATGCAGTTCTGGGATCCAAAAGAGTGAGTCTGATTTTATCTACATTTCTGTCTTCAAAATAATAATAATAATAATAATAAATCTACAGGAGCAAAGATATTTAGGAATACAAACAAATACATTTTAATAACAATAGGGGGAAAAACCAGATACTTGGCCTATCTTCTAAGACCCAAGTTCAGGAGGTTGAATTTTCACTCTTCTATCTGACAACATAATTAACACCTACAACTGCCACAGACACATACTCCCTGCAGTGTTTTAATCTTTATTATTATATTCACAGCTTTAAAAAAAAATAACACAATACCAAATTATAAACTCATGTCCTGTTCAACTGTCAGACAGGAACTTGGTTTCCTTTTACAAGACAGTACTGAATATTTACAGAAATATACATATTCAAAGGATAATAATCTCCAAGAGGAAAGCTATTAAGGATTCTCTAAAAATGAGGAGCAACGTTAGCAAAGGAGGCAATTACAGTCACATCAAAGACAGATAACAACTCATTGTTTTAGCAAGAATGGAATGCTTGTCCCAAGTTTTTGCTTGATTGTTAATACAGATTTAAAACAAGCATCCAGAGAAAAATCTTTGCTGCTTTGAATCTCAAAGATGTTTTTGACATCTCATCAAGCATAAAACACTTAGATAAGTTTTCCAATATCTTTATGTGAGGTAGGCAGAATTCTAAGATGGCACCCAACATTCCCACTGTACAACACCTGTAGAAGCCCCTCCTCTTGGATGTGGGTGGGACTATGAATATGGTAGAACAGTCCTCTCTACATTATGTCGTATCATTTGGCAAAGAGGAGACTCACTCTCATGGTTTTTGTTACATTACCTCATATAACTGCCTTGGCCATCTGAAAGGACTCTCTTCTAGTACTCAGGAAAGAAAACTGTCACATGTAGAGAGAGGCACTTGCCAGAGAACAAAGGGATGTCTCTTAGAGTTGAGAACACTTCTCAGTCCCAGAACCAACAGGGAATGAAACCCTATCAACAATTGTTGAATCTGGAAGAACCCAAGCCCCAGATGAGATGGAAGCCCCAGTTACCTCTGGGGTATATTGATGCAAAAGTTAAAAACTTGTAAAATTTGCTTTAGGCTAAAAGCTAAAATAAATTTCTAGAGTCTTGAGCCATGGAAACTGGGATATCATCAATTTGTGTTGCTTCAAGGCTGTACATTTATGGCAATTTGTTGTGCTGCAATAGAAACTAATACACTCAGGATAAGGTTTATGTTATCTAAAATTCTTCAGCATTTCTATTAAAAAGCAAACAAGGTGGGGAGAAAAGATCTTTATCCTTAGCAAAGGATATGGTTGGATAATTAAGTTTAACTTTCTCAAAAGTTGCATTTTACTCCATGAAATCAATAAGACTAATTTTTTCTTAGCCTTAACAAAAAAAAGTAAAATTTTTCCAGTAATATAAATAATAGAGGGTAAAGACCATAAATAGAGCATGTGTGGTAACAGAAGAAAGACCCCTGAAATCACAGTACCAGCTTAGTCTTCAACAGCTATGTGATCTAGGATGCCATCTAATCCTTACAAGTCCTAGTTTCCTCATCAGTAAACAGAAAGTATAAAACCACTCGGGAGTCTGCATTTTAACAAGCTCTCTCAGGGACTCTCAGGCTTGCTAAAGCTTGACAAGCTCTATTTTATATATATATTAAATTTACTCCTTTTTATTCTTGTTTAACATCTTTCCATAGATGTTGATTGAGGTTTTGTGGGATCTGATATTTATAAAGTTTAGGGGTTCCTCTTCAGAAAGAAAGTCAGGAAGGAAGGATGGAAAGAAGGAAGAAGGAAAGGAAGGAAAGGAGGAAAGGAAGTGGGAAGGGAAGGAGGGAAGAGGAAGAGAGGGAGAGAGATAGAAAGGAAAAGAAAGAGGGGAAGAGAGAAAGAAAAAGGAAAAAATAAAAATTAGAAATTAGTCATAGCATCTTAGGAAGGATCATGGAAGTGAAGGTCCAAAGCTAAAGCTTCACAGGTTTCGGAGAAAATCTGTGTTTTCTTTGTTTTGGTTCCCTATTCACACTCATCTAATTCCAAAACTCTTGAAACCGCTCTCCTTTACTATTCTTCCTCTTCAATCTCCCCCCTCTACTGATTCTTCCTTATCAGTTCAAAACAGTCACCACTTTCCCCCTTAAAACAAGAGTTTTAAAAGTAAACAAAAACTCCAAAATAAAAAGTGCAAATAAAAAAGCAAAATTTGCCGTCAAATCTGTTTCCCTCAGTTTTCAATCTTATTTCTAATTCATAACTGACATGTCTTTCTAGTTTGTAACTAAACTAAACTAAACTTTTTTCGTGTGTTGTCTACACTATTTCCTTTTTCTCACCTCTAGTTTACTTCCTGATCCGCTGTAAAATGACTAAAACTGCTCTCACAAAAGAAACAACCTCCTTCCTGCTAAATTCTGTTCTCATCTCTATGAATCTTCCAGTAGCATTTGATACTCCCTTTCCCCGTGCACATTTTTTCAGAAACATTTTAAAGCATAGTGAAAGGTTTAAACACAATGGTTACATTTATGCCCACCACCTAGAATCTTCCAACAATCCTTAATATTTTGCCATTTGCTCCGTGTGTGTGTGTGTGTGTGTGTGTGTGTGTGTGTAAATTTTGCTTAACAATTGTGCAGGGAAGTTGTGGGTATCAGGACATGCACACACCTTCAAATACATCAGCTTGCACGTTCTAAAAATGCTGACATTTTCCTATGATACCAAGTGCCATCATCACAACTAAGAAAGCTGGCAATAATTTGGTACTATTATCTGCCACCCAATAAATATTTATATTCCCTTATTGTCTCTAAAAGGACTTTTAGCTGTTTGACTCACGGTAGAAACTCATACTCAGGTATCATGCACTGAATTTAACTGTTTTGTTCTTTTAAGTCTTGTAAAATCTCCATTTTTTTTTTCTCCATATAATGACATCAGCCTTTTGAGGGGTATAGGTCAGTTGTCTTTGGAATGGCTCGCATTCTAGATTTTGCTGATAGTTCCATTTTGTTTTCATGCGTTATTCTTTAATTCCCCTATATTTGCTGTAACCTAAGCTTAATGAGATACAATTGTGAAATCTTTTGGTGAAAATTTCTTCATAGATGATACCGATTACTTCATATTGCATCCCAGAAGAAGGTCTCTAATGTGGCCTTACTCTTAGTGATGTTAAATAGGATTATTTGGTGGATGGGATGGTGGTATCTTCCAGGTGTTTCTTTTTGCAATTAATAGTCAACTAGCGGGTTAATATTTTGGTGCTTGTGCAAGTACTCTTTCACCTATGATATTAGCGTTCATTGTTGAGCCCTGGCTTGAATCAATATTTCACTAGGGTTGCAGAATGGTCCCTCTCTATTTTTTGAAAAGTTTCCTACCTGTGGCATCAATGATATCACAAGATCTTCATCTTCATGTTCTTTTCCTTCCATTCGGATCCCTATACTCAGGGATCTTTCTGTAAGTTGGACCAATTTCACACAATTATGGCTGATACTCATTAATTTCTTGAGAAAGGGAAATTTGGAAAGTACATTTTAATATAGGGAATTAGAATAAATGGCTTTTATTTGTGACTCTTTACAGAGTATTTAAGCATCAAGGGAAAGAAACAACCAGCCTCCAAAACTTATCAACTATAGAATTAATACCTTGCTATATTATAGTTCTCAATATTCAAATATATAGGTATTTTGATTTTGTTTTTGTTTTTTAGGATTATTTTTATTGGGGTGCCTGGGTGGCTCAGTCATTAGGCGTCTGCCTTTGGCTCAGGTCATGATCCCAGAGTCCTGGGATCGAGTCCCTCACTGGGCTCCTTGCTCAGCAGGAAGCCTGCTTCTCCCTCTCCCGCTCTCCCTGCTTGTGTTCTCTCTCTCACTATGTCTCTCTCCATCAACTAAATAAATAAAATCTTTAAAAAAAATAAAAAATAATTGTTTTTACTGACACGAAGACTTTTAAGCAGCATTTAACTTTTGCATCAATATACTCTCCCTAGCAGAGCAGGAACCTTGTCTGTCTTGTTGACAGCCACTCAGCACCTCACCTGGCTGACTTTCAATAATGTGTCTGAATACCTTGATGAAGTTCCCCTGAAGGGGGGAACTTCGTATTTTCTTATTTCCATGTGCTCAAAAAATTTATGAAAAAAAAATTTCATACAGCAGTTCATTGGGCTTTTAACTAAATTTAAAAATAAGGTTAAATCTCATAGCCAAATTAATAGCCACATCAACACCAAAATGTGTTGAAGACCTGTAACTCTTAAAGTCAATAAAAATTTTGCAGAAAGGGTGATTATTCCTTTTTCTTTCTTTTTAAATTTTTTAATTTGTACTTTCAGCCCTTAGAAGCCACTCCATAAATACTCCTCTATTGTCTCCCTTTTTTTCACTAAATTATACATGTTCATTTCAATTAGTGCTTATTCAAAATTCAATTTTCCTTAATTAGGGGAGTAATAACTAATATAGGACTATATTTTAAACAGAATTTAGATAATCAAGAGTGCTTAAGCAGACAGGAAATTCCAACTACTTCTAAAATTATTCAAGAATAATTCCTTTTACAATGGTGTCTTTAAAGTAACTGTAAGTTCCCAATATAAGTAAGTGTATTTTATAGAGATTACAATTACATGTATTCTAATACTTCAAATGTTAAATTATCCAAAATATTTGATTATCCACAATGTACTGCTTCCTAAACTTCCAGACAAGTGGGGGGTTTAATGTTCATTGCTACAAATGCATACACTTATTGCTATTTCCTAGCTCACTTAATTCAATAACCCTTGTCTGAAAAGAATAATCATGAGTGTAAAAAAATACCATTGAGATTTTTTTAAATTGCATT
>CM053614.1:71115116-71190241 GCA_028646535.1 Procyon lotor | reverse complement strand
TTGGCCAAATAACTCCATTTTGTGGAGTTTCTCCCAGCAAAATCATTTGAAATACACAACAGCAAGAAATAAGGTTTGCTTATTCATCTTTTTTTTTTTAAAAGATTTTATTTATTTATTTGTCAGAGAGAGAGAGAGAGAACACAAGCAGGCAGAGACAGAGGGTGAAGCAGGCTCCCTGATGAGCAAGGAGCCCGATATGGGACTCGATCCCAGGACCCTGGGATCATGACCTGAGCCGAAGGCAGAGGCTTTAACCCACTGAGCCACCCAGGTGCCCCGGTTTGCCTATTCATCTTATTGTTCCTTGTAATGGTGCTAATTACATGCTCCATATGCCAAACAAGTGGAGCAACCTGCAATAGACTCATGTTTTCATCAGAATACTTTTTAATGGAACAGAAAAGGATGTATTCTATGTGTGAGATAATCAGAATCAAATTTTACATATATATGGAGGAGAAAATGATTAGGAGAAAAACGATACCACTAGTGGTTTTCTTTGGGTTGAGAGATAATGGGTAATTTTAATTTTCTTCCTTATGTCTATTTGTTCATATAATTTACATAAGTATATATTTCTTCTATAATGCTAAAGGCAATTCAGTTTATCTTAAAACAACTTCTTTGTTGTTCTCTTCCACGTTGCCTTACCACTGAGTCTCTAAGGATCTTCCCAAACAAGGGAAGCCTGAAGATGTTGTAAACTGTTCTTTTAAGTACAATTAAGCATTCCTTTAGTCACTTTGTTGCTCAGTGTGTGTGATTTTTTTTTTTGTCTTAACAGAAACCTTTAGAGTATTCACTTCAGTATTTTAATTTATTGCCTGTCTCACCTGTTAAGAACCAGAACTTGAAGGAGCTAACACAGACCTGCTAATATAATAGCCTTCTATTAAACATGAATTAATCAGTTAATTCTTTAAAAGGTAACAAAGCATACTAAGTAAATGTAAGTCATTCCTTCTATATTAGAAGGTTTTCTGTTTGTTATTTTAGAGAGAAAGAGAGGGGGGCAGACGGAGAGGGAGAGAATCTTAAGCAGGCACCACACCCTGCAGAGGCTTGATCTTACAACCCTGAGATGATGACCTGAGCTGAAATCAAGAGTCAGATGCTCAACCAACTGAAACACTCAGGTGTCCCTGGTTACTTGTATTGTGCATGAATGTGGGGGATGTTGTGATGCCCCACTCAAATATCCCTTTAAGGAAGGACTTGCTGTTTCAGGAGGAATAATAACCTGAGCCTTGCCCAAGGTCACACCCCCTCTTGGGAGTGGCCCACATGTACTGACTGACCCAGGGGGTATCATGAAGACCTTCCAATCACAGCCCGATTGAAGAGGATTCTGAAGAGCCATTTTTAAGTCCAGAGCATCCTGTGGGGTTGAGCCTACACTGCAGGTTGACCTTTTTCCCTCTGCTTGGTCTTTCTTCTTTCCCCTCCATTCCACACATGTTGATCTCAAGAGCCTATCTTCATAAACCTCCTACAAGGTAAACTAGACCTTAGAATCACAACACAATCACGGACAATAAATTGCTAGCATGGATACAGGCTGGGCTAGTGGCATCTTGGATATATTTTTTATCTTATTATGTCATAAAATTGAAGAATAAAATGCAGAAGTAGAGGTATAGATTCATTAATAGAAAAGCACTAAAAACCAAACTTACCCTGAAACATCACAGATTTGCCTTGGACCGTTAGTTATTAATGGTTATCTAGTTACAATTTTATAAGATATCATTAGCAGTGCCTATGAGATTATGTCTGTAACTTATTTTGCAACATGTTAGTAAAATAATTTAAAAAAAAACCCTTTGATAGTATCAAGCTTTGGAGCAGTGTTAATAAAATGACTGACACACCGAATGTGCTGATTTTGCTACCTTTCCTTGACTGCAGTCAAGTAGCTGATTCTGACCCCTGGGTTCCACTGCTTTCTTCCACGTGCAGTAAATGATCATGTACATTTAAGCAAACTGAACCTTGATTCTGACATGTTTCACAAAGCTTCCAATGATGCTGAATCAGAAAGCAGCTCTTAAAATCTGCTAACTCAATATGCTAGTCTTTGAATTGAAGCTGTTTGCTGCCCTCTGTAGATAACTAGAGATGAAAATGCAAGGTCCCTAATTAGTACACATTCACTTTCTTTTTTTTTTTTTTTTTTCACATTCACTTTCTCAGAGTTATTTTTGTTGTGCAAACTTAATAGAATAATGGACTAAATGGGGGAATAATTAAATTAAAGAGGAATTAAGAATCTTTTCTTGTAATCTCTTCTATATTAATACCCAAAGTTAACACTACACATTTGAAAACACTGTAAGAAAAAATGAAAATGTAACACATGTATAAACACACACATACATAGACACTCACACACTATGCATTTTACACCAAGTATTTTTCATCTTTTTTGTTTTTTCATTATTCTAGGTATTAGTCACATTTAAAAGTTGTTGAATTATAGTAGAAAATGCCCTTCTGATTAAAAACATAAGCTAACTATTCTATTTTTTTTAAGATTTTATTTATTTATTTGACAGAGAGAGATCACAAGTAGGCACAGAGGCAGGCAGAGAGGGGGGGAAGCAGGCTCCCTGCTGAGCAGAGAGCCCGATGTGGGGCTCGATCCCAGGACCCTGAGATCATGACCTGAGCCGAAGGCAGAGGCTTTAACCCACTGAGCCACCCAGGTGCCCCCTATTTTTTATAGGCTTAATTTTTAGACCAGTTTTAGGTTCACAGCAAAATGTGAAGGCAGAGAGATTTCTCATATATTCTCTGCACCCACAACAAGTTCCATTTTCACATAACACTTTTCCTCGGTTTTTGTATGAGGCTCATTGTTGTTTCCATCTTTTTTGTTGTTGCTATTCATTTGTAAGAGGAGTCACTATTTCAACCCTTTGGATTTGACTTAAATTTATTTTCCTGAGCATTCTCCTCACCCAAGGAGTAGGAGCTCTGTGGGGGGTATTAAAATGTTGGTAATAATGACAAGAGTCAGCGGAGTGCTATCTATGAGAAAGCCACTGCAGCACCTACTTCATGAACGTGAACCACTTAATCTTGGCAAATATTAACGTCTGATTTTGTAGAACCTACAATTTTGTTGAGAATAGTACTATTAGAGTTCCGTCGTCATCTCTTCATTAACACAAACTGCTTTTCTTAGGGCATGAGAAAGGTCAGTTCTTTTTTGTAATGCTTGTTATTTTGCAGTGATATGTCGTTTTACTCCTACACGGGTTATCTGTACTTTAAGTTCATCTATGACTTCTTGTGTTTTAGGTAGTGGGTTAAAGCCTCTGCCTTTGGCTCAGGTCATGATCTCAGTGGAATCGAGCCCCACATCGGGCTCTCTGCTCAGTGCGGAGCCTGCTACCCCCTCGCTCTCTGCCTGCCTCTCTCCCTGCTTGTGATCTCTCTCTCTCTGTGTCAAATAAATAAATAAAATCTTTAAAAAAAATATTCTTACCAAGAGATAATCAACCCCTACATTCAGAGACTCTCTCTCTAAACATAAGCTAGCCTTTAACTGCTTCTTTAAAGTAGTGGTTATGTCTTCATGAAAATAACATCCCCGAAGTCCTACATTATTGGCCTTCTCTGTTTCCACTAAATCTCTCCTGACAGTGTACTTCTCACATGTTGTACTAGTTGCAAGGAAACTTGACTTTGGCTTGACTTGACTTTGTTTTTATGGGCTGAACTCAGATTATTGCACATAATAATACATTACAATAATCAGTGAAAACAGGAGATACTTCCTAGCCATAATGATATGAATTAGGATCTAGGAAAATGCTGGGTAAAGGAGAATGAAAAGTTGCATAGGTACAACAGATATTAAATATAATTGTGCCCACACAAAAGACTAGAAAATAGGTTTAGGTAAATGTAAATAATCACCTTTATAAAAGTTCCATGTACTTAAAAGTATTAGATCCAAACTCCTCATAAAACTTGGCAACTGAAAGTGCTGACATCATAACTCTTTACTCAAATTATTTTCAAAATAACAGCAAAAGCCCATAAACTACATTCAATACAGGACAAAGCATCAACTTTTTTTCTTATGTGACTAACTCAAGGTCTCTACTTAGTAAGAGAAAAAATATTTTTTGAAGGATTTAATTAGTAAATTATTAATTAATTAAACACCTACTTTTTAAAGCCTCTTATACACCAGGTACCATTTTACACTGGAGTTACCTCAACAAACAAAACAAAAATCCCTATCATCATGGTACTACATTACATCTTGTCATAGCATCCTAATGGAGGGAAAAAGAACATATGCTTATAAATAGGTAGAACGTCATGTAGTGGAGAAAAGTGAAAGAGGCAAGAAGAATTGGGAATAAGTGTGTATTTGACTGTGGGCACAATTGGAATTTCCATTAGGATGGCCAGGGAAAAGCTCACTGGTAAGACTTGAAGAAGTAAGGGAGTATGTCTTCAGCGTTGCCACTTACTCCACCTTCCTTTATATTTGTAGCTTGCAAAAGGTAGTTACCGAGTCAGAGTCATTTTTATAGCCAACAACATGGCTATTATACAGCAGGTATTCAATGGTGTTTGCTAAATGAATCAATTAATCAGTGAATGAATCAATCTCCATTTAGACACATCATTCCATATCCCAGAAAATGAGTCTGGCTTTAAAAAAATATAAATATTATATATGATGAATGTGCTAATAGGCAAGGAGATGCAAAGAACCACATAGCATTGAAATATGCTCATAGGCAGGCATTTTGAAGATAATAAGGCTAACATTATGGATTCTTCTTGAATAAGAAAGAAAACCCTGCTAATGGGAACCTTCCTAAGCCAGTAGGGACTAAGAAACATTGTTGGATACTCAATGGCAATGGAATTAAAATAATCAGTCCAAAATCCACAGTGAAAACTTACTGCTGACGCATTCGCCTACACCTTAGAACACAATACTGGTACTAATTTAAATATGCCCTTTTATAGAAATGTCAGATCCAAATTGATGTAATTTTCTCTCTTTTTTGATAGTGAATTTTCTCATCTTAAAAAGCCAGTGGTAATAAATGTGTGTGTGCGCTACACATACACATATATGCATACACCCATGGACATACAAGCCAAACAGTAACACACATAATTACATCATTTGTGCCATTTCTTTTCCAAATGCCTCAGAGGCTAATTCTATTTATCTGGGACAAAACAGATAATCACCAATACAGCTGTGAAAAAATATGACTACATGATACCAGAATCTCTAATTGTCAACTGAAATGTAACTTATTAACTCATTTAGATATTTAGTTTATACTACACTAAAGACCTAAATATTTTGAAATATGAAGTTCTTAACACTATTATCATTGATAAAAAGGACTGAGGCTATATTTGCTCTAAAGAAGCAGTTATGTCTCCCAAGATAAATGTTAATATTTGGAAGTGATTGCAACTAGAATGGAACTTACGTATCCAGAAGAAAACCTCAGTGTCTACTACTGAGAAACTGATGGCATAAGTGAGAGTAAGATAGGGGCTATTAGTGAAGAAAGTATTTTATAGGAGCTGATTTGATCTGCCTGCTTTGATTTTCAACATAATGAATAAAACACTGTAATACCTTTAAAATTTATATGTTTAGCTATGAAATTTTAATATTGGCAACAGTATTATTTAACTCAATGTAATTAAGGTTAACCTTCTGTTTCTAATTCAATAAAGCAAAATTTATCAAAGCTTACTTTACAGTTCTTCAAAAAGTAGTCTGTTGAAGATGATTACTCTCTGTTGGCAGCATCTTAAGTGGAACTAGTAAGAAATCAGGCCAATCCAAACAAAGAAAAATACTACTAATTTAAGTTTCCATTCTTAGCTTAGTCTTTACTTCCCATCCATCTACAATTTATACTTATCATTGAATCTCCAAGGAATTATACCATATGTTGGTGTATATAGAATTAGAAGACAGGTCTCTAATTCTCTGCAACACTTTTTTTTCTCTGCAACAATATATTGCCTAAAGACTTTTAAATATTGATTATTCTAGACATCAAAGAAGTTGATAAATCTGAAATGTGTTTTCATTTGAGTGGAAATTAAAAAATCTCCATTTTACTAACAACTTTAAAGGATTTAGGGTTGAAACTATATGACATCAAATAAAGAAAATCATGCAAGTAAATGTGCATGGTTGTGTTTCACAGGTACACATATCATTAGTCCGTTTTATTCTTTCCTACAAAGGATTCTTTAGAGATTACCACTGTTCTATTGAAAAAAAAAAAAAAGTGAAGGATTGAGATTCAGAAGACCTAAACTTCCAGAAATCAATAAAGTCATGCAAAGAGATTTGCATGTTTTTGTTTAATGAATATATATATATAACATTTTGGAAGAGACTTCTACTAAAAGCATTGTTTGGGGATTGCCACTGCACAAAAGAGAAAAAGAACTGAAAGAGAATTGTGGATTAAGATTCATAAAACATCAGATGTTAAAAAAAAAAAACATCAGATGTTGTCCCAGTTCTGCTTGTAATTCAGTTTGGGAGAATTCACTTAACTCCTTAACAATCTGATTCCTGATTTGTTAAATAATGAGGATATAATACACAACCTCTGAGGTCCCTTTCAGATCTAAGAAGTACTAATATTCTAAGTTGTCAGATTTATTATATTTCTTTTGTAGGGAGTTTATGTATTTTAAAGTTTAAATAAGCAATGTACTGGGGTGCCTGGGTGGCTCAGCTGGGTAAGTATCTAAGTATCTGCCTTCAGCTCAGGTCATGATTCCAGGGTCCTGGGATCGAGCCCCGCATCGGGCTCTCTGCTCAGCAGGGAGCCTGCTTCTCTCTCTCTCTCAAATAAATAAATAAAATCTTTTTAAAATATAAATAAATAAATAAGCAATGTATTAACAATGACTAAAGAATGTTAATTCAATATAAAGGAAAAAAATAATAAAATAATAGATTTCCTACTACTATTCAACTATAGCCATTACTGGTACATGGACTTTTCCATATGTGTGTTATTTAAAAACAATAACAAGGCTCTCTAACTTGTTTTTCTTCATAAACACAATATACCAAACACCTTTCTATGTTATTTCCATGTATAGCTTTGGATACTTTTAAGTATAGATTAGGATAATTTTATTTATTTATTTAAATATTTTATCCATTTGTCAGAGAAAGAGAGAGAGCACAAGCAGGGGGAAAGGCAGGCAGAGGGAGAAGCAGGCTCCCTGCCCAGCAAGGAGCTCAATGTGCAGCTCATTAGGACCTGGGGATCCTGACCTGAGAGGAATCCGAAAACTTAACCAACTGAGCCACCCAGGCATCTCTAGGATAATTTGAGTACCTCATCTGTATACACAAAATATATTTAACCAATCCCTTTTTTCTTGGACTTTTAGATTGTTTCTAATATCGTTATTATAAGCAAACTATGATAAATAACATTGTAGAAGTATCTTTAATAATTTCTTTCTTGCTATAAATGCAGATTGGGGATCATTTTGTCAAAAAGTAGATATTTCTTTTTAGTAATTTGATATAGCTTGACAAAAAATCATACAGGGAGTTTGTCCTGACACAGTTGCACAAGTGGTATAACAGAGGGCTTGTTTTCTCAAAGCAAAGACAATCCTGGGAGCCTCATTGCTGTTAATCTTTGTTATTTTGATAGACAAAAATGGTACATTTCAACATTAATTTATTTGATAACTAATGGGAACAAATGTTCCCATTACATGATCTGGACCACTTCTATTTTTTTTTTTTTTTAGTAAACTTTTTGTATGTGCTTTAGCTCATTTAAAAAAAATGACAGACTTTATATTTTGTAGCAGTTTTAGGTTTACAGAAAAATTGAACAGAAATTACAGAGTTTTCATATACTTTTTATCTTCTCCCACCACCCAGTTTCCCTATTACTAAAATTTTGCAATGTGGTATATTTGTTATAACTGTTAAACCAATATTGATACATTATTATTTGCTAGTCATTATTTGCTAAAGTACTCTTTGTCATGTATACAGCATTGTACTGTATTTTCTCTTTGTCATGATTTTATTAACATTTTCTTTTTTCTAGTTTACTTTTATGTTAATATAATTTATTATATCAATAATTTTACTAATAATTTTATTAATTTTAATCATTAATTTTATTAATTAAAAGTTTAATTTTATTAGTTCATTAATTTAATAAATTTATTGATTTAATAAATTGTGTTAACATACAAAGCAGATTAGTCTATGTCTATCTCTGTTAGCTATATGTAAATTTGTTAAGATTAGTCCTTCATCTATCTGTATCTTAGAATGAGACCTCTGCCACTTCCCCCATTTAACATAGTAAACCCTACACATACTCAGCATTTCCTTTTTTTTTCCGTACCTTACTCTTTTTTTTTTTTAATAATCTATTTATTTGAGAGAGTGAGAAAGCACACAAGCAGGGAGAAGGGCAGGGAGAGAGAGAAGCAGACTTCCAGCTGAGCAGGGAGCTTGATGTTAAGCTCGATCCCAGGACCCAGGGATCACAACCTGAGCCAAAGGCAGACATGCCCAATTGACTGAGCCACCCAGGTGCCCCTTCTGTGCCTTATATTTTTCCATAGCACTTACCATCATCTGACATGCTTTAAATTTCACTTCATTATTTATTGAATGCTTCCCACAACTAGTGTAATTCCACAAGGTCAAGAATGTTTATCTGTTTTGCCCCTTGCTGTATAGAGAACTTAAAACAGTGCCTGGCACATCTTAGACACTCAATAAATACTTGTTGAATAAATAACTACATTGTTATATTTACAAAGATGAATAAAAAAAGACAGACTCTGGTAGGACCTGGGTAGTATAGTTGGTTAAGTGTCTGACTCTTGGTTTGGGCTCAGGTCTCCATCTCGGGGTCCTGAGATGGAGCTCCTCATCGGGTGCTGTGCTCAGCTTGGAGTCGCCTTGGGTTTCTCTCTCCCTCTGCCCCTCCCCTCCCCACTACCCTCCCCTCCACTTTCTCTCTCTCAAAAAATAAACTTTTTTTTTTTGAAGACAGACTCTGCCTTCATAGAATTTATAACATTGTGAGGAGATAGAGAAAACAGAGAAATAGAGAAAGGTGCTGTGATGAGCACTGCGTGTTACACCTAACTAATGCATCATTTGAGCACTGCCTCAAGGAGTAATTCTGTACTATACAGTGGCTAACTGAACATAATAAACAAAATAAAAAATAAATATGTAACTATGAATATGAAACAAAATGCAAGAAGGAACTGAGACACTGTAATAATGAAGCCTGGGGGATACGTGGGGTTGTCCTTTCTATAGAGTGATTAGGAAATGCCTCTCTGAAAATGATCATCCAAGCAGAGAGAGAAATATGTCTGTCGGTCCTAAGGCAAGACACAGATAAATGGAGTCTAGGAAAATTTAAGAAGGCAGGCATGTGGCTGAAACATCACTGGAGAGAGAAGGGGACAAATCAGCCTTACAAGCCATAGTGAGGAGTTTGGAATTTACTCAAAGTATAATGGGTAACAACTGAAAAGTTTTAATCAGGGATTAAACTGATTGGATTTATATTTTTAAAAGCTCTTTGTGATTTCTTTGTGAAGAATGTATTGGGGACAACGGGGAAAAGAGAAGAAATGGCAAGACCAGCTAGGGAGCTCTCATAGTAGGCAAGTAATAATGACTGCCTGCATACAATAAGGGGAGAGGATCTGAAACTATATTGGAAATATATCTGGGATGTAGAATCTACAGGACTTAGTGAATAACTGAATATCAGAGATGAGGAGGATGCCAGAATTAAGGATGACTCTCTGGTTTCTGGTTTCTGGTTAAGTAAATGAATATACAGCAGTACAATTTACCAAGAAAGGGAAAACTGAGGGAGTGGGGGCAGGTGGGGGTGGGGGTGAAATCAGATCTTAGATATTAAACCATTTTTGCATTCATAAAATAAATTCTGCTTAACTATGGGATTTTATGTACTGTTTGATTCTCAGGTTTATTTTTAACTTGAATTTATAACACAAACTTCCTCTACTGAGGCATTACCCATGAAAGCTGGGTTACATTATGGTTTCTAGAAACCTCCTCCTATGAGGACCTTTATAATTCAAATCTGAGAATGGGCGGGAGACAATGTTCAGTTCTCACAAACCTGTGCCACTTATCATGTTATTAAAGTCAATCATCCTCTGGCCTTAAAAAACCCATTTACCTAAATTGGAGAAGGAGGCAGTATTCTTAGTTCCTGAGCTGCAGTGTTTTGTCCTTTCTTTTCCTCTAGGAAGGCAACAGAACTACAACTATTACGTTTGTTCGCCTGCTGCCAATGGTGGGCCCATCCTTAATATGATAAAACAGATGTTTGCTGTCTCATGCCTGTAGTCTAACACGTTACCAAACTGTGTAATATGCACTGAAGCAGAATGAGGCAAATATGGAATTCTAAAGCTATACTGTCTGATATTTTATTAAGGCTCACAATTTAGTTTCGAGAACATAAGTATATATACAGTCAGTTTCAGTAAAGCACAAACAAGATGTCTCTAACGTTTAGAACTAAAAGTTCTACAGAACTGGTCTTTCTTTTTTTTTTAAAATCGAAGATTTTGTTTATTTGACAGTGAGAAACACAGCGAGAGAGGGAACACAAGCAGAGGGAATGGTAGCGGGAGAAGCAGGCTTCCTGCCGAGCAGGGAGCCGGATGCGGGGCTCGATCCCAGGACTCTGGGATCTTGACCTGAGCCCAAGGCACATGCTTAATGACTGAGCCACCCAGGCGCCCCCAGAACTGGTCTTTCTATGAATATTAGGGTTCACATTCTACTTTTGTCTAAGTCAGAGGAGTAGTTCCAATTAATAATAACACAACAGTGGCCTTGATCAATAGAGAAGGAGAATGGTTTTATCAAAGTCTGACTTTACTGATTATTTTTAACCTTTAACTAATTGCTTTGATCTCCCTTCAGTTTACTTTTTCCTGAAAGCTACACTGGGCATTTTTATTTTAGTATTCATGTGCTTGTGTTGGTGCCAAACACTTAAAGCACTTCTAAAAAAGGTGCTATGAAAATACTTATCAACATCTTTTGGGAGTCATTTTCCCTGTTTCGCCTTGCTCACTAGGAGGGAGAGAGAAAGTACCTAGACATTGAAGTCCTCATAAACTACATGTCAAGGGTTCCCGGGTCAGCTTTCTGGGCATGCAGCCTGTGAGGCAGCACATAGTCCCCTGCTCAGAAAGTCCCCAGCTTTGCCCTAATGCTCTTCTGCAGCTATCTTAAAATTCTCAATAGTTTTATCTTTGAATTTATGTTTAATTGCAGTCTGGTGGGACAATGAAACATGGATGTAAGCCAAGGAAATATGTGTAATATGCGTGTCTGTCACTCATTTCTTGCTGCCCCATCGATACAAAGGGCTCATGATGCCCCTGTGAGCACACAATTCCAGTGGTGCTATAGTAGTCGGAGTTCAACAAGACTCAAAAGGAGAGTATATGTAAATGTGTTCTGTCCACAGCTGAGTAAGTAAGGGTGTTGACAGTCCAGACAGGTCGTGGTTTCCATATGAGCCAGAATTTGCTTTGAATGCAGAAAGAAGGCAATGGTATTCTAAGGAACACGAATGAATGACCGAGGAGCCTTATAGTAGTTCTTCCAACTTGTATTACTTCCATTTAGCAATTGATCACTTATGCTGAAAATGATGATATAAAAGGAAAGGTAAAGATAGGGCAACCTATAGTTCTTTTTCCTTTTAGTTCTTCCGTACTCATCAAATAAGCTAAAAGTAAAGACTGTGGGTAGGATGTGCATATATCAAGAAATAAAATACAAACAGATGAGTTAATTTTGTGCAGGATTTCCACTTATACAAGTTCCAAGATATGAATTATGTAATTTCTGTGATTCTGCATACTAGTTAAATGACTTTATATTTGCATTTAAAACTAGCAGTGCACAATGTAAAGATGAATGGTAAAATCCATACTAATAATTTATAATTTGAACTCAGAACATTAAATAGCACATAAAAAAACACAAAACACGTGATAACTCAAAAAAGGGACAAAGAAGATGAAACAGCATTATATTGTAGCATGTTTAAAAAACAACACCTTCTCCCTCCTACTTTGCCTCTTCGTCTCTGAATATGTTGGATGAGGGGAGGAATTGGGAAAGAGCTCTGACATTATCATCAAAAATGAGTCTTACTCCTTAAATGATCAACTGGAACATGTGTTTTGTGTGTGTGTGTGTTTTTTCTCCGAGAACTAGTATTCTTCTACCTAGGATACTTATCTTGGAAAAGGTCATTTCTTAAATGGCATTCAGATGGTAGGAAAGTTGAAATGACCTCCTAAGAGTAAGCCATTGATCCTTTTCTTGCTCACAAGATAGGCCTCAAAAGCATTAATCACCCCTTATTACTGAAAAAATGTTGAATGTCAAAAGGGGGACAATTTTCTAGAAGATTCTGGTTTTACCATTTCATTGTAGATTTGTAAGAAAAACCAGAAAGCTATGATTATTATTCTTCCGTCCAATTAAAGGCCCACCAAAATGACATAGACTTTGTAAAAATTGTTTTACCCTTTTTTGAAAAGCCTGGTGTTCTACCAGGAAATGTCAATTTTGTTACTTTCTAACTTGCGGGAACTAGTTTTGTTACTTAATGTTTTTTTCCTAAGCAATCATAAATGTAACAACTGTTTAAGAGCAGGGATAGTCATGAATTTTAATGTATACACTGGGTATTTTAAACGATGAAGAGCTAATTCCAAAAGCAGTAGACTGAATTATTTATGTAGGTTGTATCGATTACTTCTAGAATCGGTACTTGCTCTTTTGCTCTAGCAGTTAAATACCTTTGCCACATTTAATCTAGTTTAAAGGTTTTTGCACAACTTCCTGTTTGTGTCCCATAATTTAATATTTTCTTTCATAATTAAAAAAATGTAGGCATTTTAAACATAAAGTTGACATCTAGCTTTTTGTTATTTGAATGAAATCTTCCCTGGACATTAGGGAGTAGAAATGATGAAGTTTTAGAATGTAAGTGAGGTTCTCAGCTGACGACCAAGAAAGAATGCTTGAGACATCTTTGGTGCAAAGTGGTGGTTTATGAAAGCATGGGGACAGGACTCGTGGGCAGAAAGAGCTGCTGCATGGGGGTTGTGAGGGGTGGCTAATTACAAACTGTGGGGTCGGGGGAAGCAAGGGAAAGGGAGGTTTCAAAAGAACTCTCATAGCCTAAAGAGGACCTACAAGATATGAAGGCCTTGCCCTTGTCAAGTTAAGGTAGTTTTCCCCTCTAGCAAGGTATTAACATTAAGAGAGTTGGGAAATTTCTGGAAGAATGTCACACATGTCCCACCCAGGAGTGGGTAGTGGGGGGAGGTTGCAGTGTCAGCTTCTGCTTTGTCTTCAGTCAGCCTTCTGTTTCCTCATCAGAAAGAACCACAACTGTTATGTCTTCAGTCTGAGGAATACTTCAGAAAAGAAACAAAAAGTATCCTGCACACTATAGGTAACTGTATGCTACAGTACAGGTTATGAAAATTAATGGAGAGATTCAAATGCCTTTTAATGGGACATCGAGGGGTCCCTGGGTGGCTCAGTGGGTTAAAGCCTCTGCCTTTGGCTCAGGTCATGATCTCAGCATCCTGGGATCGAGCCCCGCATCAGGCTCTCTGCTCAGCCTTCCTCCCCCTCTCCCTGCCTGCCTCTCTGCCTACTTGTGATCTCTCTCTATCAAAGAAATAAAATCTTAAAAAAAAATAAATAATGGAACATCGAGGAGAAACATCAGACTAAATTTTCAATTCATGTTATGAACAAAAACGAAGATTTTGTAACATCTTTTAGTAAGGTATGCCCAAAGTTCATCTAGAAGCACCTCTTAGATAATAAGTAATATAGGGGCAAATATTAGAAAGCCATCGGACCTAATGACTTCTTTTAATCCTTCTAATTCTTTTATTTTATGACTCCATTATCACTTTCCCTGAAAAGACAATTAACAACAACTGAGAATCTGATTTACTGACATTGTTCTTGGCGGGCATGAGAGAAGATTTGGTCACCTAGCAATCAAAACAATGTGGCCAGATGTTCTGCATCAACTAACTACCAACACACTTAAACAGCTATCACTGAGTAATGTGGTGGTAATGAAAGCATCTCTTACAAATGAAAATCAGACGTGCACGTATCCTGACATCTGTGATGTTCATTCCATCAACGGAGCTTTTAATGACAATTAACTGCATTTTTCACATGCTGAATACTGCTCCCCTGTTACAAGGTAATAGGCCATAGTCCCAGAAAACCAGAACATTCAGGGAAAGAAAAGCACACAAAACCTTGCAATATAAATGGAACACTTATGGCAAAATGCTGTTGTTAAAAGGGAAAATACATTTATATTTTGGAATTAAAAGCAAATACTTTTTGTTTATTTTAGAAATGCAGAAGGGAATCAGTTAATAGTCCCCATTGCAGTGAGAAAAACTTCTCTCCCCTTCCTGCTCCCAGCTCTGGCTGTTAGACCTGCAATGGGAGTCCACTGTCTTTCTGTTGAAACACTCATGCCCTAATCTTTCAGAAGTGCTAAACCAGGCACTAACTGTTTATTCCGTTGCCTTTCTGCATTTTTCTTTTATGAACTCTTTCAATAAAAGCCATATTAAATTAATAATCCTCAACCTGTACTGATATGTTACCAATTTCTTTTAAGATGCAAGAGATCAGAAAATGAAACCAAGGTAATAAAAATAATATTATTTATCATATTTTCCTTACTTTAAAAAATATTTAATGAAGCATTTACATATACAGGGTTTTTTTTTTTAAGATTTTATTTATTTATTTGACAGAGAGATCACAAGTAGGCAGAGAGGCGGGGAAGCAGGCTCCCTACTGAGCAGAGAGCCCGATGCGGGGCTCCATCCCAGGACCCTGAGATCATGACCGGAGCTGAAGGCAGAGGCTTTAACCCACTGAGCCACCCAGGCGCCCCTACATATACGGTTTTAAAAAGATATCAAATGGCACCTTCTCCTCCATGGTTCCATTTATCTAAAATGTTTTTTTTTTTTAATTTAAGATGTTTTTTAACCTATAGTTCTTACCTCGTATTTTTCAATAATCTAACCCCACTATTTCTTTTTAGCCCCTAATGATTTCCTTTTATGCAAATTTATCTTCTTAATATCATCTTATTTCCTTGGCAATCATGCTTATTTTCTTTCTCCTGTCTTCTTGGTATACTAGAATCATCATTTTTACTTAGTAATTAAATTATTGTGATTATTGTTCAGTATAAGCCACGTAGTATGTTATTATAGTTCCTTTCTCACAAAGCAGTAGCCCATTGTACTTTCATTTGCATTGTTTACTCTAACCCAATCCTTAATTTTTTCCTAGCATGCTATGAGATATGGCATGTTCCTTCAGAAGTTTGTTTTTTACTGTAAAAGCTCTATAACATATGGTAGATTTATTTCCCTCTTTCTCCCAGAGACTTTCCTTTCTCTTCCTGCTCCAGCAGGTACTTATCTCCCTCTTCACCAGCTGTCTCCTTGGACTTCATTTTACCTCTTGCCAGGAAAGTGATTTTTGACTGACTCACCAATTAAGTAAGTTTGGTATTAATGTCAGATCTGACTGTGCCTGAAATAAGAAATCAGTGAAATGAGACTGTAAAGACAGCAAGCTTAAGAAAATAGGCCAAAGTAATTTCTCATAAAAAGACAGAGATATTTAATCACTCAATCACCACCAGATATAGAACCTCACACATGCTGCTCATAGGAAAATCATAATCAATACACTGAGCCCAGTTCTACTCAGTAATACAAGTTCCCTAAGTCAATTCAACCAACTCTGCTTTTTTCTAAATGGCTATCTTGGCATTCATCCAGCAGTCTTGACCTTATGTAAGGTTAATTCTGCACCCTGGATTGGAATTTCAGAATGAGGGCCCTGAATGTCACATAGGTGCTTCCATTTGCATAAGGTTCTCTCTTGTCTTTTCTGATGGTATCCCCACTACACCTCTCAGAGTGATTTGCACTGTGTGCATTGTTGCTCCTGCTGCACTTGTCACCTTGGCAATGTGGCAAGGTACTGGCTCTTTATCAAGGTAATGACCTCAATGAAATAGGGAAGATTAAAAATAGTAACTGCACTCTACCTTCACTGATACCTATTGCATAAAAAAAATAGAGGTAAAACAGGCCATTTTATTTATTGGTCTGTTTTACTAAAACAGACCACTTCATTCCTCAGGCACAGAACCCATCAGCTTTTCAGGGACCCACCTTTATGGGAAACATTAAAGAACTAAAAGGAGGGCGCCTGGGTGGCTCAGTCGTTAAGCGTCTGCCTTCGGCCCAGGTCAGATCCCAGGGGCCTGGGATCGAGTCCCGCATCGGGCTCTCTGCTCTGCAGGAAGCCTGCTTCTCCCGCTACCATTCCCTCTGCTTGTGTTCCCTCTCTCGCTGTGTTTCTCTCTGTCAAATAAATAAAATCTTTAAAAAAAAAAAAAAACTAAAAGGAAAAAAGTAAGGTTTATTGTGCTAAAATGCACAAAAAATCCAAAATAATAAATGCTTAATTAAATATCCTGAGAAATGAGAGTAGTTAACTACAAAATCTAATAAATTATTTAATAAATTGTTAAAATTAAATACATTTTAATTATATTTGAAACATTTTTTAAAGTCTACATGTTTTTACTTCCCAAAAATTTCCAGATATGCTGATACTAATAACAACAGTAATAATATTAAAAGACAGCAGCTGCATCTTGGGAAAGAGGGCTTTCTAATTTTTTTTTTTATTTTGAAAATCTTCATACATAAAAAAACCTGAGAGACGAGTCCAAAGAGTATCTGTGTATCTTCTAATATTACATAATTGCTAACCTTTCAAGAATTTTTAAAGCTCTTTATAAGCTTAGCTACTGTTCCCACTAACCCTCTCTGTTAGTCCATTTATCATCCTCGGTTTACAGTTGAGGCATCTGAGGCAGAGAGATTACACCCCTCGTTCTCAGTTGCAGAGCTGGTAAATATTGGTCTGGGATTCAAATCTAGAAATTGCCTAAGAACCCATGTTTATTAAGAAATCATGCAAGAAATCATTCCTGTATTAAATGAATTATGCAAAGGCAAATCCTTTATAAATCACTTTACATCAAAATTATATTTAATATAAGATGTAGGTGTGTTTTAATATAGTTTAGGGAGTGAAATCTCTGAATATAATAGTGTGTAGAAAGCACTTTAAGAGGCTGTGGGCAAATAGATGGCAGGGCAGAACCAGATGTCCTTGGCAGTGCAGTCAGGGGAGAAATAAAAAAGCTAAGCAAGATATGCAAAGACTTTGGATTCATTCCTGCATCTGGAAAAGATGGAAGAGGAAAGAAGTTTCGCTTTTACTGTGGTGACCAAACACATTTTAGCAAGTTGTCTAGGCCACACTCCCTAGTTTTTCTGCAAAACTATGGACCTAACATATCATTAATTCTTAGGCTATCGGAATGACTCTTGCTCCTGGATTGAACACAAGGAAACTAAAATTCCTGACCCAACCCTGAGTTTAGACTCATTTGCAGCTGCCAATCTGAGGACTACTAAGCACACCCAGCAATATCCTGCTATAGTGGGAAAAGGTTAATGTCCCGGATTTAGAGAGCTAGGTTCCAGTTTCAGGTTTTTTTTGTTTGTTTGTTTGTTTGTTTTTTTGTTTGTTTTTTTTTTTTTTAGGTAATCCTGTTTAAATTTGGGGGGCATGACTCTGTTACACTTAATGACTTTTAAGATGAATTTCCATTCTAATATTATATGGCTCATTTCAGAACACCTACTAACTAGACCATTTTGAAAGATTTTAGGCCCATTCTAATTTCTTCACATGCAAAATAAAGTTGCTGAAAAAATATCACACTGCCTTTCAGCTGTTCAAAACACTTTTATATCTGTTGCTATGTCTCCTTTTATCATCTTCACAGTCCTGTGAAAATGCTATCCCCACTGGGCAAGTGGGAATACTGAGGCCCTGTCACACTGAGTGTTAAAGAACCAGTGGGAAGGGGCGCCCAGGTGGCTCAGTTGGTTAAGCGTCTGCCTTCGGTTCAGGTCATGATCCCAGGGTCCTGGGATTAAGTCCCACATTGGGGTTCCCTGCTTAGTGAGGAGCCTGCTCCTCCCTCTCCCTCTGCCTGCCGCTCTCCCTGCTTGTGCATGCTCTCTCTTTCTCTGACAAATGAATAAATAAAATCTTTAAAAAAAAAGAACCAGCTGGTAACCAAGACAAGACTTAACCCAAGCCTCTGACTCTCAGCCCTTTCAATTTCAACCGAGTTACTTTGATAGCCTCATTTACATCTATTTTTCTTGATAAATTATATATACACATATATATATATTTCCAGTTTTGGTGTTGATAGTAGGCAAAATAGAAAGTGACCAGTGAGATAAGTTTGAGAGCCTTCCAGGAGGGCCCTTTGCCCAAAAGTAGAAATCCTTACTTTGTGTTACAAGGCCTAAACTGCCACAAGTACATACATTTGTTAAGGCCCTAGACAGAGCTTTCAGTCTAAAAGACAACGCAATCAAAGCGCTCCCAGAGGTGGTGTATCCTTAGCAGAAATTGGCTCTTTGTCAGCAAGAAGAGAGGAAGGCTGGTGTAATTGGCCATGTTTAAACACCCTCTGGGAAAGGGTTTTAGAGCAGGATCCTGGTGCGGTGAGGAGGGATGACAATCTAAGTGAGTTGTCAACAGTAGAAAGAAAATGTGATGACACTGAAGGTAAAAAGCCAAAAATAGACTTTGCTTACTTCATCATTTTGCCTGGGGCCAGTTTTGATTTGTTTCTTTAACACAGCACTTGCCCTGGCTAACCTTAAAAGTTTATGAGGGTTTTAAGTGAATATAAGATGCACCAAAGTGATGACTTTCAAGGTCACAGACAATAAAATTTCTCTAACTATGCTTAAGGTGTCTGTCCCTATTGTCCTTCAGTCTCTTCCTTTCTTCGGAGCAGCATTCTCCATATATGTCCCCTTAACAAACAGTGGTTCTAAAAGAAGTGGGAAAAGCTGGGACATGTAGTCACAGAAATTTGGGGGAATGCTGGCTAATATGTTTAACCCTAACAGATTAACAATGCACAATTGCAGATTCTAAGTTCTGAGAAGTGTGGGTTTGCTTAACTCTTTGTTCTCCAAGTATATTTGCCCATAAACTCTCTCTCTCTCTCTCTCTCTCTCTCTCTCTCTCAAAAGCATTCTAGGAAATGCTTTTGGAAAATTGTGACATACTGTACTATCTGTGTAGTAAGAATAGAAGATTTAAATTTTTTTGACTATGGTTAGCTGACATTTAAATGTTCAAATCATGTATGTTCAAATTGTGCACGAGTTTTTTTTATAATTTTTGAGTTTATATAGAATTCAGTGTTTTTTTTGTTATAACCAAAATTATTATTATCTAAGCATTTTACTAATTCCCAATATTAAATACTAATTCCCTCTTTTACTTTAAATATTCTTATCAATTCCAGGATTTTTAAATTGTGTGAATTTTTGGATTGCTAAAACATTCCATGCTCACGGGTTGGAAAAACAAGTATTGTTAAAATGTCCATACTACCCAAAGCAATCTACAGATTTAACACAATCTCTATCAAAATGCCAACAGCATTTTTCACAGAACCAGAACAAATAATCCTAAAATTCATATGGAATCAGGAAAGACCCCAAATAGTCAGAATAAGAAAAAAAGGAGAGTAAAGCTGGAGGAATCACAATCTCAGATTTCAAGTTATACCATAAAGCTATAGTAATCAAAACAGTATGGTACTGGCACAAAAACCAGACATATATCAATGGAACAGGATAGAAAGCCCAGAAACAAACCCATAATTATACATCAATTAATCTTCAACAAAAGAGGAAAGAATATGCAATGAGAAAAAGACAGTCTCTTCGACAAATGGTGTTGGGAAAACTGGAGAGTTACATGCAAAAGAATGAAACTGGACCACTTTCTTCCACCATTCACAAAAATAAACTGAAAATGGAGTAAAGGCCTGAATGTGAGAATCCTAAAAATCCTTGAAGAGAGCAGAAGCAGTAATTTCTCTGGCATCATGGCCATAGAACATATTCTGTTTAAGTAAAGTCTACCCTCAATGAGGGGACTTGAAATCACAACTCCAAGATCAAGACTTGAAATCTCTACCAACTGAGCCAGCCAGGCACCCCATGTAGCAACCTTTTTCCAGATATGTCTCCTAAGACAAGGGAAACAAAAGTAAAAATAAACTATTGGGACTACATCAAAATAAAAAAAATTTCTGCACAGCAAAGTAAACAATCAATAAAACTAAAAGACAACCTACTGAATGGGAGAAGATATTTGCAAAAAACATATCCAATAAAGAGTTAGTATCCAAAATATATAAAGAACTGATGCAACTCAACACCCAAAAAACAAATAATCTAATTAAAAATAGGCAGAAGACATGAACAGATGTTTCTCCAAAGAAGACATATAGATGGCCAATAGACATATGAAAAGATGCTCAACATCACTCATCATCAGGGAAATACAAATCAAAAGTACAATGAGGTATTACCTCTTACTTGTCTGAACGGCTAAAATCAAAAACACAAGAAACAACAAGTGCTGGTAAGGATGGAGAGAAAAAGGAATCCTAGAGCACTGTTGGCAAGGATGCCGATTGGTGCAGCCACTGTGGAAAACAGTATGATATTTCCTCAAAAAATGATAAGTAGCACTACCCTATGATCCCACAATCGCACTACTGGGTATTTATCCCCAAAATACAAAAACACTAAATTCAAAGGGATACATGAATGCCGATGTTTATTGCAGCATTATTCACAATAATCACATTATGAAAGCAGCCCAAGGGTCCATTGATAGATGAATGGATAAACAAAATGTGGTTGGTATATATATAATGAAATATTATTCAGCCATTAAAAAAGAATGAAGCTTTGCTATTTGCAACAACAGAGATAGAGCCAGAGAGTATAATACTAAGCAAAATAAGTCAGTCAGAGAGAGACAAATACCATATGATTTCACTCATACGTGAAATTTAAGAAACAAAGCAAATGAGCAAAGGAAAGAGAAAGAGACAATTTAAAAAATAAATCTTGGGGCGCCTGGGTGGCTCAGTTGTTAAGCGTCTGCCTTCAGCCCAGGTCAGATCCCAGGGGCTTGGGATCGAGCCCCGCATCGGGCTCTCTGCTCGGCGGGAAGCCTGCTTCTCCCGCTACCGTTCCCTCTGCTTGTGTTCCCTCTCTCGCTGTGTTTCTCTCTGTCAAATAAATAAAATCTTTAAAAATAAATAAATAAATAAATAAATCTTAACTATAGAGAACACACTGATGGTTACCAGAACAGGGGTGCGGTGGGGTTGCTGGAATAGGTGTTAGGGATTAAAGAGTTTACTTATCATGATGAAAAATAAATAAAGTTTTAAAAATTATGTGAATTTGCTTTTGGTGATAGAGGAACACTAGTGAAGTAAATACATTTTAGTCCTTAGTAACATTTTCTTACATTTTAGAGAATGTAAGAGAAATTACTAAGTATCCATACAATTAGTATGGAATGCTGGCCATAATAAAACATTAAAGTCTAGGAATGACATACACTATCTTTATTAACTTTCAGTGGGCAAAACTAGTGTTTAAAAACTAGTTTGCTTTTTTGTTACTGTAAAAGAGGTTTTGACCATCTAGTTAGGCTGGGAATGCTTGATGGTCAAAATGATCACAACCTCACTGCCTTTAGGGTGTAGTAGAAAGGTCACTGGATTGAGAGTGAGGAGACCTGAGATTTATGTTTGGCTTTTCACTAAGTATATGTGTAAATTTGGTTATGTAACTTCTCATCAGGGTTTTTATTTTATATTTTTTAAGATTTTTTAAAAAATATTTTATTTATTTGATAGAGAGAGACACAGCGAGAGAGAAGCAGGGGGAGTGGGAGAAGGAGAAGCAGGCTTCCCCCTGAGCAGGGAGCCTGATGAGGGACTCTATCCCAGGATCCTGAGATCATGACCTGAGCCAAAGGCAGATGCTTAACGACTGAGCCACCCAGGCACCCCAGAGCTTTTATTTTTATTTGCTATTATTATCTTCACAACATAAGGCAGGTAACTAATAAGGTTTTAGAGTATGTTTATGAGTTAATACAGGTTATTAGCTTTCATATTACTTAGAACCCATTTACTATAATACTGTTACTGAAACATGTTATATTAGTGATAGCTCATAAACTATTTAATATAAATTTAAAAATTCATTGGGAAGTTTCAAATGAACAAGGAAAAATTTGCCTGGGGGGGAAAAAAGTAATGACTGGAAAACCACAGTAGGTCATAATATCCATTTTCTTCTACAAAATCGAGCTCATGTATGATACACATTACTCTGATCCTCCTTCCTGTTGTAACCGAGTTTCCTAAAAAAATCTTTACTATTTGTATGTCCTCTTGTGATTTCATCTAGATTCATGTCTTTAGGTAGCATCTATAAGCTGATTATTGCCAACGTGTATTCCCAGTTCTGAGCACCATTTCCACCCTGCTCCCACCCTGCCCTCACCCCTCCCCACCCCTACCCCTCATCCCGGCCCCAAGCTGTAGACTCACAAACCCAGACATTTACTTGACATCTTTACTTGGCTCTCTAATAGATACCTGAAACATAACATGTCCAAAACTGAAATGTTTATTCTCCACACAACCTTTATCGCAAACTTTTCACCCTAATTTTTGTTGTTTAGTACAGGTACAAAAAATTTTCCCAAACCTAGAATGGATTCTTTTTTTTTTTTTTTTTAAGATTTTATTTATTTATTTGACACAGAGAGATCACAAGTAGGCAGAGAAGCAGGCAGAGAGAGGGAGAAGCAGGCTCCCTGCTGAGGAGAGAGCCCAATGCGGGGCTCGATCCCAGGACCCTGAGATCATGACCTGAGCCGAAGGCAGAGGCTTTAACCCACTGAGCCACCCAGGTGCCCCTAGAATGGATTCTTAATCGGTCTCTTTTCTTCAACTTCATAAATAAAAATCAACAAATTAAACTTCTCTATTTTTCATCATCTCCAGTGATGATGTGCTAGTCCATGCAACCATCGTCTCTTTTGGACTATAGCTACAGATCGTTGTTAGTTCTGCTTCTCACCTGCATTTCCTTAAAAATGTTCCACATCATAGGATGATTTTTTCAAAACATATAGTAGATCATTTCTCTGTTGCATTTCTAACTCTCTAGGGGCTTCCCATTATACTTAGGAGCAGTCAAATTCCTTACTATGGAGTCCTGCTTTGTCTAATCCCTGTCTAATCCTCTAACCCCAGCTTTTAATGTCTTCTCTTTCTAGTATTCAAAATGCCAATAAGTCAGTTCTGTAATAACTTCATTAGAGAGATGGACAATAACAAAGAAAAAACTTCTTGCCACTTGTTTTTACTAGAGCACCATCAGCGGCTTCAGTAATTGCAACACAAAGATAACTCTTGATAATTAACCATTCACTCCTGAAAAAAATGTGCAGAATACTCTACTGTACCACGTTGATGTATTTTTCAATTCTAATACAAAGCAAAGAAAGAAAACAAAACCAAACAAACCCACTAGTCAATAGGTATTTTAAAAATATTTAAGCTGCCACCAATGTAAAATGTATACACATACAAAATATCTCCTGAATCTACAACCAACATCTTAAATTAACTTCCTTTCTTTCTTACTTTGTTAGATACAATGAAAGCAATCAGAAAGAAAGATTTTTTGAAAATAATGTTACTGCAACATATGTTGCAAACCTTTTTAAAGGATTTATAAAAACTTAACCAAGGAAGAAAGTATCAAAGTATAATGTTATTTTTATCCAGGAAGTAAGAATGCCAATTATTACTCCTACCACTTTCTACTTTACACTCTACAATCCAGCAACACCAAAATGCTCATAGTCCCCTACAAACCCCACAGTACCCCACACCTCTATACCTTTGTGTTTGTTATATTTTCTGCCCCAATATCCCATAAGTGGACTCTTGGACTAGCCATTCCTCAAGTTTTGTCTTGTCCTGTGTTCTCTGTTTCCCAATGACCCCACGCTTCCCTCCTAGAAAATTAATCACTCATCTTAATATTATTGTGAACATAACTCCATGTATTACATATTTCTAAGAAAGCACACTGTATGTACTATTATTGTATCACACTAAAACTATTTATTTATTTACTATTTATACCCTTTACTGTCAGTTTCCTGACTTCATAAACAATGTCAGATTCATCTTTACATTTTCATAGTTGATCCTCTACCTCACACAGAATAACAGATGTTTGTCTGGATTTGTTGAGCTGAACCCTACTTTCTTCTGATTCACTGAAGAGGCAGTTTACATTTTTCTTTGCTTGAGTTTTGTGGGCATAAATGACAAACAAACTGAAGGACAAAGACTAATGAAAACCTGTACCATATAAAAACCCGTTAGTCAGTTTTCACATTTTGCATACAAATCTAATTTACAAACCTCTTTCAATTTTTACTTTATGTTTTGTTAAGTGCGTTGACTTTGTTTAATTTTCCTGTTGGCATAAAATGTTTAGATGCTCCTTTTAAATGAATGCCGACAAAAGGAAGATAGGTGAGTGTGATGAAATCAGCTGATATTAGATGTAAATACGCCCACACATGCACACATATATATTCACATATAAACACTATTAATATAATTAGCAACAAGATTATCCATATTAGTATTAGTACTTAAGTTATTTATTTAAAAATTATTATAAATTGTTTATAATTAATAATCAATAGTTAAAATTAATAATCAATGCTAAACATATGTTCTCTCTGGTCATAGTATAATTAAAAAACTGTTTTTATGTGAAGGCCTGAATGACCAGTAATAGCTTAACATGCTCACCTAAGTATTAACAAAGCAATAACTTAATGAATGGTCATCTCATGAGTGAACGTCAGGCATCAGATGGGGTAGATAGTCTTGCAAGGGAAATGTCCCAACACTTTAAAGTGCATCACACATGCTACATATACTTGAACTATAGCCATATTTCTTTTTTTTTTTTTAAGATTTTATGTATTTATTAGACAGAGAGAGAGAGATCACAAGTAGGCAGAGAGGCAGGCAGAAAGAGAAGCAGAAGCAGGCTCCCTGCTGAGCAGAGAGCCCAATGCGGGGCTCGATCCCAGGACCCGAAATCATGACCTGAGCCGAAGGCAGAGGCTTTAACCCACTGAGCCACCCAGGCGCCCCTATAGCCACATTTCATTCAATGTCAAGCCCTCCCTTATTCTACTTTTTTTCTATTTTTTCCTATGGTCCTATTTGGGATGGACCACCCATTTTCGATAAATTATATAGAACAACTTTGCACTAAATGTCCTCTTCCCAGAGGCAAACCAAGAAACAGACTCTAACCTAGAGAACAAACAGATGGTTACCAGAGGTGAGGTGGTTGGGGTTGGGGGGTGGGTAAAACAGGTGTTGGGGATTAAGGAATGCATTTGTCACAAATACCTGGTGTTGTAGGTAAGTGATGAATCACTGAATTCTAAACCTGAAGCTAATATTGACTCTATGTTAACCAACTGGAATTTAAATAAAAACTTTGGGAAAAAATATCCCTTCTGGCAAAATAGTGTATCATTGCCTCTTCAACAATTTACTTCCAATTAGCACCATCCGTCTTTCACTACTTCCACTGGGGAGGGCATCTGCGCTCACATGCAGTGAGTCTGTTTAGTTGGGAAGCCATTCATCAACTCCACAAGTAACTAAGGATGTTCACAACACCATCGTGTATGCTACTGAAAAACCTGGAAAACACTTAGATGTTTTACGGTGGGAGATTGGGTAAGTCACTGTACAATACATAAAAGATTATGTATTGGCTTATTTGTTGTATCTTCTTAAATAGGAAAAAAAGCAGGATATAAAACAGCTGTGTGTGTGTATTTGTGTGGTGAATAAATATATCTATGTCCATCTGCCTAATTATCTTTCAATCAATCATTCATCTATTTTCTCTAAGACATTCACAAACATTTAACAGTAGTTTTTCTAGATGGCAAATTTAGAGACAATTGATATATTCCTATCTTCCTTACATCTTTTTTCCCTCCAAGGTTTCTGCAATTAGAAAGTATTTTTTATACTTGAAAAATATATAATATATGCGTATATATATATATAATTAATGTAATAATATAATATAATATATATAATTTTTTTAAATGACTCAGCTTTTCTGACTGGTTTCACATGAGAATAGTTGGAGCTATTATCCAACATTAGGAAATACAGGGAAAAGAGCTGGGTCAGAGGTAATATGGATTCTCTTTTGAGCATGTTGACTTTGGGTCAGCAGTAGTGAACACAAAAACAAATACAGTACTTGTGCACAGTACATTTTTAAACAGAACAGAATGTATGAAATGGAAAGCAAAAGTTGTTTTTCTATCCAAGACCCAACCCCTGAACTTCTTCACAACAGCAATCATATTTTCTTTTGAATTACTCTGGAAAAAAGCTTATGTACACATATTCTTTTATTTTAGTTACCAAAATATACACGATATTCTGCATTTTTTTTCACTAAGTAATATAGCTTGGAGATATTTTCACACCAGAGCATAAAGCTTTCTTACTATTTTAGTCACTACAGAGCATTCCATTGTGTGCATATAATTGAGTCATTCCCTCATTGAAGATCATTATAATTGTTTTTAGTATTTTGCTGTGTCTTATAATCTTCAACCAAAATTCTGGTACATAAACCATTTGCCAACTGTAGGTAACATTCTTAAGAGTAGAATTACCTGGTCATGAAATATGTGCATTTTAAATTTTGATAAACATAGCTAAGTCCTTTTCCAAAAAATTTTCATCCACTCACCCTCCCATGAACAAAGTATGAATGAGAGTTTTAATTTCCCCAAACCCCTTTATCCACACTGGGTAGTACGAAACTTCTTAATTATAGCCAATCTAGTAGGAAAGCGGAAGTAACAACTTTCAGGTTTGGGCCATAAACAATTCGGTCTCATGGAGAGAAAACACGACAACTAGGATTCTTTGCATCCCTTCTCACAGGACTACCTGTTCTTGCAAAGGAGCTTGTTTGTCTAATTTATTTTCTTTTTTCTTTTTTTTTTTTAAGATTTTATTTATTTATTTGACAGAAAGCGAGAGAGAGAGAGAGAGAGAGAGAGAGATCACAAGTAGGCAGAGAGGCAGGAAGAGAGAAAGGGGGAAGCAGGCTCCCTGCTGAGCACAGAGCCGGATGCAGGGCTCGATCCCAGGACCCCGGGATCATGACCTGAGCCGAAGGCAGAGGCTTTAACCCACTAAGCCACCCAGGCGTCCCGTTCGTCTAATTTATTTTCTATTTTCCCTTCCATTCTACTAACAGGGAGTTAGTAATTGCAGAAAGTAATTTCTCTCAATGATTATGCATATTTTACTTGTCCTTTTCCGTTTACCGTTAAGCTGGGGAAAAAACAAAAAGCTGACCCAGGTAGTTCTCCCTGACTTCAGTGAATTGCGGAGATGTAGGAGAGGCTTTGAGCCTTCCCTTGCCCCCTCTTTGAGTTTTTCTGTTTCTCTATAGTACGCCTCCTCACTATATAAACTGGTTTTAAACTGTGGGTGGGAGGAAGTTGTACCTAAGCTTTGTGAAGGACTGTGGCCCTGTATTGCTTTGACAAGGTAGGAAGTAGTGTTGATAGAGTAGGTGGATGGTGTAGAGAAGTGTGAGGACATTGCATGATTTTGGGGATCCTCTGTCTCCCTGACTCCCACTATCCAAATATTATGAGAGTATTGCCATTTCCTTTGCTTTATTTCTAACAGTGTACTTCTGCTATTTAAAGAAATTTTTTTGGCTAATTTTGTTAAGTTTGGGAGAAAACAATTCAATTATAGAGCTTCACCCCATCATATAATCCCAGAAGGCCCTTTGCTTATTTTTTAACAAGCTTAAAAAAAGAAATACACCTGTTAAAATGTATATATTTTATTTTCTGAACCAGAACATCTCTGGTGTGACTCTGCCAATTATTACATATACTTCTCATTATCTTGTTATCACACACACCTGCTGCTGCCTAGCCTTTTCCTCTTTTTATCAAAATGGTCATGGACAACTATCTTCTGACCCCCGTATGTTCATTTCTTTCTGGAGTTTCTCCCCTTGGAGAATATCAATAATATTTCTCTGTGGTTTATTCATTTTCCTCAGAAATATTTTTTCTCGCTCTGCCAAGGTTCATCACAGAAAATTATTAAGGGTGATTTAAGTTATATAGTCCACCAAAATGCTAAGAGGAAACATGGAAATTTAAACACATTTTGCAAGAAAATCACATTTTTGTATGCAAAACAGTACAATTAAAGCTATTCTTGCAGTTTCAACTCTAAAGACCCAAGGCAAAATGTAAATGTTTTATAAAGAAGTTTAATATACTTTAAATACATTCTGTAGGCAGATATCCATAAAATAATCCATGGTACAAAGTTACCCCCAACTCCATTTTATTGTTCTTCCAATAATTCCATTTCTGGTTCGATGCTTTCTCCTTTCACTGCATGACATGAATGAATCTTTTGATGGGGCAGTTTCATTGCCATTTTAAATAGTTTTACTTGGTTGCTATAGCACCTAAACCAAGGACATGACATTTCTACATTAGGCTCTTAAAGAATTATATTTCTTTCTGTCTCTAAGTATGTGTGTGTTTTTATATATGTACATATATTAATAATTCACCCCCAAACCCCAGCTCCCTTGGAAGCATGTTCTCTACCCCTGAAAGACCACTATTGTATCCAAGTGGAAAATGCTCAAGTAGAATGGTATTGTAACTAATTTGTTTTGCATCCTGGTAAATCTTCTTCTCACCAACAGATAAACAATGGCAGGCATATAAAACAATCTAATATTTATATTGAATCATTAATTTCCAAACATTATTGGTAATTAACAAATAAAATGATGTGGGTCCAGGTCGTATTAGATAGTTTATGATCAGCTTTTTTTCCCAATATATTGAAATTTTAATTTGATACTAGGAAACATGTTAGGAAAAAATGTTTATTTTTTGACTTTGAGTGTCACGTTCAAATCTCTTTTTTGGTTACTAATTTTTAGATTTGAGCAAGGGATTAAAATCAGAATGACACTGATTTCAAGAAAAATGAAATAAAGAATGGAAAGCTCAAATATTTTCTTAGAATAATTTGAAATCTGTAAGATGAATAAAATTACTTAAAACACTATCACCCTCAGTGAATGTGGTAGTTTTAGTTAATATTCTGATTATGACAACAAATGCTAAAAAATTCTATGCTTTAGTCCCTATCACATATTTAGTTTCATCTTTTGTTCTTCTGGAAGAGAATAATAATAATAATAAAATGACTACTACTATCTTTTCCTGAGCATTTGCTCTAGGGTCCATTGTTCTATGAGCTTTACATATAACTGCTCATTTAATCCTTGTAACCAATCCTTTTATGGAAAAGGTATTATAATTATCATTCTCATTTTTCTGGTGAAGAAACTGAGGCATAGATAAGTTAAATATCTTGTCTATGGTTCAAACCAAAGAAGCAGGAGAGCTGGAATGCAAACTAGCCAGAGCGGCTCCAAACCCTAAACCTTAATCATTAGGAAATGAGTGTGCTTAGGTCATCTATACCTCGATCTGAATCAGGCGACATTTTAACCAGCTATGCTACCTTGAGCAAATTGCTCTCTCTATCCCTCAATTTCCTCTCTAAAATGGTGATAATAATATCTCTATCTCTATCTCATAGAGTATAGTGAGAATGAAATTTGGGTGTAAAGCAGGTAGAATAGTAGCAGTAGAACAGCACGTGAAAAGCAGTCAATAAATGGCAGTTATTATTATTTATTATTATGGTGGTTATCTCCATTCCTAATATGATGAATTTTCTTCTGTGAACATGACAGTATAATTATGGTTTTCAGCAGCTTTGCTATGAATAACATGCATGAATATTAGGCTTCTGATTTGAAAAAAAAAATTTCTTGTTTTGGTCTTATGACTGAAAAGATTCATAACTTTTGGCAGAGACTAGAACTAGAATCTGCAAGTAATGTAGGAAAAAGAATAATGTACTAATATGCATGGGGAAGGAGGAGACATTTCCAAAGTTGACCATGAAGCTTTAGTACACATCTTGAGCCAAAGATAGTGTGACATTCCTCTAAGATTTCATGTTACTTTTGTACATGACCTTATTATAATGTTTCACACATTACACTGTAAAGACCCATAACAACATCTCTCACCGGTGGCTTTATTCCTAGCACCAAGTATAGTACTTAACCAAAGAATGGATTCAACAAACATTTGGTGACTACACATATATTACGTAGTTCTGAGAATAAGCCTAAAGGCTCTGGGGACTAATGCCTTCAGTTTGGAGACTAATTCTAACACTCTCTAGCTATGTAACATTCACTGGTTATTTAATCTAACCCTCGGTTCCTTTCTTTGTAAAATGGAAATAATTAAAACACTTTCTATATAGGACTATGGTGAACATTAATGAAAGTGGTATGTGTAAAATGGTTAATACTATGTGTCACACATAGTGAGTGCTCTGCATGTTTTCCCTTCCTCTCCTATTACAATAAACATAAATGAGTCAAAAAAAGCATCTGGATTTCATCATTCTGTGTTGCAAGATACTATCTTATGAAATATATGTTCAAAATATTCACCAAAATATTCAAAATATTCATTTAAAAATATTTTTGAAATGAATGGGTTCAAAATATTCATTTCACTGAACACCCTTCCTTGCATACCTGCTTGTCAATATAAAGACTTTTTGATATAACATCTTTATATCAAGTGTAAGTGTATATAAACTGATGAGATTAACAATCATAACATCAAATTTAAAGCACATACATATGTATAAAGTATGAGGGCCATTACCTATGCCATTCCACCCTGCATATCTAACATGTAAAAGTTACATAACTAATAGTACTTTTTAGATATTTTTCCAGTGGCTTTTTTTTTTTAGATATTCTTGATAAAAAAAGATGAGGTCTGTGTTCATGGAGAAACATAAGTAAAAGAACAAAGATTATCACCAATAGCATTTTATTTTGAAATACTAACTCTAATGCTATTATAACAAATCAATGTATTAAATGAGTTAATATTTGTGTAATATTTAGAATAGTACTTGGTACACCATGTTTAATATTTATTATTATTAAGTTTGCCAAAAACAATGCTTCCAGTTTAAAAACATAGATGGGGGGTGCCTGGATGGCTCAGTGGGTTAAAGCCTCTGCCTTCAGCTCAGGTCATGATCCCAGGGTCCTGGGATCAAGCCCCAAATCGGGCTCTCTGCTCAGCAGGGAGCCTGCTTCCCCCGCCCCCTCTCTCTGCCTGCCTCTCTGCCTACTTGTGATCTCATTCTCTCTGTCAAATGGATAAAAAAAAAAAAATCTTAAAAAAAAATGATAAAAAAAAAAAACCATAGATGGGTAATGTTGCTTTCTCACAGACTGGAATTTTTCACTTCATAAAAAAAGACCACAAGTAAAACTAAATAAAGGTAGGCTTTTTCTTACAGGAAACAAATGTAAAAGGAACATAAAACAATCTAATCGTTTAATGGAACTGCTATTTTTTCTGCCAAGAACTCACTTAAATGATCCCATTAGCTTCTGAAAACATTATATTTGGCATTAGCTTTCCTTCTACTTCACAGAATTTGGACTTTTTAAAAAGATAATGAAATGATTTCAATTAATACCAAGAATTGTTACAAAGTGGTCCCTAGGTTCTTGATTGACTGCATTCTGCATTTTGTCAGTATTCTCTCTTCACTGCAAATTTTAAATTTGGTTATAAAAAGTAAAGACATGTGTTTACCTTCTAAGATGCCTCAGGGAAAAAGAATGACAAATGAATGAGACACAGATTTGAAGCTTTTAGTGCTCGTTTTTAGAATGTTTTATATTTCAGTGCCTTCACATTGGCAAATCTTAATTCAAGATAATTTTACATTTTTCCTCATGCTCAGTATAGGAAAACCTCAATACTATCATCTGTATTGCTATTCAGATAGTAGAAATCTTGAAATTTTCAGTTGCAGGGCTTCTCACTCTAAAATCACTTGGCCCCTAATTTCATATTTTTCAACATCGATGCTTTTCAAGACTGATGAGATTAATGGAGATTTGAGGTTAATAAATACCACACATACACTATTTTTTTAATCTTATTTTATCTTCACAGCACTCATAGGGGTTAAACAAAAAGAAGCAATCAGTAGTCCTTGTATTACTGCAAGTGTCTCCCTTCACCTGTTCGTGAATCCTCCGCGCTTCGGTCTTTCCAATGCTGACAATAGAAAAGAGAGTTCAGTGGTGTTCCTTTTGTCACAAATTAAACTCAAAAGCTAAACCAGTATACTTATAGCACCTGGTTTGAACCCACATTTGTGTCTTTTTCTGTCCTATCTGCTGTGTGGTGGTGATGTTTTCAGCAAGGAAAGTGGGGAATTGAGTGCATCGCCTTCATAAGTCACTACCTTAGTCAAGCAAAGCCTGTCTCATCTAACTTGCCATGATGGCTACCTCCCAGATAGGTTTAGTCAATGACTCTAAGACATTATAGGTGAGGGGGGAAAACTGGTAACTGGACAGAAAGAAAATGACAATATTTCATTTAAAACAGATTTTACAGTGAAGTCAGCTCTTCCTTTACCATCATTCAAGTTTCTAATGACCCAAACACATAAACAGGAGCATCTCTTGTCCTCCCTAACTCAAACACACACACATATTCAGAAACCCAGCATCCTTGATACTGCTCCCATGGTAACTGTCATAGAATAAAAGACAGAGCTTTTAGAGAACCTCTTGGTTGGCAAGTCAAATGAGGAGAGAAGCTATGATCAGCAAGAATAATAAAAGAGAACTGATTCCAGAGATGAAACTCAAAGCTGCATAAATAAGCTCAGATGACCCCAAAAGAACTTTCACCATGCTGCCTCAAGAGGTCATTTCATGCTAATAAACTATTTGAAATTTTACCAGATTGAAATGTGTGCGCGTGTGTGTGTGCATGCATGTCTGTCAACAAGCACCCTCCCTTTAAAAGTCTAAAAAAATTCAGTCACGAAAAGGAATTAATAGACATTCATGCACATGGTCGTGTGAATTGTTTCATTGTAGATACCGCTTTTCTTCTAAGAGTCTGAGAAACAAGGCTCACCTGAAAAGATCTGAATTTTGCCTGGGTGGAAGGGAATGGCAGACATGAAAATTGAGGTTATCTTGGAGCTGAAAGTTCCAGGTCTGGAGGTGTAAGGTCTGGATAGTGGTGTGAGGAACCACTCCACTAGGTGTGGGGTTTTTTCTCCCCTAGGAGAAAAAGGGGTACCATGTGCCTCTGCAGGTAGGAATTTCCTAAAAGTCTGGAAGATTCATGTGGAATGATTGTTTTAGATTTTAAGGAGATGACAAAGATATATATCAGATTTGACTGCAACATTTACAAGTAATTTAATAACATACCAATTCTTTTTAAAGAAATGCAGTCCTTAAAAATTAAGAATTGGTAGATACACTTGGTAGCGCAACAAGATTATCGAGCTAAGTGTCCACCACAAATTATTATTGAAAGTTTTTGATCTTCTTAAGCATCTCCCTTAAATGTTCTCTCAGCGATTACCATATCATTTTCTAATAAAAAAAATCAGTGTTTTTTTTTTAAATGATTGCCTCTTTTAAATATACATTCTAAGAAATCAGAATAAATTTTCTAAATTTTCTTTGCCTTGCAGATGTTTTTTGGGGGAGGGGTAAAAGTGAACAAAGGTGATTTCCCTCCAGGGTACCTGGGTGGCTCAGTCGTTTGAGCATTGGACTCCTGATTTTGACTCAGGTCATGATCACGAGGTCATGGGATCCACTCTCTTGTCAGCCTCCATGCTCCGTATGGAGTCTGCTTGGGATTCTCTCTCTCTCCTTTTCCCTCTGCCCCTCCCCTGCCCTCGCATTCTCTCTCTAAAATATAAAAAAATAAACAAAATCTTAAAAAAAAAAAATATTTCCCCTTTACTCTACTTGTCAGTCTAAGCATTAAATACAGCCAAAGTACATGCCTATAAAATCATGAAATGGCTGCTTTTTAATCATGTATATTTTCTATAACTTCTCATAGAAGTGGATTTATTACTTTTAAATTAGAAAATAAATTCTATGCATGACTTTCTATGAGAAATGTGGGTTATTAAAAAGTATTGCACCACGTATGCCCAGGGATTGGTGACATTTATGAGGCACCTGCCATCTGCGAAGCCCTGTACTATGTTATTTCACTTAATACAGCACCCCTACAAGACGGGTCTGCTGCAGGAAACCAGGGACATTGGAGAGTTTATGGTGGATAATTCACAGCTGTACGTTTCTAGTATATATGCTGCCAAAGTGAGCACCACAGCTGTACATTTCTGCTGCCACTGTTGTCACTTTACATCAAGGGCAACTTGAGGCAAGAACTAAATGACTTAACATCATTTCTAGTTTCTGAAATGAAATTGGCAATTGATGACAATGAGTAGTGTTGATGAGGAAGGTCATATTGATAATGGTAAAGTAAAAAATACAAAGAGACACTCAGCCTAAAGCTTTCATCATAGACTTCAAAGTTCTCTACATAAACAATCTTTAAATTTTTATTACCCTCTTACTGCTATGCAGAGTTTAAAGGAAATGAGAAAACCAGGGACAAAAGAAAAAAAAAAAAAAGAAAAAGAACAAAGCAAGCATCATGCAAAAGGTGAAGAAAAGATTTTTAAAAATCCTTCAAGAGGAAGTAAGTTTACTAAAATGTCATATTATTCTGAAATTAAATACTTGCTCCAAGTGGAACTTGGATAGCAACTCATTGAGATGAGTTCTCCTAAAACTCATTCTTATATTATTTTAAACACATATTCTTCATAAGGAAGCCTCCTAACCAATGAACACACATATACACCCAGAGTACACAATATAAAAATAATATACATCTAAAGAGTTAACTCTCTAGGTTACCTCCCAGAGGAAAGTCTAGTACCACTTCACTGAGTTACTCCTGTTTGTCACACTGAGTTATTAATTTGCTGGATTAAATGGATCCTGAACCACATCACATTTGTCATGTCATCCTTCATTTTCTCCCAACAGAATCTCCGTCAGAAAAGGACAACAAAAACACTGTATGTGTAGGCTTGATGCCCTATTTTCAATTCCCAGGTAAGCAGTTATGTAAACAGTCATCCCTTTGTCTCCCTCAGGACTGGCACTTGCTGAAAGGGGCAGGATGTGATAAGGCTGCCACATTAGGCCAAGTTACGTGGTACCAGCAGGCTGGGAAAACTAATGTGATGTCTAAAATTAACTGAGAGCAAATTTTATGACATTCTGTGGTGGATAAGAAACTATTTTAGGAAATTACACATTGAGTGCCTATATTCAGGGCATATATGACCACAAATAATTAATCTGGAAAAATATTGATAATATTAAATCAAATTCAAATCTAAAGACAATTTGGAAAAATAAATCAGGATGACAAAACATCCTTCATTAGGTTACACTGGCAGCAAACAACATACCAACTCAAGATTAATCGATAATGAAGGAAATTTGAGGAAAAAGCACTGTATTGCATTCCAAGATCCAAAGTCTCTGTTTTTTCATCTTAAGAGGCATGGATATAGTCAATCTCTACTTTTTTTTCCAGGCATAGCCTTCTTGTTGTCTGTCTGATGACATGGAAAATAAACACCACAGGAGATCAGACCAATGTGGCTAAGAGACAAGGATGTCTCTAAGGACAATGTCCTTAGAGACATGGAACTTGAATTGCTTTCTGAAGCACAGATAATATTTATATAGTTGGATAGACAAGGAAATAAGTTGTTAGGGGTGAGTCTGGCACAGAAGGAGCTGAGATTTCGTAACTAAAAGCAAATCGGGCAGGCACAATCATATTGTAGGAGGCTTAAATGCAAGGCTAAAAAATAATTTTTGCTTTTATTTTTTTTCTCTACGAGTCATGATGAGCCATTGAAAGCCTAATACGTGGTGTTTTGTAAATAGGTATTTTATGAAGCTTAATTCTGTAGCAGTTTTAGAACAGATCACAGTAGGCGAGACAAAGGTTAGAGCCTAGGCATGAAAGGGAGAAGGTCTGGATTGTAGTATTAGCAGTGGAAATACAAGGGATGAACTGATAAAGAATTACTTCAAAGGAAAAAATCCACTTGGCAGTATGTGAGAAATAACTATCAAGTACATTTTCCCCCAATGTTCAAAATTAACAACAGAACGAGAACAAGGACAATTATTATATTTAAAATGGCTCACCTATTCTTTGTGAGAAAGTAACATGACACTATGAATGGATCAAAGCTCCCAAGTGCAACACACAAAAACCATGCAGTCTTATTCCAAAAACAGTTCACATGAGGACATGCATACCAAATAAATTACTATCCACAGGAAAAGACACAGTCCTTTTATAACCTCATATTGAACAAGATATATTCTGGCACGAAGGAAATGATGTCTCTAAAAACAAAATGGAATTCAATGAGTCCTTCAGTCATCTAAAAAATATTTTGGTAACCTAAGTGTCAACATTACTTGAAATCCAGAATTTAGCAATATGAAAGCAATAAATATTTGAAAGGTCAGAACAGTTTTCAAATGAAGCATTATGATGTTAAAGTATTTATAAACTCTGAAGAAGTAAAAGTAGAGAATCATTGAGTCATACAGTTGGAAAGGCCAAGTATGATAGATTATTTTTTTCCCAAGTATGATTATTATATTACCGAAGATTTCATTAGGACATCTAGCTTAACCTCTTCTTGCAATGCAATAATTTATTTTAAATCATTCCTGACAGGCAGTTCTATTCTGCAAAATGAAAACCAGTCTCTTCCACTGGACAACTAATGATTACAGGTCCATTTTATCTTTCTCCCGAAACTGTTTCCCTCAACATCTATTTAATGGTCTACTCTGGTGTTGGGAAATGCATAAAACAAGATTATTCTTCCTAATACATGGCAGTCCTTTAAATATTCCAAATTTGTCTTTACTAATGATTTTGCCAGAGTAAATGTTCCAGATCCACTACTGATTATAATGAAAAAATATTTTACTATAATCATTTCCAAGAGAGAGGAGATCCATAAATGAGGGAGAATATGTCTTTGATCCACATGCTTCATGTAAATTATCTCATTTAATTTTCATCAAAATAGGTGAAGAAAAAAAACAGATGAAGGAAACTAGTTGTCATTTATGTTGTTTTTAAATGGATTTTTTAAAGTATTGTTATAAGTTCATTAATAATCTTTGGAATTAATTTGAATGCTTGTTTTTTTTATTTTTAATTATTCAAGCTTAATTTCCAACTTAGCAATTAACAGTCAATTGTGTATATCTAGAAAAAGGTATAGGGTAACTCTAGGGAGGAAACATTTGCTGACCACGAGTACTACTCCAAGGACATTTTTATATTGTTTCATTCAATCCTCCTCTAATTCTATGAGGTAGATACCATGATCCCCATTTTATTTTTATTTTTTTTAAGATTTTATTTATTTATTTGACAGAGGGAGAGAGATCACAGGGAGGCAGAGAGGCAGGCAGAGAGAAGGGGGGAAGCAGACTCCCCGCGGAGCAGAAAGCCCAATGTGGGGCTTGATCCCAGGACCCTGAGGTCATGACCTGAGCCAAAGGCAGAGGCTTTAACCCACTGAGCCACCCAGGCGCCCCCATCATCCCCATTTTACAAACAAGGAATTTGAATTCACAGAGACTAAGCAATTTATCATAGATTGTCATGGCAATATCATCATCATGGTAGTAAGTAGTAGCTCTGGTATGCACACAGCTTGATTTCAAAACCTCTGCTTTTCCAATTTTAACAAATGCAGATTATAATGGCACCTACCTCATAGGGTTGTTAGGATGATTAAAATGCCAGTGCTTAAAAAAAAAAAATGCCAGTGCTTGGCAGTCTTCAGAAAGCACCTGCTTAGTTCTGCATAGTAAAGTCTCTTCTTCCTAGTGAAATCTACATAGCTCAGACCTTGTTCCTAGGGAGCTGGCTATTTAATTCCTCAGACAGTGTTATCAGTATACATATTTCCCAACCGCATAGTATCCTGGAACTGTGACAATGGAAGTCTTGAGTATGCACCACATTTTTATTTTCTAATGGAAAAGGGCCAGGAATAGGTACTACAAATAATAAAATCCTAAAATGTTTTCGCTAATTCTAGCCTCATCTTTATCCCAATGCCTCTGCTAACCAGTTCAGGCTTCACCCTGACCCCTCAGATTAAATGAAAATAGGAGCACACGACATCACTGCTCAAAACCTCTCCATTGCTTTGGCAATACAATCTGAGTTTCTCAGCATGAAATAAAAGTACTGGTCAATCTGATCTTTGCCCACTCTTTTTGTTTCCTCCTTCTCTTACCTTGCCACAGTAATGGCAAATTGTGGGTAACTCATGCGGCTTCACACTTGTGCCAGCTACACACAAATATTCCACATATAACCCAAGAGTCTTACTCTTAGGTATTTATCCAAGAGAAAGGAAGACAACATAAATCCACACAAAAGTGTGTACACAAATGCTTATAGCTGTTTTATTAATAATCTTCTAAAAACTATAACTAACACAAATGGCCATCAACTAGAAAATGAATTTACAAGCAAGCTAAATACTATGCATTGGAATACTATGCAGCAAAAAGGGAATAAACTCTACAGATATATGCAACAACATGGATGACTCTCAAATGCATTACGCTGAGTGAAAGAGGACAGATCCAAGAGACTACACTCTATAATTACCCCATTAATGTGATATTCCAGAAAAGGCAAAAATTATAGGGACAGAAAGAGATCAGTGGTTACCAGGAACTGAGGGAGGGGTGAGGAACTGACTACAAAGGGGCAAAAGAAAATTTATCTGGTAACAGAAATGTTCTGTATTTTGTCTTTTTGTTTGTTTTTTTACAGATTTTATTTATTTATTTGAGAGAGAGAGAACGAGTGGTGGGGAGGGGCAGAGGGAGAAAGAGAGAAGCAGACTCCCCGCTGAGCAGAGAGCCCGATGCAAGGCTCAATTCCAGCATCCAGAGATCATGACCTGAGCCCAAAGCAAATGTTTAACCAACTAAGCCACCCAAGCAGGCACCCCAGAAATGTTCTATATTTTGACTGCAGTAGGAGTTACATGACTACATGCCAATGTAAATTCTTAGAACCAAACACCTAAAAGAATGGACTTTGTTATATATAAATTATATCTTAATAGACCTAACCTTAAGAAACATGTATCTTTCATGCTTGTCCAATCCTTCATTTATTTTTAAAATAATGTTGTTCATTTTTAGACAACGCTTGCCCATTCTTCAAATCCAAGCCTTAGGGGCACCTGAGGAGAGCAGTCAGTTAACAGATGGACTCTTGGTTTCAGCTCAGATGGTGATTTCATGGTCATCGGGCTCCATGCTCAGCATGGAGTTAGCTTGAGATTCTCTCCCTCTGCCTCTCCTGCTGGTGCTCTCCCTCTCTCTAATAAATAAAACCTTAAAAAAAAAAATTCAAGCCTTAGGTGTCAATCTTCTTCAAGAAATGATCCCTCAACTCCCAAGCGAGGCTATGGGCTCCTCCCTGGGTTTTTCTATCCCCTGTGCTAGTATCTGTTTCCTCTGATGCATAACAATTCAGTACCACTGATACTGCACCACAAGCTCCGTAAGGGAAAAAACAAAGTCTTATTCATCTTTATATCCCCAGGAACTCAATGAAATATAAGAGCTAACAAATGTCTGTTACATGGACTAAAATTATGTTTGGAACTTTACTGGCTTCTAAAACAGCTGCGGAAATTATGGAACATACTTGACTTAACTCAAGTCTATGACAATTGTATAAAGTTTGTTTGCACATTAGAAATAGCATTATAAAATTACTACCACATTGTTTAATTATAATACAATCCTTTAAAACATTTATACAGATATAATTATAGGGTTGTTCTAGTCTGATTTATTTTGCATATCTTTGCTGGCAAAATATCTGTTAGATATATGCTAAATACAGGAGAATAAAACATCTCAGAAGTTGTAAAAATATATTATTTACAGCAGTTAATGTTTTAATAGTTCTTTTGCTTTTATTATATTTTGAGCAACTTTTTAATCTCAATTTATGCAAATGTGTGCATATAAAATTATAACGCTCTCTGGACTAAGGCAACTGAGAAATCTCATTGGTCAAAGAGACATTTATAGGATGAAGTTAATCCATGCAAATTAAACAGCTCAACCGAGCCTGTTTGTAATATTCCAAATTGCTTACTCTATCTTCTTTCCTGAGACACAAAAACACATTTTATGGCCTGATTGTGATGCAGTGCTGTTGGGAAAATAGTTATTATGAGATAATTATATCTCAACAGAATATGAGGCACTTGGCTGCTCTTTGTATAGGATGTCACCTGAGGGGTGAGATTTCCATAACCACTTTTATTCTAGTAGAGCTGTTACTCTGATTCATAGCCTGCTCTGTTTTCAAGCATCAGGCCACTGAAATTATGTTTATCAATCAAAAGAAAAATTAAGAGAAAAATGGAAATGCATGTTGCACTAAGATTATGAATTCAATATCTAAAACTTACATTGACTCCCAGGTAAAAAATGAGAATATATTTGTGTCAGCAGGCAAAATTGATTGAAAGAATCAGAAGGAAGTCACAGATCCTGCAGTGATTTTACCATCATGATAGTCACCATGCCCAGTCAAAGCACGAACAGGCCTTCCACTGTAGAATGGTGGGTGGGGACCTGGGCTACCACAGCACCGAAATGGAATGTTTATACACCTCAATACCCATCACATGCAAATGATGTCATGGTCACATAATTTTAGTTTATAGAATGTATAATCTCACCTACTTATAATGATTACTGATAAATTATAAGACCCCAAACTAAGTCTTATCATGAAAAATATCAAGAGGTCTAAAGCTTTGGAATAAATACAAACTTTAAATAAAATAAAAGTAGGGGTGCCTGGGTGGCTCAGTCAGTTAAGCATCCTACTCCTCATTTTGGCTCAGGTCATGATCTCAGGGTCTTAAGATGGAGTCCTGTGTGGTGCTCCAGGCTCAGCGCGGAGTCTGCTGAAAACTCTCTCTCCCTTTCCCTCTGTCCCTCCTCTGCCCCCACCAAAATAAATAATCTTTAAAATAAAATAAAATAAAATAAAATAAAAATAAACATTAAAAAGAAATAGGTTGAGCTATCTTGATCACTGAGTTTTGTTCCCTTCCCTTTTCCTATCCATGCTCCCCTCTCCCTACCTTCCTTCCTTCCTTTCTATTTCAGTGACCAAGAATTAATGGATGGAACCACAGACAGAATTTCCTTTACCCTAAATCTATTCCTAGCTAATAGTATTATAGTGAAATTTCATTTTAGTTTTAAAATAGATACATTAGCACATACTTTTTAAAAGATTAGTTGAATAAAATATCCATGCCACATTGTGCATGCATAATAATTTTTAATACTAATTTTAATTAGCAAATATTTAATTTACTAGTAACCATAAGCCAATTATTTCATAATGTTTGTTTTGTTTTTCAGTCTCTAACAACATTAGCAATGTTTTTCAGTCTCTAAATTAGCTACAAGGAAATCAAATTATACTGAAGTAAAGTAGACACTTGGAGAAACATTTATTTTTGCACTTAAATGGTCAATATTTAATCAGTAGGTTAAGTATCCAATTTCAGGGTTCAAATGCAGGGTGGCTGCTACCAAAAAAGTTAGCAATAAATAGTATGAGTGTTCTTTCATGCAGCCCTATATTGCTGTCTATTATTACTAAGCTGTTGTGGACAAAGCCACAAAAAAGTTGAATTGGTCATAAACTTAAAAAATGAATGCATGAGACACGGTCAGCTTTGCATGACTCATTTGAGGATGAAGGATAATACACCCACTGCAATGTGATTTCTTTTCTCCATGAAGTGTGCTGTCCTACTCTCAATATATTTCACGGCAGGGACATTTAATGGTGCAATAAAAATGCAAACATTTAATTCTTCCTGCCAAATACTCAGTGGCAATAAATCATATCACACATGAAGCAAAACCAGGCAAGCAATTTGCTATGTAGTTAGCAATGTTCAAAATTGTGTCATAATATACTCTTTATTTTCTTGATTCCTTAGCCCTTTCTCAGAACATACTACTTTTGTTCCAGTGATGAAAATATAAATACAATATGATGTTACTTCTTCCCTTGATGTCTATGTCTGTTGTTATTTTTGGTAAGAATAAACATTAAATTGTATACCAAACTTGAACTACAGCTCTCAACCACTAGCTTCCGGACCACAAGTAAATTAGGAAAGATATCTTGATCTCTTTTTATCTTTGAAAGAAGAAAAGTCAAGCCCAAATTACTAATAGTGGGGTTTTTTTTCTTTTTTTTTTCTTTATCTTAAAACTCTACAGGCTGGGTCATAATTTTCCTCTTGACTTCTCACTCCTTACTCTTCTAATCATCTTTCCTATTCTAATATTCTAGGTCCTGTCACAAAATGCCGTTTCACGCTCTATGAAGCAGTTATATGTAAGGGCATCTGTATTATTGAAAGAAACAGGAATGTGTGCTTAATAAGAGCTGGGTCAAAAATCTGTGCCAACTGTGGCCTCATTGGAGAAGTATTAAATAAATACTGATGGGATTATCTTGTCTTGGGAAATAGGGAAAAAAAGAACCAGTGTCAGGTATATTCATGTACTATAAGTACCACATGAAGAACACCAATTTTACCCTGTATTCATCAGTAACTGTTAATTATGAAATGTGCAAAAAGATGTTCTGTGTGCTATATTAAGATAGATAAACTTAATAATAAATGTTCCCTGGCCCTGTCTTGTATGAGATCTGCCAGCATGATAAGAGCACCTACTTCCAACAAAGAAATGTATTCAATGGGGCAGGAAAAGTTGAGCACATAATCACAAGCCACATTATAATGGTTATTTCTAGTTGTGTTTGTACAGGTGATGCCTTGGTTTCTCTAAGGACAAGAGAGCTAGTTATGTAATGTTAGTGGCCACATCAAAATCTGAGAGGATGCATTCCTACCTCCTTTAGGTCATTGTAGATCGAAGCAAAAGAGAAGAACCCTGGATTTTCAGAGGACTCTACGTCAGTACTGAAGAATGTAAGGGAGAGAAGGGACAATGGATTGATCCCTGTTTCCTTCCTTGTCTACCTCACACCAGAGAGCAAGCCTCTGTTTAAAAGCCTTGGCAGTGGATGCTAATTTCCCTAGTCCACATGGCTCAAGAAAAACAGGGATGAATTATTTCTACTTTTCCTAAGTTTGTTACAGGTCCGAGTCAACACTTTGTAGGGAGTATATGACTATGATTTTTTATGCCAAACATAAAATTTGAACCCTAGATTAGCATTAAATATATGATAAGTAAAAAGCAGAAAAGTAATTTATACTTTATGTGGTATAGTATAGTTTATCCACAGTTTTCTTCAGGAATGTCTCTATTGCCTATTTCTGACATGGTATCTCTTATATCTTCAAAGCCAAGGCCTTTTTGTCTTACTTCTATCTCCCTAGAGCTACCTATAAAAGCCATACATGCTTCCAATAAAAACAAGAATAAGAGAGAGTGATTAACAATAAAAAATAAAGACCACAGCATTTGGATCCACAATATGCCTTTTAACCTACAAGGGGGTCAGCATAAAAGGGGAAAATAAAAACTGATTTAAAAGCAGTTTTTGGGGGCGACTGGGTGGCTCAGTGGGTTAAAGCCTCTGCCTTTGGCTCAGGTCATGATCTCAGGGTCCTAGGATCGAGCCCCGCATCGGGCTCTCTGCTCAGTGGGGAGCCTGCTTCCCTCCCTCTCTCTGCCTGCCTCTCTGCCTACTTGTGATCTCTCTTTGTGTGTCAAATAAATAAATAAAATATTTTTTTAAAAAAAAAAAGCAGTTGTAGATGGGCTTCAACTGTTGATGAAGAAAAAACTGGAACTGTTTCTCATACCAGTCACTATCCCAAAGCTTAAAATAATAAGCAAAGAAGAAAAGTATGACTTGAGAGTTATTTCTATCATTTTAAATTTCTATTATCCAAAGGGTAATGCATATAAATTGGGGTTTGATATAATTACCAAGTTCTAGATTCTGGGCCCTAGTTGTAGAGAGAGATAACTAAATTCTTCAATATGCCTCTCTTCAGTCATTGATCTGACTTCTCCCATAGTTTCTTTGGGATAGAACATTTTATTTGAAAAATATTATGAATCATTGCTATAGTTCCTAAAACACTTTTAAGTGGGACTTTGTCTATTTTGTTCACTGCTATATTTTCAGCTTCTCAACAGTCCCACACACAAACTGGTATCCAATAAAGAGTTGTTGAAAAAATGAAAAGTATGCAGTTTGATTTACTTTGGGAAATTCCAGTCCCATCTTCAATGTCCATGTGAAAGGCTCTAGGTTTGTTGCCATTTATGGATATGATATAATATATATTGCTTAAATTACTATAAAACTAAAACTAATATAATACTGTATGTTAACTATACTGGAATTAAAATTTAAAAACATAACAAAAGAAAAAAGAGGAAAAGGCTAGCCTTGTAAGTAGAAAGTCTTGGAATAAATCACACAAAAAATACTTTTCTAAAAATATTAATTTTCCTGTCTCTTGTCTTATCTAAAACACCTGCCATTAGCAACTATCTTAAATATTAATTTAGCTGTATTAAGACATTATGTTATCTTCTATAGACTGAATGTTTATGTCTCCCACTCCCCAATTCATATGTTGAAATCCTAAACCCCTAATATGATGATATTAGAAGGTGATCACTTTGATAAGTGATTAAATCATGAAGCCCTCATGAATGGGATTAGTGTCCCTATAAAAGAAACCCCAAAAGCTCCCTTGCCTCTTCTGCTGTGTGATGACACAGCAAGAAGGCAGCAGTCTACGGACCAGGGAGCAGGCTCTTACCAGACACAAATCGGCCCGTGCCTTGATACTGGACTTTTCAGTCTCCAGAACTGTGAGAAATAAAATTCTATTTTTTAAGCCACCTAGTCTACAGTATTCTGTTATAGAAGCCTGAAAAGACGAAGAAATTATCTGAGAGAATTAATATTTTAATGGGCTAGTAAACTAACAATGATGAGTTTATTTCCTACCCAGTCATTTTACAAGAGAACAAGGTTAAGAGATATGAAGACAAGACAACCATTATGAGAAGGCTCTGTCAGAGTCTAAAGAGGAATCACAGGAAGGTAGCCAAGGGTTAGTGTGAAGGACTGGAACTCAAAACAATCTTTACTTACTCGATAATCATGTGTAGGGACACGTTTATGAAAAATGATTCTCATTTTTCGTAATCATATACAGTTTAGAGACAGGAAGTAGCACAGAGCAGCGTGGCCTGAGTCAGGAAACCTGACAGGAAACCTGACTGTAGTCTCAGTTCTGCCAAAAAGCCATATAACCTCGGGCAAGACATTTAATATCTTTGGACGTCATATCCCAAGTCTGTAAAATGAAAGTATCAAGAGAGATAGACTCTAAAGGCTGTTCCTGCAATAAAATTCTATGATCTCTTGTCTTTTAGCTGATTTGTCACAGAACATTTTAATATCATTGATTTTTTAATAGCATAAAAAGTAAAACAAACACTTAAAACTTATTGCTACCATACCACGAGCATACAATGACAGATTTATTATAACCATATATGCAAAATGCACTTTAAACTTGAATGGATAACTTTCAGTTTATACCTTTAAGTAACATGAGAAAATAGATCAGAATAACAGACCTTGCTTTAATAATAATACATAAAAATGGGTCTTAAAATCACATAAAATATTTTTTAATTAGGAAGGCTACTGAGTTGCTAAGAGAGTAAAACTTAAACATTTTCATCACAAGAAAAAATTATTTGGCTATGTATGGTGATGGGTATTAACTAGACTTATTGTGGTGAACATTTAGCAATATATACAAATATTAAATCAGTATGTTGCATACCTGAAACTAACAGAATGTTGCAAGTCAATTATACCTTAATAAAAAGAAGAAAAGTTACAAATACTCAAGGATATATCTATATCTCCCTCAACATATATAGACATATATATAGATATAAATATATTATATATATCCATATAGATATATAAAGATATGTATGTCCCTCAACCTTCTATCACATGATATCTACTAAGGATATACCATATATATGCGTGTATATATACACTTAGAAATACACACACATATATAGCAATTTTGTAAGTGTGTGAGGGGTGTTTCACCTCTTCCTCTCTTTCTCACTCTTCTCACAACACATTTTTAAAGAAGGCATGATATGTGAAAACATTAGAATAAATGACAGAAATTGAGGACCTGGCATAAACCCAGGGAGAAGAAAAGAACAATTATTTCAGTAAACATTTATTAGTAAATTATGCTCTAAATGGGCAACATACATCTCACATATACATGGCGATTATATATTTGCACATTACATGTTTTTTTCTTTATATTGCTTTTGAATTTCACATTGGCAAAATAGTATTAATGGGTGGTGAGCTGACTGGTGGTTACTTCCTTTCCTGTAAAATATGAGCAAAGGTGACTAATTCATTTGACAAAATTGCAACCGATAATTGCTAGACTCAGTCTCACTTTTCAACTGTATTTCTTTCTAAGTTCCAACATCATGGTTTGCTAATATTTTTCTTATAATGAGATATTTCTTATTTCCTCAGTCTTATGATTAATGGCTAATTTTAATGAAGATTGGAAAGGAGGTGCACATCATAAAAGTCACCAATCAATGGTTTCAACAACTCATCTTCTCATTCATTTATCAAATCTTTACTGAATATAACACACTAGGCATTGGTTTGCTTAAAATGTGATGTGATAAGTGATTTAATAGAGACACTGAAAAGTGTTTCGGAAGGATGGAATGTGTAACTTCTAAAAAAGGAAAAAACAAACCCATCTCCTGACATCCAGAAGGTAGCTTGGTACTTACAGGGAAGGCTTGTTATTCTCCTATAGAACATAAATAATCCTATAGAATATCAACTTCAGACAAGCTCTGTCCAAGACCATGATAAGGTGAGGCCAAACAGGCCACTTCATAACTTTTTCTAAGCACAGACAAAAACGAGGTCACTGTACTACCCACAAAATGACAAACTTCATTTTCTCTCAACTTAAATGAGTGACCACTGCTTCTTTACCAATTGAAGCTTTACCCTCTCTCTAGTCTCCTCTCCCTCTAGATTACATTTATCGAGATACTCAATCATAAAGTTGTTCCCACTTTCTGACAATAGAGAGAAGCCTGATTTTTCAGATCCTCTCTCAAATCACCCAACCAAAGCCAAATCCTAGAAGAGGTTCTTTCTAACATCCTCTTACTAAAATTCCTCATGGTTCCATTGAAAAATAAATGGCATCTCTTGCTGCAAAGAGTAATAAACCCCACCTGTTTAGCTGCAGATGTGTGCCTGGTGGTCTGAGCCCTGAGGCCATTGCACTCCTCTGGACTGACCTGAGGAAGGTGATAACCTCACAGAGGAAGAGGTCCAGTGACATAGTTGAGTTCTGGAGAATGAGCAGGGATGAGGATGGAGTGAAACAAAGAACTACCTTCTAGGCAGATGGAACCGGAATTGCAAAGGACTGGAAAACACCCTTTGCTACTCTCCCACGAACACAACACAGTCCCATACTTCAAAGCTCAGATAAAATTACCTCTTTTCTGTAATCATTCCAATTCCTTCGGGGAAAAAAAAAAAAAAAGCATCTTTAAATTCCCATGGAACTCACTGTTTACGATACTATAACAATAGTTAACTTTTACATAGCCTTCAGCATGGGTCAGGCATCATTCTAACTCCCTTAGCCTCTAATCCTCTGAGTAGGTACCAATTAGTGACAAAGTTGGGATTTGAATATAAGAAGTTTGACTCTTGAGTCTAACCCTTAATCACGATAGTGTAATGACAAAATTATACCATCTTTCTAAATTTGGTAATTTATCATACACCACAATGACATATGTTAGACCCTTATAATATTACTGAACTCTTCAATTGTGAGTTAACATCTCAGATTATATGCTTCTTGAAGAGGAATTTATGACTAACACCTTGAGTATCCCTCATAGTACCTACCAAGCCACAGAGATTAGGTTAATTTACATTAATCAAATAAATTAATTAATCACATAAGTCACATAAATGAAGCAACTAATTGATCCACTTCATCAGTGCTTCTCAAACTTGAGTGTGCATTAGATTCCCCTGGAGGACCTGTTAAACTGCAGATGGCTGCGCCCCATCCTCCAAATTTCTGAATTTGTAGGTCTGGGGTGGAGCCTAAATTTTGTATTGCTAACAAGTTCTCAGGACAGGCTGACACTGCTGGTTTAAGGAGTTCTCTTTGAGAACTACTGCTCTACATCATTTCAAATAATAAATGTTATCTATTTGGTGACACAAAATGTGATGTACACTTCACTACAGAAACATACACAGCCCAAATTGTAGAAATATATGGGTTAGAGAGTCTTGATTCCATGGATGTGATCAATTTGAGAGTGAAATTCTAATTAATTAAAAATAACTGCTGAACTTATAAACAAACTTGAATAAAATACTTCATCTTCACATATGCCTACAAAAAAGATCATCTCGAGTGCTCGCTTCGGCAGCACATATACTAAAAAAGATCATCTCGAATTTGATTATGATTTATCCGGAAGAATATTTTTGACAGAAGTGTCTCCTTTGTGCTACAGTATCAATGAAAATATGCAACATAGTATAGCTTTCAAGTATGAATTGCATTGTAAATACAGAAAAAAATTACCAAGTGTTTTTCTGTATCTGTCAGAAAAAGAAAGTCTAGTCATGTTGACATCTTCATAATAATTAAACAACACACACAATTTAGCAGACTGACAGATAAAGAAGCTGCCTATGTCAGGTCGATTACCAAACCTGAGCAGACAATCCCCTCTAGAAATCACTTATAATTTCTACAGTAAATAATTTATAAAGATCAGTTTCATGACTTAAGTGGTCACTGAAAAGACACTATTTACAAGCCACAGATTAAAATGAAGTATTAATAATAAATTAAAAGCACCGTATCGACATCTCATGTATCAAAACCACAAGCAACAGATCCCAAAGGGCTAAGAAACTCATTACTTTATGTCAAGAAGGTGCTTTTGCCAGAGAACTCTCTGCTCCTCCCATATTCCACCTCCTCAACAGGCTTTCATTTCATCCATGGCAGCTATCCAAGTCTGGGTTACTTATGCCTTGCTGCCATGAGAGTGAGAGCCTCATGAATCAGCTGAAATTGGCCAACGCATCCCTCCTGCTTCAGGATTGCTCCATGGGCGTCTGTGACAGTGGTTGGTCATGGACTATTTGCCTGATTCTTGGACCACTATTCTTGCTCTACTTTTTCAAGTCCTCCTGATCCTTACGAGCTGTGTCTCCTCTGACCCTTGGCCTCTGGATCTCTGCTCCTTTGCTTTTCGGCTGACTGCTGTCCTGATGCTGGGCTTTCTGACGGGACCTGCTCTCTAGGTTAACTATTATAATAACTCTTAATTATTGTACCTTATTACCTCTTACTCCGAACTTGTCTTTATAATAGGGATGCTTATAACCACCTTGTAAGTTTTTGTTTTACTTATTTTTAATATTTTTAAAGGAGAAGAATAAAAAAATGAGAGGAAAAATCATTGGTTTGTATAGGTGACTTTACCTTTATGAACAAAACATTAACGTCAGCACAGACTTCAAAGTGCTATGTAGCACTTGAGACATTCTTTGGGACCATTCTCTTGTTCCCTCTCTGCTGCCCTCATCTCTTCCTTGATCTAAATTTGTTAACTTACAATTCTGACCCCTTCCAACTTATGATTTCAAGGAAGATTAGGAGCAGCTGGTCAGCAGGTCTATTGAACAGCCTCTAATAGACTTGAAGGGCATTATTAAATTGTCCCTGTCCTTTCTCTTCTACAATTACATTTTCTTCGACTTTGTCCTCACAGCTCTCTTTTCCCATCTTTATTCATGTTTGTTATCTTCATAACTTTTGTTGAATTCTCTCAATCTCTTCTCATGTGTAAACTCATAGCTCTAGATTAGTCTAGTGAGAAGACAATGGCTTAGTGTATCCTGCCCCATTTGTTACTTTTTTTTAATGCTTCATTTAAAAAAGTAAACCAATGTAGACTTCCCAGTAGATTTTGTGCTGTACAATTATATCTTTGATTTTTGGAAAAATTACAAAGAACCAAGTCAATATCAATCTTCATGTTCTGAAATTATTTCAGTTTCTGTTTATTCCTGGGGAATTATGTTCAGTTACTGATGACTTATTTGTCTGTCCTCTCACTACTATCCCAAGTTCAGCGTTAAGTGACTGCAAGGATGGAGGAACAGGATAGGGAATTTATTGTTTTAGCAGCAGCAAAGTACATTGCTTTTCAAAAACAATACAGGACACAACAAAATAAGCCACCTAATAGAATCAAGAGTCATCATTCTTTTCTAGGTTGAAATTATTTGCTTTTGACAAAGTCGTATCAATATTATCCTGAACAGTAGTATCTTTCTGAAATGTGTAACTTTATTAACCACAGCTCTTAGGTTGTTTTGAGGCATAAACTAAGGTGACAAGCATGTTCTTTTCTGAGGATACCTTTCTTCATTCAATAAATAAGTGAGAATATTAACTACCACCTATTTTCAACTCCTAGAATAATTACAGTATGTATTTTTAATTAAGATAATTTTATTTTTTTTCTTGTTTTATTTTTTTTATTTTAATTAAGATAATTTTAAATAATATTTCATGGTTTCTACTACTAATATGCTTTATCTGTGGATAAATACTTTTATTAGTTATCTAAGTACATTTTATGGTGCATGGATATTCTGGAAATAGAAAGAATTTAGTCTAACCTAAAGCTATAGTCTTTATTTCATTCTCCATAAATTAGTCATGGTTTCAGGTTTGTTGAATTGTCCTCTTTTTGCAATTAATATGCCTATTTTCTTTTCTTTACTTTGGCAATTAAGAGGATATAGCACAGCAGCTGGTATTAAGTTCCAGTTATTTCCATATTTTGAGTACATTCACTTCAGAGAAAAAAAATTTCTTTTAAGTTTAAGAAGAATATTTTACAGCATGTACCAGATACTCAGAACTATTTTCCATTATGCATCATGTTTCCTAGGAGCAAATTCTAATTAAAAATCTATTCTTTAATTAATTTTTATTTAAAAATGCAAGCACAAAAATAATCAAGAAGCCCCACACAAGACCAACAAGCACACACAGATACATACATATCACAAAGGTATGCTCTAAATATGCAAAGCAACAGGACTATTTTACTATCATGGTACTCAGACTTTTATAGTGTTTTTCAAAAGTTTGGATTGTTTATAGATAAAATTTTAACACTTAATCTGAATTAGCTGTCTCATGTATGCTTTTTTTTTTTTTTTAAGATTTTATTTATTTGTCAAAGAGAGAGAGCACAAGTAGGGGGTGTGGCAGGCAGAGGGAGAAAGAGAAGCAGGCTCCCCACTGAGCAGGGAGACTGATATGGGACTCGATCCCAGGAACCTGGAATCATGACCTGAGCTTAACCGACTGAGCCACCCAGGCATCCCTCATATATGTACTTTCAAAAGTAGTGTATGTGGAAGCACACAAGATGGAATGTAGGTATATTGATAAAGAGAGCCGAGTTTGAAGAGCCAAATCTAAAACAAGTGGACCATGAGTTGATGAAATCATGGAGAACTGTCAGGTTGCATCGATGGGCTGAAAATATAATCTCTATGAAAACTAGGGTTCAAACTTCTAGAATGCTGTAAAAGCATATATATCCAATTGTAGTCTTTTTATGTGGTTTCTGACCTATTGTTATTGGTTTTAAAGTATTTAGTCTATGATTTTGAAGTCTATAACTTAAAACATTGTCTTCTAAATTTTTTGTCATTTTCTAACTTTGCATGTTTTAAAAGTAAAGACTACCTCTCAAATAACAAAAATAAATTCTATATTAGGTAACAGAAAGATCACCTAATAGCTAAGAGTTCAATGTTCATAACTTATTTCCTAAATCTTTGGTTCCTAAAATCAACTGAAGAGAGATATAGAGATTCTTTCCTTGTTCCTGTTAGAGTACCTCAAACCGTACTATGCATACCACATCTGCTGTGGCCTTTATTCAGCTGTGGCTGGAAGGAACAGAAGAAAAAAGTGAGCCACAAACCCGTCTATTTGATTTTTTTTTTTTTTACCATGAGGTATCTGCGAACTTAGAAAACATTTTCCTCTATTAAAAACAAACAAACAAAAAAACCCCTCATAAATTTTTACTTTTAAGGAAGCCTATAAATAAAGAAAATTTTCAATTACCAAGCAACAAGCAAAACTAGTTACAAGTACAGTCGCAGTTTTTACATGGAGTTGGCAAGCATGTTAATAAGGAATCTACTTTCTGAATAGCTCAGGGTTTGTATAAATGATACTGTTTATCATGCCACTGTTAAAATAACCAACATATCTTAAAGCACTTTGTGTGTGAAGAAATTCATAAAATAAAAAGCACTGAGTTCTGCATGAAATAATATAGGATATCAATCTCATTTTATTTTATACAGAAGAAACCTTTAGGGTGTTGATATAGTTAGCGAAGCATACAATTTGCAGAAACTCTAAGGACTGTCATTTTTGTTATATGAGCTTGTATTATTTTTTCCAAAAGATTTATACCACTATATTTTTAACTACTATTTTCAATTTAAGACAGAAGATGAACTTAAGTTTTCCTTAAGTATATTTTAGCCTCACCATCACTTCTTCCACAACCTCTTCAAAAAGTACTTTAGGACACTGCCATTTCCTGTGAAATTGTAACATTATCTGAAACTGTTAATGGGGCGCCTACGTGGCTCAGTCATTAAGCGTCTGCTTTTGGCTCAGGTCACCGGGGTCCAGGGATTGAGCCCCTGCATCAGGCTTCCTGCTGAGTGGGGCAGGCTGCTTCTCCCTCTCCCACTTCCCCTGCTTGTGTTTCCTCTGTTGCTGTCTCTCTCTCTCTCTCTGTCAAAAAAATAAATAAATCTTTAAAACAAATAAAAAATAAAACTGTTAATATTTATCCAGTCATGGTAAAGATATCATTTCAGATAGGAGTATAAAATGATATAAAATTTAAAAAGGGAGTCCTCTCTCTCTCCCTTTTCTCCAGAAAGACAAGCTAAATAGCTCCTCGTGTTATACTCAAAATGTTATTTTACAAACTTAAAAAGTTAAAAAAATTATAAACTTAGTAACAAATATGATCATGTATATATACAGTCTGGCAAGTTGGACTATAAAATAAATAGCTTGAAATGGAATGCTGGATCTGAAAGTACTTGCATTTGAGATTTTGATAACTATTGCTAAATTGTCCTTCAAAAAAGGAAAAGGTTATCGTCAAAAGTGTATGAGAATAACTATGCCTTCCAACACTGGGTCCTATTAAACATTGCATTTTTTTCGATCTTGATGTTAGTCTATGTGAGCAAGGGTGAGCAACTTGCCAAATGTTTATTTTTACTTTGCTCTGTCTGAAACTGCTCATGTCATTTGATCATTTTTTCTTGGGTTGTTCATCTTTTGCTATTGATTTCTGAGAACTCTTTGTATACAATAAATTACCACATGCTTGGCAAAAGCTTCCCTAGTTTATTCTTCATCTTTTGTTAATGGCATTTTCAACTCTCTGAAGTATTTAATTTGTATATATAAGATACATCCATATTTTCCCTTATAGCCTCTGAATTCATGGGATATGTAGAGGTCATCTTACTACAGTATTTTTTTTTAACTTTTCTTACCATTATTCTCTATTTATTCCTTCCCTTCTCTTGCCTTTTTATGTTTAAAACTTTAGTCCATTTGTAATTCAATTTCATGAAAGAGTGTAAGAATACAGCTTTATACCTCTATAAATGGTTAGGTAGTGTTCCAACACAATTTACTGTCCAGCCTATCTCAATGAACAAAAATGACACTTTAATCACATATCCCTCTAAGTCTGTTTCTTGTTCTTCCATTCTTTTCCATTAACTCTCTGTTCTTGTACCACTGCACCACTATTTTAATTATCACTGATGTGTTGTAATGTGTTTTAATATCTAACAAGGTTAATCTTGGGGGTTAATCTAGAGAGTTTTTAATAAATACAATGGAAAGTCAATGGTCAAAGGGATGACAGAGAACATCTAGTTCGGCTTCTTTAATTTACAGATGAGGAAAGTAAAGACCAGGGAGGTACAGAATTCATGCAACATTCCACAGAAGTTAATGGAACATGGGCTGCCTGCCTCGTTTCCTAGCTCTCAGTCATCCTTCTGAACCATGCTAGTAACCATAAGCAAATACATTGCCATAGACATCAGTATGTCCCAAATTATTCCCGAGCTGTTTCTCTGATTTTTTTTCTCCCTATTCTACTTTTTTTTTATGACTTTGAAACTTCACTTTTCTATAAGTTTGTGTGATTTTCATTACTATGTTTACTTTTAAATACCTGTATCTCATGAATACTAGTAGAAGAAAACCAAACCTGTCTTCTAACATTCTTTGTCATGGCCTATTTATTTTGTTCATTAGAATCCTCAGTGGGATTGTTCCAATGATTAAAAAAAAAAAATGTCCAAAGTGACGCACAATTGAACAGTAAAGTTTCCATTGACTAACCAGGCAGTTACAAGCCAGAGTCAGTCATCAGCATGTTAATGAGATCTATGGCTGGCATTAAATGGAAAGAACGGCAAACACTACTGAATGTATGAACATAATACATACCCGACCTCCATTAGATCTGAAGTCTGAAAGAGTTATATAAAAAAATTATGAAACTATGTGATAGTTTCATCACCAAACTATGTGATGGTGTTTTATACAATGATTTAGGGACAGAAACTTTGCCCTTTCCAAAATGAGAAAAAGAAAGTTTAGAAAAAATTTAAAAATAATACCAGATTAAATCAAGATAGCAGGTCAACAACTCCAGGGCTCTGGCAAAGAAGTAAAAGCAGATGTGGAAATTGAAGGATATTAAAGTCCAGTAAGTCACTGCCTGGAGTGGTTTCATATGAAGAGGCTGGACTATTTACAGAACTAGGAATCCGTCATACTCTCATGCCAATTACAAAGGTTATAGTTCTGGACAATTATGCTATCACCTAGACATTTCTAATTAAATTAACAGTTATTGTATTAGATTTGCCCAAATCACTGTATTAAAATAAAGGATCTTGGCATTTTCCAGTTAAGTAGAATGAGACACATGATACTAATGGGAAAAAGCATCTAATTTTCCCAAAGCCAAAATATCTAAAACGGCTCAATATTGACAATACAGGGTGAGAGTTTAAACCGAAACCCAACATCACTTCTTATCTGGAAGGCACAATGTATGCAGAATATTGAAAAAGGGGGCGCCTGGTGGCTCAGTGGGTTAAAGCCTCTGCCTTCAGCTCAGGTCATGATCTCAGGGTCCTGGGATCGAGTCCCACATCGGGCTCTCTGCTCAGCGGGGAGCCTGCTTCCCCTTCACTCTCTGCCTGCCTCTCTGCCTACTTGTAATCTCTTTCTCTCTCTGTCAAATAAATAAAATCTTTAAAAAAAAAGAATATTGAAAAAGATCATACAGACTAGGAGCTAGAAAGAATTGTTAAGAATTGAAAGAATTTGAGGGATGCCTGGGTGGCTCAGTCGGTTAAGCCACTGCCTTCAGCTCAGGTCATGATCCCAGGGTCCTGGGATCGAGTCCCATATCGGGCTCCTTGCTCAGCGGGGAGCCTGCTTCTCCCACTGTCTGCTCTGCCTGCTCTGCCTACTGCTCCCCTTGCTTGTGTTCTCTCTCTCTCTGACAAATAAAATCTTAAAAAAAAAAAAAAGAATTAGAAGAATTTGAATTGATAACATCCACTGAGAGATAAGAGAAAAATGATGCATGCCTCCCACTTACACTATTGGGCACTACAGATGATCACTTTTGACACAAACAGTTAAATCATGAAGTTTTATTTTCCTTTCAAGATAAGTTAGTATGTGAAATTATTATTATGAATTTTTACTTTCAGAAATCTAGTATCCATACTATGAGCTAATGCATCCAATAATAATGTCCTCCTTCAGTAACAATCACCCGTTAATTGCTCAAGAGTGTCTCACGTGAGTTGGGACCTGGAATTCCAACAAAATGCTTACTTTTACATCTATACCTTTTCTCACAGCTTTAAAGGATTCATTAGTGTCACCTACAGCTTTAAAACAAAGTGGGAGTAAATGCATGCAAACCACAAAGTGTGATGACTGAAAATATCTTTTAAATGTATATGATAGAATTGTCTCTCAGAGCAACTAAAGTAAAATCCGTATGTTAAATACATACACTTACATATACAATTTTCCCATACCTGAATCAGAAAGAGCCACAATTTCATACTGGCTCTTAAATGCTTTATAATTTGCTTTCTTAAAATAAAAAAATAAAGAATAGGGACTAAAAGATTTCTCGTTATAACAAAACAAATTGCCTTACCGATATCTAAGTGATATTACTTAAAAAAACAATTCAAGGGGCACCTGGGTGGCTCAGTGGGTTAAGCCTCTGCATTCGGCTCAGGTCATGATCTTAGGGTCCTGGGATCGAGCCCCACATCGGGCTCTCTGCTCAGCAGGGTGCCTGCTTCCTCCTCTCTCTCTGCCTGCCTCTCTGCCTACTTGTGATCTCTCTCTCAGTCAAATAGATAAAATCTTTAAAAAAAACAAAAAACAAAAAACAAAACAATTCAAGGGTGACAAAGGTCAAAAATTTGTATCCTGATTTAGCAAATCTAGACAGTAGAGTTCCCCTTCAATTCTTCTTAGGATTCATAATAAAAATCTCTGTTAATATTTGGTTTGTTGAATTTCTTTCCTGTACTTTTCTTATTTTTTTAGTATTTGTGTGAGTGTCCATATGCATATATACACTTATTAATACTTTTTTACATTATGTAACATGTATGCATTTGTATAAATATGTCTGTATGATCATATATGTCCCCATAAGAATACAAGCTCAGTGGGTTAAAGCCTCTGCCTTCAGCTCAGATCCTGGGATGGAGCCCACATCGGGCTCTCTGCTCAGCAGGGAGCCTACTTCCCCCCTCTCTCTCTGCCTGTCTCCTTTCCTGCTTGTGATTTCTCTCTCTGTCAAATAAATAAATAAAAATCTTAAAAACTGTATTATTTCATGTTGTAGGTAAGTTTTTAATTAGATCTTTAAAAGTCAGAAGAAGTTCTGATGATGCTTGAGAGGTGGGTCATGAGTCATAAGGGGATGGAGGAAGGCAGACATGAAAATGAAGATAACGGCACACTGAGAATTTAATTCACCTAAACTTCCTAAAATAGTATATTTTGCTTTTTCTTAACTAATTTAATTCTGGTTTGGGTTTATTTTCTATTTAGTGCTGTTCTGTAAGTTACCTCCAATATTTTATGGCAATTTTACTTATTAATAACCCTAATATGGGGCACCTGTATTATGTTCATGAGCTCAGTTGGTTAGGCGTCAGACTCTTGATTTTGGCTCAGTTCATGATCTCTCGGGTCATGAGATCAAGCCCTGTGTGAGGTTCTGTGCTGGCCCTGGAGTCTGCTTGAGATTATCTCTCTCCTTCTGCCTCTTTTCCCCCCAAATAAATAAACAAATCTTAAAAAAAACATAACCCAAACAAGACTTTAATGAACTGGAAAGTTAATAACTATTTTTATTATTTATTTGTATTATATATTGATTAACACAAAAGTCTCTAACTTTCTATCTCACTGCAAGTATCTACTTAGTAATTAGATGATGTCTCTCCCGAGTTGGAGGATGGATAAATAAATGCTATTTTTCCTGGACTGTTTCAGGTTCCACAATCCTGGCCCTGGATGGTGCCCCCTGGAACATGGGATTAGTGAATTAAATATTGTATCCATCGCTGCTCATTTCCCCTGTATCTTCCTCCCCTTTTGATTGACTTTGTCCAGAAAATCTTCATATACTTAAAGGCGTGACCTCTTGCTGACATCAAATATTGTGGGAGCTAAATATATCATGAGCTAAAGATACCTTGATTTTCCAAGCCATCACAGTGTCATTTGTTCCCAAATTACTTTACAACCAACTTCTGATTACCCAAAGAAGATTATCTGATTACTGAGCAGTTAAATGAGAGTATTTCCCTGTTCTCTCAGCTAATTTCTCCTCCATGGGAAGTGAGGGAGGTTGGATTTGAAGAGCTAAAATAGGCAGCTGCCCAAGTGATATGATTTGAGATGACTGGGAAGAAAAAGTCATCTGAAACTTTAACTCATTGTCCTCCATCATTAGAGAAGCCTTTTATAAGATATTAGAATTTTTTTTTTTTATGGTCTTCAAGGACTCCTTTTAAAATGTAAGGACTCCACATTGGGCAAGAAAACCACAATTAGGGCTCGGTGCCGGTCAGTGGGAGACCTTCATACAAAGCAGACTGGCTGTCTCAGTGTGTGAATGGTAGAAAAAGGTGTCTTTCTGATGCAGCTCCTTGTCCACTCACCTGGAGACTTTGTATGGAACACACTGCAGAGCTGTACTCAGCTGACTGCTGGCTACACAGTGATAGAAAGGGAAGGAAGGTAGGGGACGACCAAGTGTGCTGCCCCTGGGTTCCCCTATCTGGTTAGCCAAAAACAAAAAACAGCTTAAAACTGGTGCTTGTGTAGGATTTTGATGGATTCCTGTCTCACGTTGGGGTCTTTCATCCACTTTGAGTCTATCTTTGTGTATGGTGTACAGAGAGAACGGTCGAGTTTCATTCTTCTGTACATAGCTGTCCAATTTTCCAGGGGAAATCAGAGAGGGAGATGAACCATGAGAGACTGTGGGGTCCTCCAAGAATCAAACTGAGGGTTTTAGAGGGGAGGAGGGTGGGGGATGGGTGAGCCCGGTGGTGGGTATTAAGGAGGGTATGGATTGCATGGAGGGCTGGGTGTTGTACGTAAACCATGAATCTTGGAACACTGCATTGGGAACTAGTGATGTATTTTATGGTGACTAACATAACACAATAAAAAATAAAATGTATATAGCAAAAGAAAAACTAGTGCTTGTCAATGTTGTTAGGGGTTTAGTTACCCAACTTGAGGCAGTATTTTCATTGATAAAGATACTCAAAATCGAATATACCTGGAAACATCATGTAGAAAAACAAAATTAAGCAAAACAACAGTAAAAATTCAGGTTTACACACTGACCAGTATCATAAATGTAGCACATGGGATTAATACAGTTTAATACGCTTTTAGTTTAAAAGGCTTGTGGCCATGTAATTAAGAATGTGTGTACTTTTCCTTAGCTGCCCTTTGTAAACACGTGACTTTCTGATCATCAGAAATATTAACCTTCGGCATCTTCCAAAGTGAGTCAGCCCTTAATGCCATATTTCATATGACAACCATGCCACCGTCACAGGGCTCAGACAACCCAATGACTTTCTAACTTGGGGATTTTTTAGTTTTCGAACTGAATCCCCAGAACTAGGGTATGGTAGAACCACCATGGATTCTTTACCATTATCTCTGTACTGCCTTTCATCTCAGCGGGTCCGCTCGGTATCTTTCGCCTGTTTGGGCCTCTGAATTTACGTGAATGGCCTAACTCTGAGGTTAGTTCCGGTAGGAGATTTTACATTGGCAACACTTCTGCGAACAGAGAAAAATAACCTACCAGTGAATTTTACAGGGGTCTCTGCTTTGGCCTCAGTCTCACCTCTGACACAAGGCTCAGGTTTGATGGTGACAGTGCAACCTTTATTTCCTCTGTCCGCTCCCGGGGAGTTTCAACCACGTATGAAATAATGCCTTGTTTAAAAAGCACTTATACATGGTTCACATTGTTTTCAAAATGCTCTAGCCACACCATTCCTACAATCAAGGGAAATGCTGGGCGTTGATAAGAGAAGGGAGAAAAGTAAATTTTAATAACAGCTTATTGGAAGCTATCTCCCCAGCTGGGAACTGAATTTACAACACAAGAAAGCAGAAGGTAAATATGCTGAAGTGAGGCATTGTTAGCAATTCCTTCTGCTTTTTCAGAAAAGCTTAATTGAAGTCCTACCAAGATAGAAATGATCACTTAGCAATCCACATTTGAAAGGCATTTAATGGAGCAACTCAATTCCTAGTGGAACTAACTTTTAAAATAAAAGAGCAATAACTAAGAATTATTATGGATGCATGATAAAATTGGATTCTCGTATAGCTACTTATTTCTCACATTTTGATGAAATACAGACTGCTCAGAATATCGGGGTGGAAGAGTCTGAAATGTCTGACTCTGATGTCAAGTATTCCTCACTCACAAGCAAGATTCTTAGTTCCTTGTCTGTGACCCTAATGTTTGCAGATACAGTAACACACAGTAAATGCTTAATGATTAAAAAAATAAGAAGAAGAAAAAATGCAAAATATATTTCAAGCTTACCACCTTTTCAAGATGAAAATCAATTAAGGTTGAGTACAAAACTGATAATACTTAACACATGTACATGAAATTGCATTTGGTGTTTTGTCTACTGACTGTAATGTATTGATCTTGTTTAGCTGATCAATATCCTAACTGAGAGAAGTCATTCGAGAGAATGCCCTGGGGCGCGTGGGTGGCTCAGTCGTTAAGCGTCTGCCTTCGGCTCAGGTCATGATCGAGCCCCGCATTGGGCTTTCTGCTCTGCGGGAAGCCTGCTTCTCCCGCTACCATTCCCTCTGCTTGTGTTCCCTCTCTCGCTGTGTTTCTCTCTGTCAAATAAATAAAATCTTAAAAAAAAAAAAGAGAATGCCCTGTTGGCAGAGATTGAAGCAATCTGTGATCATCAATTATGGTTATGAGTTTTTTTCAATCATTTAAAATTTCAGTACATATTGATTACCCCTGTGCCTTCCAGACACCACAGGGATACAAAGATGCATAGGAGAGACTCTCATAGAGAAAATTTTCAGAAGAATCACTGGAAATGCTATTTATGAGGCTTATTTACATATACATTTTTATTTGACACTTGTCTGTCACATACGCCAGACTCACATGCCATTAACTGGATGATCTAGGGAGAATCATACGGTATCTGTAAGGCTTTTTCTCCTTTGAAAAAAATTAAAAGGCATTATAGGTCCACTTATCATTATTATACATATTCTATATTATTCTGGAATATTCTATCCTTATTTCCTTTCTCCTCTTTGTCTTTTATACGATTTCCCCTAAATTTCAGGCACTTTTCAGATCACTGGTATGCCACTGTTTCTTGAAACCGTCCTTCTTTGGTTTGTTTCCATAACCTACCCGATCCTGGTGTATCCTTTTGTATCCGTAACACTACCCTATCCTTTTCTAAGGACTCCTCTGTTTCTTTTATTATTTCCTCTTTGTCTTCACATATCCTAACACCTAGCTCTTTGTGATTCCTGCCTCTTGACTTTCTCCCTCAAAATGCTGATCAGTCTCATCAAACACGTCTGTGCTAATCACTTTTAATTTTCTTCCTAGGACCCCTTGATTAAAGTGGCCCTGAACTCTGACACCACATATTGATAATCATACACATTGAAAACTCAATTAGATAGCATTTTATATCATTACATATATGTCAAGTTCATCTCCCCACAAGGACTGTCAGATTCTCAAGTCTAGGGACCACGTTTTATATCATCATTTTATGTCTAGCATTTGGTGAATGAGGCACCATAGAATTCCATTAGTAAATCGTTCAGTGGGTAATGGACTTAAGCACCCTAGGCTGTAAATCTGGCACCTCTGACACATACTAAATAATTGGATCAGCCTGCCTTGTTTTCTGCCTTTATAAAGCTTTGGATGGCAACCTTTCAACAACACAGTTAAGGCTGTAGGAAGCCAGTTTAGTTTGCATAACCTTGTAAAAACAATTTAATGTTTTTTTTATGACAAAGATTTTTTTCTTAAATGTGGGTGATTTATTTTCCTATGCTAGAGATTATAAAGAATGAAAAAATAGTAATAAAAATAGTAATGTGGATGTTATAGTATGAGTGATTTTGCTATGATGACTGATAAATAGTAGAAGCAAAGAGATTTTAAAGGCTGTCATGTCACTGTCCCTCTCCCATTTTATTGATGAGAAACCAGACTTCTAAATTAAATTAAGTTGTTAGTTTCAGACGGTGATTCACAACTTTGAATTCATGTTAGAATCATCTAGAGTACTTCCAAAAAGATACTGATCGCTGTCCTCTCTCCCTTTCTCTCAGCCTCTCTCTGTCTCTCTCATACACCCTCAGAAAATTATGATTTAATCATGGCTTTGAAAAAAACTCTTTTTAAGTTCTCCAGAAGAGTTTAATGAGAACCACACTGGCTTAAAATTTCTACGCTTACTGCATGGTAATTTAAATAGGACTATACTAATTAAGTTGTGATTTCAAACTACATGTGCAAAAATCACTGTTATGAATCATTATTCCTGGGTTTTAGAGCTAGCAAATATTTTAACAGTCACTTTATAACATATGTATTAAAAACTTAAGTATAATTTAAATACAAAGGAATAACACTCATGTATTCACTTTACAAAACCCATTATTTCTATAGAAATTTCTGATTTGTATTTGTATTAAAGGGCTTTGGAGTTCTACTCTTTGACCAATAGGTGGCACTGGTAATTTCTGTATTAAACTATACAGCAACCAAATTCCACACCATTTAATGAAATATATTTTTATATGTCTATCTATTAAGACACATTACAAGCTTTAGCTTCTGAAATTCATTTTTAATTTATCTGCATGTGTTTCATTTAAGTGCTCTTTAATTACTAGAACACTTAGCATAATGAATACTGAAACTATGGATTGATTTAATGCCACAATAAAGATTTTCTGCTTTAATCCTTAATTAGTTCACTGAACTTGCATCCATTTAATATCAGTGACTAGGATCTTATTAATGATAATAATACTTTCACATGAGAAGCAATGCAATCCACTGAATCCTCTCTGACAACAATATCAAATTAAGGTTACGATTTGTGAGAAATAACTTTAACTTAAAATATATTTTATGTTCATAAATAATTTTTACATTTCCTATAAGTTTAAGTAAAGATCCAGGTTAATCTAATATCACAGGACACTTCCTTAAACAAAATAGAGGCATTTAGTTGAGGCACATGATCTGGCTAATTAAGAGTTAATTCAATCTCCTTCCGGTCCTCTCCCTTATTACTGGTGTCTGAAAACCACTACTTAAATTGAGTAATGATAACATATATACCAAAAGATATCCATCCATGTGATTTTCCTTCAACAAAAAGCAAGAAAAATATTAACTAGCACTAATTCTGGCCTATCTCTGTTCTTACAGTGTGCTGGCCTCTAGACTAAAGTTTTATTCTAAATTTCTAGAGTTTTCAAGGTTGATAAAATACTAAGTAACAGCCTTTGCTGTGAAACTTAGCTCAGGCCAGTCAATTCCACAAATATGCCTTTGGCTGAATTGAGTTCAACAAATTTCTCATCTCCTAGGAAAAATTAGTCACATGAAAATAATAGAATCATATATAGGGATGCCTTTTACCTTCATTTTATTGTTTTGTTTTTAAATTGGGCTTGAGATGATATACTAAAAAAGAAGATTTGAGCCCTGAAATATCTCTTTCAAAGACACTTAACCAATTAACACAGAGAATTATGACTGAATCACTCATTCAGATGTGGAGCTAGCCTTACTATCACTGTGTGAGGTTCCCCATATTCTGGGAAATGATTTTTCTCAGCCTGGAGACATGTTTGTTTTTTCTAAAAAGATTCAAGAAGGAATAAGCAAGGCATAAATGTATAAAGTTTCTCTTGTTCTCTGGGGTTTTGTGCAACGTATTTCAAGAACGATTAAAAATTGAGTGGTGGCAATGTAAAGAGTAAAGTTGAGGTACATAAATCTATCAATTTAAACCTGACCATTTTGTTGTCAGAGTTGTTTTCTGAAGCCTTTTTTTCCCCTTCAGAATACATGCAATATAAATGGTACATTTTTTTTTTCCATTTTATGGGAGAAAAACAGAACTTAAGTTATTGCATGACTCACTTTATCTCCTTGCCCCCAAATTCCTGCTTCTCGCTATGATCCCCAGTCAGACATGCCATTACCATTCCTCCTTGCAGGGCACTGTTGGGGTTTTTGAAACCTATTCCTTTTAGGAAATATGTTCGTTTATCACCCTCTGCTCTTGAGAAAATGGTGATGCTAGTAAAAAACAAACAAACACCTGCTCATTTTTAAAAAGTTCTTCCTGGTTCAACCTATTGAACTTAAGAGTAAATGTACCTCAACAAAAGTTATAATCCTGAGGTACAAAGGTTTTCAACCTTTAGTGCACACGAGAATCACTTGGCAATAGGGTTACTAGATTTAGCCAATAAAAATACAGGACACATAATTCAATCTGAATGTCAGACAAATAAATAGCTTTTCTAAGTGTAATAAATAAACAAATAGCTTTTTCAGTGTAAGTATGCCCCAGGCTTGCAAAATTTATCATTTATCTGACATTCAAATTTAACTGGATATCCTCCATTTTATCATTTTATCTGGCAATCCTACCTGGAGGGCTTTGTTAAAAAGAGATTATTGGTGCCACCCTCAGAGTTTCTGATTCAGTAGAGTATAGCTCAAGATTTTCTTTTCCTTTGCTTTTTTCTAAATTTTATGTATTTATTTCAGACAGAGGGAGAATGTGTGCACGAGTGAGCAGTGGGGAGGGACAGAGGGAGAAGAGATTCCCTGCTGAGCATGGAGCCCGATGTGGGGCTTGATCCCAGAACCCTGGAATCATACAACCTGAGCTGAGGGCAGATGCTTAACTCACTGAGTCACCCCAGTGCCCTCGCCCAGGATTTTCTAACAGGTTTCTAGGTGATGCTAATACTGTTAGTATGGGGACCAGAGTTTTGAATACCAACGCACACTGTGTAAGAGTTTAAGCTTTCAAGTTACTGGCTTTTGAATCCCAGGTCTGCTGCTTAATACTGTGTAAACTGAGTTATTTGTTTGAGCACTATAAACATTGGTTCCCCCACGGAAGAAGGCAAATATTAACCATATTAGGAATGATGACATGACATTCAGAACACTCAGAAAAATGCAGAGTAAGTGCTTGTTAAAAGTTCAATCACAAGTTCATCAGAGAGGAACAAATTTTCATCAAGTTCTTCATTTCCCAAATTGTTTTATATAGGGCACAGAACCATAGCAAGTCAGTGTAGTTTAACATGAAAAAAAAAAAAAATTGGGGAAGAACATTTACTATAAAATAACCCAGAATTTTAAGACTGCTCCAAGACTTAATGTACTAATAAAGAAAGTGAAACTCCAAGAGAAGTATTTTCCAAACTTCTCTGAACACGGATCAATATCTCTTCCTGCACAGAAAAGTAATTTAACCACATAGTTTTCCATGAGAAATCAATTTAGGAAACACTGTCATGGTTCACAGGGCATCTAAACAGAAAATGACATAATTACAAACAGGGATCACTTTTGCTACATAGAAAAATATATTTCTTTCAATTATTATTGGTATCCAGCAGAGTTTGGCTGAAACTACAATGCCTTCATTCTTTCATTTATTCAACATATTTACTTAGTATCTAAAATGTATACAAGCAAATGATGCACTATAATGATAAAAGGAAGAGTTAAATAAGAAACTGTCCTTAAGTACCTCAGTCTGGTACTTAAAATAGTTAACAATGGGTATTGTTCAAGACTGTTTTAAATGTTCCTCTCACCTTAACCAAACTTAAGGTGGGTTTCTTCCTGATTATAGTCCCCTGAGGTATCTTTACTTAGAGAACTTACTTTAGAAGACTTGCAATTATAAAGTCTTTCTCTTCTCCTTTGAGATGTAAATCTTCAACAACCCAGAAATTCTTGAGAAACTAGTGTCCTTTGAAACATAATCATAGAAGTAGATATCGTCCTATCTCCCAGTCTCTGTGGGAGAGTAGGAGTCTAACAAGAAGTGACAATTAGCAAACTCAGAAGGCCTAATCACACTGAAGAACAGACCCCCTAACAAAGTACCTCCAGTACTTTCCCATTAACTTACTCCAGCATTTAAAAATCCTCACGCCATTGGTCTCAGCAGAGCTGAGTTGAATCTCTCTCTCCTATTGCAATAGTCTTGAATAAAGTCTTCCTTGCCTATTTAACTGGTCTGGTGCAGTTTTTCTTTTATAGTACTAACCACATTTTACCTTGTATATTGTTAATTTTGTCTAGTCCAGTATATTGTTAATGAATCTCATTAACGACAAAAAAGGCTGAATATGGTACCTAATGTTCAATATTTTGAATACCACCCTTGCATATAGGCAGTGGCTTAGAAAGAAAGAGCACTACTTCAGAAATCAAATAGAACTTGTTTGACTCTCACTCCTACCTGTTACTACATATGTGGCCTTGGGAAAAATATTTAATTTATATGAATCCTGTTTATTTTGTTTTCTCATCTGTAAAATACGGATAAGAAAAAACTTATTTCCAGACATTCTCTGAATTGGAAAAAGGACAGAGTTGCAGGAAATGAAGCAATTTGTAATGAGCAAATAGTCAAGCAGGCATTCAGAGGAAAGCTGAGCCAAGATATTGGCTGGGAGCCAGCAAAAACTACCCAGCACCACCTACTGAATCCCCTAGCACCTCCTCAGGATGCTCTTAGTTCACTGTACAAGAACAAGTCCTTCTAAGGTTCTGGCTCCTCCTGAAGATATTGCCTCCTACTCCTCCTCCTCTTTCAGGAGTCTGATTCTTTGGCTTCTGAGTTTCCACACAATTATTCCCTTACCAAAAAAAACCCCTCTCCTCATTTATTTCTACATTTTCAGCAACCAGTCACATTGTGTTTTGGATGTCTTCCCCAGACTGGACTGTTTGGTTCTGGCTAATTCTCTACCTCAGCCAAGTCATGTCCTTCTGAAGGAACCAAAGCCTTATGCCTTCTTGATTTCCATCCATTACCCAAAATGACAATCATACTCCATATTGTTATTACTGAACAAGAGAGGCACATTTGCAACCTGGGCAGAGCCTCCAGCGGGATTATGTACTGATGTTTGTTGTTATAAACCAAGCTACTTTTCCTCTGAAAGGACAGAGTTGTTTGTCACAAGTGGATTATTTTGGAACATGACTGTGCTCCACCAGGGCATTTGCTTTTCGCACTAAGTAAATCGATAGCACTCTCAAGCCAAAAGGCACCTTTGGTTCAACCTCTTCAGTTTGAATTACATGAAATTGACATTTACTATAGTACAATATTTACAATGGTTGGGACTTAATTTAATTAGCCCCAGCACTGAATTTTAATGAGGAAGTCTTAGAAGACACTGATTTAAATTTCCTAAGGGGTGCCTGGGTGGCTCAGTTGTTAAGCGTCTGCCTTCTGCTCAGGTCACGATCCCAGGTTCCTGGGATCAAGCCCCGCATCGGGCTCCCTGCTCAACGGGAAGCCTGCTTCTCCTGCTACCATTCCCTCTGCTTGTGTTCCTTTTCTTGGTGTGTTTCTCTCTGTCAAAGAAATTAAATCTTTAAAAAAAAAAAAAAAAGATTTAAATTTCCTAAAGCACACTAGACATATACCACTGGTACCAAATAAAGACTATTGGGGTCACAATGAAAATGATGAAATTCAATTAGTACATTTCTTTTCTTTTAAGTTTATTTTATTAATCTCTATAGTCAAACTATAGCTCAAACTCATGACCCTAAGAACAAGAATCTGTGTTCTTCTGACTGAGCCAGCCAGGTACCCCAAAGTGAGTACATTTCTATCTGCAATCTGGAATGTACAGGAATTTAGGGAAAGGCTATCAATTTTTTGCATAGCTTTAATTATCAACCAGTATCGAGCAGTATCTATAGACCTAGTGCATGGCGACACGATATAGGATGTTCAGAAACAGAATAAGCCTCAGTCTCTGCTTTTAAAGAAAAGTTGGTAAGATACATATACACCTGTGAGTGTTTTGGGGTTTTTTTTGTTTGTTTGTTTTTGTTTTTGTTTATGTTGTTGTTGTTTTTCAGTAGGCTGCACGCCCAGTGAGGAGCCCAGTTTGGGGCTGGAACTCATGACCCTGAGATTAAGACCTGAGCTGAGATCAAGGGCCATATGCTTAACCAAATGAGCCATCCAGACACCCTACCTGTGAACATTTCGGACCTAGGAGAGAGGACCCTGGAAGACATTTCCAGAGATTACTGGGAATTAATCTAATTCTTATCAAGATAACAATCAAATATCTGTAAAAAAAAGAACAAGAGGGTAAAATAAAGATAAATGTAGGAAAAGAAAAGTAGGTAGGCTGGAAGAATTAGGTGCATATCAGGTCATGGGGTTGAGACTGTGTCTTGGAAGGACTATAAAAGATATAAAGATACTTATATATGAATACTGGAATCTAAGTTGTAAGAGGCATCAGGAAATCTTTGTAAAGAGAAATAACCAGTGAGAGACATATTTTAGGAAGGTTTTCCATATACAATGGGTTTGAGTAAGAGTAAAGGAGTAGGCAGACTCATGGGGAAACCGATGCAACATACTGTTTTCCTTAACACAATCAATGGCCCTGGAAGGTGACCAAAAAACACAGTGAAGAACGAAAATAAGGCTTGGATGCAGAAAGAATTTCCAAGAAAACATGCCTTAAATGAGATTTCAAATTAAGTGGCACATCTCTCTACAAATGTTTACTTGGGAGCTATCCACATCAGGGTGACAAAGCAGTCAGTGAAGTGCATGAGCTAAAGAAGTCCGTGTGTGCTGACCATGAAAATTATGATAGCCGAGAACTAGGGACAGATAAGAGTTCAAGAAGTTACATGATCAGTAACTATACACATCTTCTACGAAAGTGGTTCTTAAACTTTGTTGTGCATGAGGACCACCTGAGGGCTGCTTATTTATAATGCAGAGTCAGTAAAGGTAGTGTTGAGGCTAGACATTTAAACACTGAACAGTAGCCTCAGGTGAGGTTTCTGCAGGTGATCCTGAGACCACACCAGGACACACATCGAGAGAGACTCGTAAAATAAAAGGGGGAAAGACAATCTGTCTTTCATGCTACAATCTTAGTTTGCTTTGATATCTGAAAAGGGATCTTCATATTTTTCTTGCATACTGCTTCACGTTGGAATTACACATTAAGACAAAACAAAACAAGAACAAAAACCGCTGAAATATAAAAGAGGGCCAAAGGCTCCAATTCCAAAAAACAGAGCATAAAAATGACTGCTGAGTCATCACTGCAGATTTAGATGTGAACCCTGTCTCTGTAGAAGTCTTTCAGAAGTATCATGGGTAAAATAAACTTTTAGAAAAAGCAACTTTGTGTTTTTAGGCTTCACTGTATCAGAATGTCTGCCATGTTCCCAATGTAGGAATCTCAACAGATCTGTGGCAGTATCATATAAGCTAGTCACATTCTTGGCAAGTTTTATATACTATATAACCTATTCACTGTATAATATGAAAAGGAGTTAGAGTTGTCTATTTAAATCTGGAATGAATATTTAAAAATTAATCAGTTTCCCACTTTCTATTGAAGATCAAGCTATATATATAATTTTTATCATTCCTATGAGATCTCTATTTTTTCCATGATTCTTCCCAATTATTTCCACTATAAATTTTTTGCTGGATGAATTTTATTACTGTGGAAATTTAGGAATCTATGTGAATAAAGGAATCACTAAACAGATCTCTTTCTTTAGAATGAAATGACTAATACTAGCTATGAAATATATTTAACACAATTAATTCCTCGGAAAATTTGTGTGAAAATTTCCAAGTTTAATAGCTCTAGTCTCATTAAGGAACTTGTATTTTATTAGGAATATATAGCACCTATGAGGCATTGTAAAATCGTATAACTTCAGTTCCCTCTGGTGGCCGAACCTTCAAAGTGAAACTGTCAGCAACTCTGGAAAGGGCTTGCATTCATAACTTCTAGATGAGAAGAGATACAAAAGGTTTATTCTTATGTATTGAGATGGCTTTGGAAGTAGCTTCTCACCTATGTCCTTGGGACAAGTAACTAACTACTGGAGAAGGTAGAAAAGAAAGGATGTGATTTTATACTGTTGTCTTTTTTTTTTTTTAAAACGGGAGAAAGCACGTTAGTTACTTCACTGAAGCTTAAGGATATACTCTGGAGGCTGCTTTGGATAGTAATTTTTAAATTAATAAAATCTACTACTTTCTTAGGCAAAGACATAGCAAAATGCAGATAAAAGGATTTTAAAAGGACAATGCAAGAGAAAAAAAAGATAAAGAGAATCCTCCTCCCTGCTTATCAGGAGAGTCTTCTTGGGCATTACAGAATCATTCGGCAAGGTGGCCTAAAGATCTGGGCCCTCAGAAAAATTTTATATAGATAAAGGTTTCATTTTAAGTTTCTTTCAAAACCAGGGGTATCTCAGGTCATCTGAGGTAATTGAAAGTCCAAAAATGTAAATGAATTATAGAACTTTAACAGCTACTTGAGCTATAGAACTAGGATTTAACACCAAACTTCTGACTCTAAACATATTTTGTGGTATATTATACTTCCCAAATTCAGGGCCTGAGGCCGTGAACAACAAAAGGGAAGCATAGGTTATTGCATAAGAGGCATATGCTTGAAAGAATCCCAGATGTGATCAAATGGCTGAACATGTTCTATTTTCTGTAACATGAAGCTTAAATATGTTGCTGATTTCTGTAATCCTAGTGAAATGTAGCTTCTGAGATATAATCATGTGTGCTCTTGCTTCTGAATCTTGAAGCCAAAATATCTGTAGGATTATATAACCCTCAGGGTTCAGAAATTTCAATAATCAAATAGGATAGGGTTTTATTTTAAAATCCTTCTAATCCACAGATTTTAAAAGTCATTTGGAGGTATAAATGTCAAAGAGATACACATAAATGCATCAAACACTGTAGTTATTATTATTTTTAACTGTCAATCTTTAAATTTCAATTTTCTCGAATAGTGATAAAACAGAAAGCATTTTTGAAATGACCAAGAGTTAAATATGACTTATTTGTTTGCTTGTGTAATAGTCATTGCTGTTCATATACCTCATAGCCATTACTCACTTCAACTCCTTCTTCTTCTTCAATATTAATATGATTTAGATTTTGTTTACCTTCTTGAGAGAGGCCTTATTCTTCATGGAAGGTGGGCCTCGGCACTGATCTTTAAGTGGCAGAATCCAATCATGGTGATCAAATTCCTTTTACTGGTGACTGGCTCAGATAGAACAAGTGATATAATAATGGCCAATGAGACAGGAAAGGAAGTCTGCTAGGAGGCTTTGGGAAACTTTCTTTGCTCTTAAAGATACAGGTAAATTACTTTAGTTTTTAGTAGATTTACCTACTTCTGAACTCTCACTGTTTAAACCACTCTTATTTGGCTTTTGTTATTTTCAGTCAAAAGTATATTGATATAATTTGTCTCTGAGCCTTTACATCTTATAATAGAGTCAACTCTAGGGAAAATATTAGGTTGAAACAGGTCAAGTTAGTTTTTACCAACTGTGTCTATGGTAGATAGACTTTTCAAAACCCAATTTATTCCCATATATCAACTTGTAGCCCTTACTACAAATTTACAAATGGGGGGCGCCTGCGTGGCTCAATGGATTAAAACCTCTACCTTTGGCTCAGGTCATGATCTCAGGGTACTGGGATCGAGCCCCGCATCGGGCTCTCTGCTCAGCGGGAAGCCTGCTTCCCCCTCTCTCTCTGCCTGCCTCTCTGCCTACTTGTGATCTCTCTCTCTCTGTCTCTCTCTCTCTAGCAAATAAATAAATAAAAATCTTTAAAAAATAAATAAAAATTTACAAGTGGACATCCATCGTAAAAATCTATAAAGTATAGCCTCTGTCCTTAAGCAGTTTCTAATAGAGGACTCGCTTGTCATGCCAGGTCACACACTGTTAATAGTGGCTCCATACTCTTGCCTTTTCCAATTTCTCACCTTCCTACTCATAATCTATTTCCTTAGATCTCTATCTGTCCCTTCCCCCACCGCCACCAAATAGAAATAGTGACTGATGCAATGATGAAGTCACAAAACCTATCATTCCTATTAAAATGGTTTATATTATGTACATCTCAATAGGTTCTTTTAGAACTTAATTTTGATTTAAGAAGATCAATAACTTTAATTAGTGTTAATTGTATTTTGTGGCATTTTCTCAGTTAAGAATTATCTACAACATATACTTGAGTTATTTCCATACAAACATATGCTTGTCCCCTAAGCATGGCCCCTATCTTTAAACTAAAAGTACGGTAAGCGTCCTGGAAGATAAAAGGTGCTATTCATGGTAAAAGGAATAACTCTTTTGGCATTACGTTTAGTCCCCACATCTTCAGAGAAGATTTTTATATACATTTGTATGGACTGAATTTTGTGAATTTATATTCATATATCATTATATATTTTTAAATAATGATAATATAAGATCTCACCGGGATAGGACTGGGAGAGAGAAAAACTGGGAAAGGAGTTAAATTATGGCAAAAATTTCTATCATCCTCAAAGTAACTTTATGGTAGAGTGAGAGAGACTCTGGCTATAATATTTAAATATATACTAAAACATGGATTGAATGATAAAATGTATATTCACGTTTCTCTAATTTTACTAAGTTGTAATTAAATTTAAAAATATGCACCTGGAACAGTGTGACCAAAAAAATTATGTAAATTAACTTCTTCATACCAAAAAAGCAAAGAAAGCGAGAATAAACTCAATCCAACATTTCTTGACTTTCATGAGGTTATTCTACTTTCATGTAGTGTAATATTCATTATTTCCCTAAACTTCCCACTTAATGAAGAAAAATTTTAGATAAAGTAGTAAATAACAAAGGAAGAGAGTTCTATATAAATCAATCAGAGAAATATTACTCTTACAGAATAAAAACAAATCTCTGCATCCTTTAGTTCAACCTATGAGAAATATTTAAATTATTTCTAAATGCATCTTTTTCACTTGGTTTATAGTCCTCAGTGATTTTAACAACTCTGTCTTCCCATATACACATTAACATTATTGTATATTTAAAAACTCTTCCTCAACTTCATAAAAATCTATGAAAACCCAACAGCAAATATCATTCTCAATGGGGAAAAGCTGACAGCCTTTCCTTTGAGATCAGGAATACGACAAGGATGCCCACTCTTACCACTCTTGTTCAACATAGTACTAGAAGTCCTAGTGACAGCAATCAGACAACAAAAAGAAATAAAAGGTGTTCAAATTGGCAGCAAAAAAGTTAAACTCTCTCTCTTCACAGATGACATGATACTTTACATGGAAAACCCAAAAGACTCCACTCCAAAACTACTAGAACTCATACAGCAATTCAGTAATGTGGCAGGATACAAAATCAATGCACATAAATCAGTTGCTTTCCTATACACTAACAATGAAAATATGGAAAGGGAAATTAGAGAATAAATTCCATTTACTGTAGCACCAAGAACCATGAGATACCTGGGAATAAACCTAACCAAAGAGGTAAAGGATCTATACTCGAGGAACTACAGAACACTCATGAAAGAAATTGAAGAAGACACAAAAAGGTAGAAAAGCATTCCATGCTCATGAACCGAAAGAATAAACATTGTGAAAATGTTTATACTGCCCAGAGCAATCTCTACTTTCAATGGCATCCTTATCAAAATTCCACTGGCTTTTTTCAAGGGCTGGAACAAACAATCCTAAAATTTGTATGGAACCAGAAAAGACCCCGGATTGCTAAGGAAATGTTGAAAAAGAAAAACCAAGCTGGGGGCATCACATTGCCTGATTTCAAGCTTTACTACAAAGCAGTGATCACCAAGACAGCATGGTACTGGCACAAAAACAGACACATAGACCACAGGAACAGAATAGAGAACCCAGATATGGACCCACAACTCTATGGTCAAATAATCTTTTACAAAACAGGAAAAAATACCAGTGGAAAAAAGACAGTCTCTTCAATAAATAGTGCTGGGGAAATTGGACAGCTATATGTAGAATGAAAAGACCATTTTCATGCACCATACACGAAGATAAACTTGAAATGGATAAAAGACCTCAACGTGAGGAGGCAGGAATCTATCAAAACCCTAGAGGAGAACATAGGCAGTAACCTCTTTGACATCAGCCACAGCAACTTCTTTCAGGACATGTCTCCAAAGGCAAAAGAAACAAAAGCGAAAATGAAGTTTTGGGACTTCATCAAAATAAAAAGCTTCTGCACAGCGAAGGAAACAGTCAACAAAACAAACAGGCAACCAACAGAATGGGAGAAGATATTCGCAAATGACACTACAGACAAAGGTCTGATATCTAAGATCTATAAAGAACTCCTCCAACTCAACACTCACAAAACAGATAATCACGTCAAAAACTGGGCAGAAGACATGAACAGACTCTTCTCCAAAGAAGACATACAAATGGCTAACAGACACATGAAAAAATGTTCATCATCTTTAGCCATCAGGGAGATTCAAATCAAAACCACACTGAGATACCACTTTACACCAGTTAGAATGGCCAAAATCAAGAAGACAGTAAACAACAAATGTTGGAGAGGATGTGGAGAGAGGGGAACCCTCTTACACTGTT
>CM053614.1:71100690-71114616 GCA_028646535.1 Procyon lotor | reverse complement strand
AGACTCTTCTCCAAAGAAGACATACAAATGGCTAACAGACACATGAAAAAATGTTCATCATCTTTAGCCATCAGGGAGATTCAAATCAAAACCACACTGAGATACCACTTTACACCAGTTAGAATGGCCAAAATCAAGAAGACAGTAAACAACAAATGTTGGAGAGGATGTGGAGAGAGGGGAACCCTCTTACACTGTTAGTGGGAATGCAAGTTGGTGCAGCCACTTTGGAAAACAGTGTGGAGATTCCTCAAGAGATTAAAAATAGAGCTACCCTATGACCCTGTAATTGCACTACTGGGTATTTACCCCAAAGACACAGATGCAGTCCAAAGAAGGGCCGCATGTACCCTAATGTTCATAGCAGCAATGGCCACAATCGCCAAACTGTGGAAAGAACCAAGAGGCCCTTAAACAGATGAATGGATAAAGAAGATCTGGTCCATATATACAATGGAATATTATGCCTCCATCGGAAAAGATGAATACCCAACTTTTGCATCAACAGGAATGGGACTGGAAGAGATTATGTGGAGTGAAATAAGTCAAGCGGAGTCAATTATCTTAAGGTCTTATTTATGTGTGGAATGTCAGGACAAACATGGAGGGCATTGTGATAAGGAAAGGAAGGGTGAATGGGGGGAAATCAGAGGGGGAGATGAACCATGAGAATATGTGGACACTGAACAACAAACCGAGGGTTTTGGAGGGGTGGGGGGGTGGAAGGGTGGGGGGGTGGAGGGTTGGGCGATCCTGGTGGTGGGTATTGAGGAAGGAAAGAATTGCATGGAGCACTGAGTGTGGTGCATGAACAATTAATCTTGTAACACTGAAAAAATAAAAGTATTTGGGGAAAAAATAAATAAAAATAATGAACTCTTCTCTTTAGAATCTCATATGCTAAACTGCCTAATCTATTGGATTAGTAATAATTTATCAAAACCAAGAAGGTGAAAATACAGTAATACAACTGGTAGAAAAATAGGAAAAGAATACCTTTTATAAGATGAATTCTATCCATGAAATAAAAGTATACTACATTTAAAATATTTGTATGCTGAATTATTTCTAGGTGGAATTTTTACAAGGTGACCTTCTGTTAATTGCATGAAACAAATTAAGTGCCAGCTTATCAATTATTAAAATAGTACTTTCATTGTTGCAATAATAAAAAAATAACATTGTTTAATTTTAAACATTTCAAGGAAAGACTTTAAAAAAAATCTTTTTCTCACATTTCCAAATCAGGCTTTCATTCAAAAGTGTGCTTACATTGACTGTCCACGTCTTCTATTATCATACACATCCAATTTTTTAAGAATTTTTATCAGACTCCAATATGCCTGACAAAAACCTACTCAGTTCACAGTGTGATGTTTATCTCTGATTTAAAACAGTCTTCAAACACCTTGTCAGAATCTGCCAGTGTATTGCTTTAGGCAACAAGTTCCTAACAATGCCCCACAGGGCTACAGAGGAAAATGTTTTCTATCAAATGAAGCACCTTCCCCTTTTCTTATCTTCAGACAAATAGAACACTGAAGGCTTGAGTCTGCGGTTTAACAGTGGATAGCAATACATTTTACTGCAAGGAGTACACTCACAAACTGGCTTATGTATGCTTTTCTTTTATAATTAAGGGAAGAAATAATATCACAAAGGAATCATCAATGATACTCTGAGAACAACGCTCTCTCACGTGGAGATTATCTTGTGAGAGGAGTCTTTAGACATCTCAACTTGGGGTTTATAACCACAGGAAGTATTCAGAGAGCCACAGAATGGAAGTAAGTTAAGTTAATGTATCAAAAAATAAAAAAAACCTAATGAACATCTGCTGTACAGTGGCAGTGGGAATTCAAAAATGACGAGGACAGTCAGAGCCTTCTGCCCTAAGGGGGATGTAGTGGGGAATAGAGTCAATTAAGCAAAACTACAGGGGTGATCTTGAAGCAGGTGTGGGTAGCAGCAAACTTAACTCGGCTGAGGGCAGGAGGAGTAAGAAAAGGCTTCCCCCAGAAGGAAATGGCACGCATGTAAAGACCCCAGAAGAACCTAAGGGAAGAGGAAGTGTTCTGAATTTTTTTCAGATATGGATTGTGTTAGGGTATTAAATGGAAGAACAATTGGAAGTAGTATCCATATAGTACTTAGTGTTTGCTAGAAGTTTTATATTTATCATCTCATTTATTTCTCAGAACCAACCATCAGTGAATAGCAGAAGGAGAGATTAGATTCAGAGAGGCTTGATAAAGGGCCCAAATTCAATTGAATTTTAAGAGCCCACCCCCCCGAGTTCTTGCAGATAAATGTGTGATATGTTGTTTGTCCCTCCAGATTCATTCTCCACCCTTAAATAGCAAAGCTGGTGGTTTAACTCAGGCACATCTTGTTCTCTTCACCAAGCACAATTCCTGCTATTCCAAAAAGGAAAGAGGGAAGGAGGGAGCAGGGGAAAAAAAAAAAAAAAAATCAAGGACATAAATCAATGGCATAGAACTTGTATTCTAGACCACACGGCATTGCCATTGTCTTTAACTGAATATTTGCTTCATTTACAAGGCTGGAATGGAATTAGGCCAATTATTTTCTCAGAGCTACAAAAATGTTTTGAGTAACATGCTCTATCGCTGGGACTTCAGTTTTCGCGTGTGATGCAGACCAGTTGAGGGATCCCTGTCCCAAACGTCCCTACCCCCTCCATCAGTTTCACTTATAAAATCTTCAAACCAAACCAACCCTGCATATCACTGATTCCTCCTTGAGATTATCAGTGAGAGACTGATTAATCATTTCCTTGAAACTGGCAATTCTCTATCATGGCTGACAGCAAGGAATGATGTAGCATTTTCCTGTGTTTTTTAGAATGTACTCTCAAAGTGTGGTTCTGGAACAAGCTGCATTGGTCACACCTGGGAGTTTAAAACAAATACAGAGTTTCAGATTCCATTTCAGACTTGCTAAATCAGAATCTATATTTTTAACAAAATATCCATGTAATTCTTAAGCTCTTCAAAGTTTGAGAAGCACTGGTTTAGAACAATAATGATGCTCTATGTTAATAAATGTGCAAGTTTTCTTCCACGTGGCTTCTACCTTCCTTAAGATGTTCATGTTCCCTGAGATCCCTTTCCAGCGGCCACATGCTACTCATGGAAACAGAGAGCAGAAGAATACAGCAAATTATAGAATTATTAACTTGGAAAAAATAACTTTTTTTTTTAACACTACGATTCCACTATACTTAATGCAGCCAGATTTGTCTGAGTAAACACATTTAATTTTAAGGCCATTTACTTTGTTCTGCCCTTTACATATGGATTTCTGTACATATCTTACAATGTTGCTAGGATGCATTCTAGAATTAAAATTTTATGGTAAAGAGTTTATTTATTTATATGTGTGTGTGTGTGTGTGTGTGTGTGTGTGTGTGTGTGTGTGTGTGTGTTTGAGCAAGGTGGGGGGAGATGGAAGCACAAGCAGGGGGAGGGGCAGAGGGAGAAGCAGACTCTCCACGGAGGAGGGAGCGGGGCTCAATCCTAGGACCCTGGGATCGTAACCTGAGCTGAAGGCAGACGCTTAACATAGTGAGCCACCCAGGCTCCCTAGAATTTTATAGTAAAAGAAATTATAATTTTACCAACTGTTAAGTATTGTTGATAAGGTTTGATGTCAGGATCAAGGTCATGACTCAGATATCCTGGAGACTACAGGAAAATAAAGGGACTTGGGCTCCACAAAGAAGCCAAGAAGTATGTCAAAAAATCAAAAAGAAAAGGTCAGGAGACAAAGGGCTTTACCTACTTTAAAATGATGGCTACACTACAGCTGTCACTCACAGAAGAAAGATGATGGCACAGTGCATTAGCCAGGCACCAAAAATAGGCATCTAGCAAATTATATAGAAAGACTTACAGGCATTTTTTTTTTAAGTTGTTGTCATTCTGATACCACATGAGCTGCTAGAGTTGGGCTTCTCTCTGTGGCACGGGTACTTTTACCAAACAGCAAAGCCATGAATTTTGGAACCAACTGAAACTAGAATCAAATGTATAGACTCTAGGCAAATCAAACACCACACATGTGTCTCCTTCCTATCCTACCCTTTCTGAGCTGTCCCAAGCCCATGTGTTTATGCAGCCTTCTGTTCCTCAGCAGAGCAGAGAGCTGCACATCTATCTGATGCAGACGTCTTGGGCCATTTAGGCGTCTCCTCCCTATCCCTAGGCATGGCTCTGCGTAGATATAGTACCGGCTCCTTATTAAGCTCGCCTCTCTGTCTCTGTTTTTCTCTCTCGGTCTCTGTGTCTCTCTTTCATAACTACCAAATGTGAAACAATATCACTACTAAGAATTACACGAGAGAGCAGCAATTGTTAACATCTTTTATAGCTTACAGAAGTGTGAAATTTGTTGTATCAGAAAATCCTGTCTCAATGGAATGGGTGTTTAATATCTGCTAACACCTTTGGAACAAGGTCATGAAATTTAATATGTACTTCATATCACTGAAATAGAGAAATCAATTAAGTAACAGATCAGACACCCATACAATCTTCTTTGATGGACTATTATTGATGACCACTAATATAAGAAATAACAGTTCTCTCTGCATATTGATCACCTGATTTTATTAGGCGAAGATACAAAGATAGATTTAGTGGTAAAAGGGGAATAAGAACATGGATGAATTTCTTGAACTCAGTCCACTGGAAGAGAACAGGGAGACCATCTAGTTTTAAAGATAATCTCACTTGGTAATTGATTTAAATTATCCCATACCACTTAGAGAATGACAAATAATTTCTATTTCTGCAGTATATTTGTTGGAAACCTGAAAACATTTTCCAAGTCTTAGTTCACTCTTTTATTTCTGCCTGCACCAAGTAACTTCTGTCTTACAGTTGAGAAGACAAGAACTTAAGAAAAAGAAAATAATTTTGAAAATTCCATTTGGGGTATAGCTTCTCCTTCATTTAACTATTCCTTAAATATTGAATTCCAATTCTGACTAGTTTTTTTCTCCTAAGTGATCTACCCTCTCACAAGACTTTTGGTTATTAACATTAGGATGATAGTAGAAACATTATACCCCCAGCCCTAAGTCAATTCTATAGCTTTAGAATCATTTATTAACTACATACTGCATATTTGCAAATGGTTTTGTTAATTGAACAAACATTTTTAGTGGCTTTAAGAATACTATCATTGGGGCGCCTGGGTGGCTCAATGGGTTAAAGCCTCTGCCTTTGGCTCAGGTCATGGTCTCAGGGTCCTGGGATCGAGCCTCGCATCGGGCTCTCTTCTCAGTGGGGAGCCTGCTTCCCCCTCTCTCTCTGCCTGCCTCTCTGCCTATGTGTGAGCTGTCTCTCTCTGTCAAATAAATAAATAAAATCTTAAAAAAAAAAAGAATACTATCATTTCTGCTATTATTGGTTGCAATGGTAAGCAAAACACACATAGTTCCTATCTTCAGCAACTCATATTCAAAAATAACATATCAAAAGCTAAACCCACCACCTTCCTTTTAAACTAAACTTCAACCATTTTTGTTATCTTAATACAGTTAATGCAATTGCAAATATATATATATTTATTCAATATATAAATATATACATTCGTTTAAATATATACATTCTTTAAAAATATTCTTTCTGTTTTTGAATGGTCAATATATAAAGATGAGACTATAATTATTAAGCTCTGTTTTCTCTTTTTGCTACAAATTGGTATTTTTCCAAGACCTAAGGGATATATCCACCTATCGACCTATATGTACATTGGTACTAAAAATGTAACACTCCTCATGTTTACCCCAAACTTTATTTGCCTTACATTTTCTAGCTTAATTAATGATGTTCTCATCTACTTAGTTAAATGCACATCTTATTTTTAAAAAATATTTCATGCATTTTTTTTAAGATTTACTTATTCATTTTAGAGAGATAGAGAGAGAGCATGTGAGTGGGGTGAGGTCAGAGGAAGAGGAAGAGAAATCCTCAAGCAGACTCCCTGCTGAGTGAGCGTGGAGCCTGAAACAGGGCTTGATGCCAGCACGCTGAAGTCATGACCTGAGCTGAAACCAAGAGTCAATGCTTAACTGACTGAGCCACCCAGGCAATCCTTGATTTGTATTTTCATTTTATGAAACTAATGGTGTTTCTTGCTGCCAATTTGTATGTTATCTTTGGAAAAATGTCTATTTAGACCCATTTTTTAATTTGGTTATTTATCTTTTATTGTTGAATTGTAAGAGCTCTTTATATATTCTGGACAGAAATCCCTTGTCAGATACACTATTTACAAATATTTTCACCCATTCTGTGGAGTGGTGTTTCACTTTCTTGATGCAGGGGGAGTCCTTTGAAGCAAATTTTTAAAAATTTTGATGAAGTCATCTGTATTATCTTTGTCATATACTGTGATGTCTAAGAAGTTAGTCTAATACAAAGTCTCTAACTTTACTGTTCTTTTGAGTTTATAGTTTTAGCTCTTATACTTCTGTCTATGATCCATGTTCAGTTAGTTTTTCTACATGGTGTGAGGTAGAGGTCCAAATTCATTCTTTTGCATGTGAATAACCAGTTATCCAACAAACATTTGGTGAAAGTACTGCTCTTTCTCATTTAAATTGTCTTGTGATCTTTGTTAAAGATTAACTGACCATAAGTGTAAGAGTTTATTTCTTGATAATGTTACATTGCACTGATCTATAAGTGTATTCTTTTGCTAGTATAAAACTGTTTTGATTATTGTAGCTTTGTAGTAAGTTTAGTAATTGGAAAATGTGACTCCTCTAACTTTGTTCTTTTTAAGATTACTTTGTCTATTCTGGGTCCACTAGGCAGGGGGGAGTTTGATGGCCAAATGAATTCTAGATCACTTTGTATATTTCTGCAAAACAGCTAGTTGGAACTTTGCTACAAATTGCACTGACCCTGAGAATCAATTTGGGGAGTATTGCTAGCTCATCAAAATTAAGTTGTTTACTTCTTTTTGTTTCTTCCGCACTGCTGTGTTTGGCTTTTATAACATCCAATGTAGTTTGCTGCTTAAAACACTTCCCACTACACTCTGGATAAATTCAAATTCCCTACTATGGACTATAATAATACTTTTGGAAGGTGGATACCTACACTCCTCATTGATTTTATCTTACTGCTCTTCTACTTCTTTACTGCTTCATTGTTTTTGTTTCTGGTCCTGAAGAGGCTATGCCTGTTCCTATATCAGATCCTTCACTCTTTCTGTTCCCTCTGTCTAAAATTCTCGTCCCTGAAATCTTTGCAAGCCTGACTTATTTTTATCATTTAAATCTTAATTATATGTCACCTTCACAAAAGGCCTTTGCTAAGTCTGCTGTCTAGTATGTTGCAAAAAAACCCCTATGCCTTCCCTCCCTTAGGTGTACTCTGTCAGATTACTCTATTTCATCTTCTTTGGAGTACTTCCAAGTATATGAAAACATCCCATTTATTGTTTACTTCTTTATTGTCTAACTTCTTACCTGGAACATAAAGTCCAGCCTCTTGTTTTTTTTTTCTTTAAATAAACTCCAGCATCTTGAACAATGCTTGACATATAGTTTTCATTCATGAAGCAAGTTAAATGTTGTTGCATGTATTCCTGTATCATCTATATAGTTTCTCAAGTAATATTAATAGTAACAAGTATAATAACAATAGTAGATGACATTTATCCAGCACTTATGTGTTAGGCTTTGTAGCTAAATGCATGTAAAGTCATGCACGACTGGTTCAATCCTCAATAACAACATTATGAGTTAATATAATCATTCATCCCCACTGACTGATGAAGGATCCGAGTTAGGAGGTTAAGTAACTTAGGCAAGGCCATTGGTCAAGTGACAGAACCAGTATTCAAATCTATGCATTCCGGCTTCAAAGCCCATACTCATGAGCCCTTTAAGGCCTCTCAGTGATGAATAAGCACTTGTTCAAAAGTCTTTTACATTCTAAGCATTGTGGTGGGTGCTATGCATATGAAGACCCGCTGCCTTCAAAGAACTCTACAAATAGAAAAATAACAAATGTATGGTGAGGTCACCTAGTAGACAGCAATTGGACACTTTGTTGAGGAGTTTATTCGTTATTCTCTCTGAACATAGTAGATGATAACAGACTTGATAAAGCCATCATATAATTTAATTGCTCTATATTTTACTATACTCAGAAATTCAGATTTGCTAGATATTTTTAGTGGGTGAAAGTCACAAACTTCTCTAGAGAGTGAAAACATCTCTTTTTGATGGAGGTTTATTTGCCATAAAATCTAACAGCAATACCAACTTTGTCAGAAATTTTTAAAATTTGAAACTTTAAAAAACAGAAGAAAAGGTGACAAGCTTAACTGGAAATCCATTAGCTATAAACTTGAGAGCTACTTTTCTATATCCTGATGCCAAAGAACTGTTATGTATTTTAAGAAGAGAGTTCAGATAAGGAAGGAAAAGACAAAGATTACATGATACATTATTGCACTGAAGTATGAAATCAAGAAAAGAAGTTATTTAGGGGCGCCTGGGTGGCTCAGTCGTTAAGCGTCTGCCTTCGGCCCAGGTCATGATCCCAGAGTCCTGGGATCAAGCCCCGCATCGGGCTCTCTGCTCGGCAGGAAGCCTACTTCTCCCATTGCCATTCCCTCTGCTTGTGTTCCCTCTCTCTCTGTTTCTCTTTGTCAAATAAATAAAATCTTTAAAAAAAAAAAAAGAAGTTATTTAAAGATAAAACAATCAGTGCTATCACATGCAATAAATCCAAAAGAAGAAATAATAAATAATAAAATGCTGAATGACTTGTTATGACTATTTACAATATTCATAGCATATTATCTTTGCTAAACATATCATCATTTTTCAATTTTCTCTTTAAAAACTCCTCAGGCAAGATAGAGCTGATGGAAAGTGATTAATAGATATCTTATTTGTACCAAGATGATGTAATATGTCTTGACAAATTCAAGTAATGGCTTATATCACTACTTCATTTACCTCTGGGGGTAATGAGAAGAGAGGGAGGTATTGTGGCTAGTGAGGTGAGGCTTGCTTTATGAGGACAGGGACTATATCTTTTTTTTCACTCTAGAATCTCCGATGCCTAGCACCAGTGTTTGATACTTGGTAGACACTCCATACCACATTTCACTGATACTAATACGTCACTCATTATTAGAATATCATAATTTCAAGTGTGATTAAGAAGAAACCACATTGCCAACTAAACAAATTATGTCTTACTAATTTGAATTTAAATATTATACTTATCCATAGCATCATTCTAGACTCATTTTGATGTAGATTTATCACATACCATTCTAATGTGAATGGTTGACAATGAAAAAGCATAAATAAGAGAAATTAAACTATTCCTAAAAATACTCATATTCAGAATCAAACTTTCCTAACTGCATTTAAACTCAGAGTTGTTTATGTGCATGTTTTCTGGTACATTATTGTCCTTTGTACCAATGTGGCATTTCCAAAAAGCGTGCTCCACTCTTGTCGCTGTGATTTTCTTCCAAGCCAATGCCACCTATTCTATAATTTTGCTGCTGGGGGGTTTGGACCGAATCAGAAGTTTCAATGGGAAGTTTTCAGACTACAACATCAGAACTTACATCTCCTCCTTATATAGTCCTTAGTGTTTCGATTGAAACTTCAAGAGAACGGAGTCATCCAGTCATTCCACCAGGACTAACAATCAAGTTTGCGTATGTGTTGGTGATGACATGAACATCACAACCACCACTTGCCCGAAAGTGTTTGCAATTTTCCATCATCTGAAAGATGCATCTCAATTTCAGATATGTTAAAATGTGAAAAAATCTGATTTTTCAAATTGATGAAATGTGATATTAAAATAACAGAGGTGTCCGGAAGAGGACAAGCAAGACAGATGGGGATGGTATGCTTTATGTGAAATAAAATAGATTAGGCCTTGAATCTTGTACAGGGACCTCTCTTTGCATTCCCTTCCTAGTAATAGAGGCTAGAAAGATTCACACAGTCACTATAGCCTCTGCCCCTGTAAGAACTATGTTGGGGAAGGCAGTTGAGTTAAATTCATTCTAAAAAATGAAGTGGTATCCATTCATTTATTAACATTTATTAATAACCTAAAGTATAACCAGTTCTCTTCTAGGTGACAGGAATATAATCATGAGTCAAAAGGCTGCTGAGCTTATTTTCTAACAGGAAAATCTCATGTTGTTAATATTGTTAATAAAAATTAATTGAACAAGGTAAATCCAGAGGGATACATTTTGTGATATTACAGAAAGAGAATAATTGGGGTAGGTGGAGTGTCTTTTAGAGAGGGGGTCAGGGAAGGAGTCTTGGAGCAGTGATATTTCTTCACTGAAGGCACATACGGATGAGTGGCTGAATACGTGGAGACAACCATCTAGAAGTACAGTCTCAGTGCACAGCTTTCCCTTAAATTTCCTCAGGTGGGGGTGGGCCTGTTTATTTCAGCAAATGAGATTCCCACTTGGGTTCCAACGGCAAATTTAAGGAAGAACATCAACCACTTCTCCCTAGTAGAAAAAGCTGCCAAAATCTTTTTCCTCTCTGTGTGAGATGATTAAGTAATAAAACCTACACGAACCAGAGGTTATTTCCCTGAATGAACTCAAGAGAGGCTGATGGTCAAAATTAAATTGAAGCAGATGTTATGGTTTGTTTCTGATATCTGGCATGTGGGCATTTTATCAAAGAACTATGAATACGAGCTTGTTTTTAAAATAGTCGCTCTATATAAGAACCTGCCAATGTTTCCTCAAACATTGATTAAACTTTTGTTTTAGTAAGGGCAATTGATTTTTAAAATGTAAAAATGCTTAGACTATGAGAGTTTTTAAGAGTCCCATTTTCAATCGCAGCAAAACCTTAAACTCTTGCAGAACGTGTGGAAACAGTTTCATCTAAGTGCCACGTGGTGGCAGTATAACAAAAATTGCAGTGAAAGCTCCTGACCGGGAAACAAAACTCTGAGGAAGAGACTAGTGGAAAAACAGTATGGTATGGCTGTTTAGTGGTATATTTAAAAAAAAAATTGCTATTTTTTCCTAAGTTATTAAAAAAGTATTTTTAAATACATATAACAGTAAGAATTGTACTTATATTAAAATAACATTAACAAATGTTTACTGTTTCTATTATAATGTCAGGCAGGCACGGAGTTAGGGCTTGGATTAGAAAAATAACAGTCTCTTTGGTGGGCTGAATTGTGTCCCCTAAAAGTTCATATGTTGAAATCTTAATCCCTAGTACCTCAGAATGTGACTGTATTTAGAGATAGGATCTTTCACGAAGTGATTACGTTAAAATGAGATCATGGGGGGGATGGTACTCTAATCTAATCTAACTACTGTCCTTGCAAGAAGAGGAAATTTGGGTACAGACACACACAGAGGGAGACCATGTGAAGAAACAGGGAGAAGATAGCAATCTACGAGCCAAGAAGGAAAGCCTCAGAAGAAATCAGCCCTGATAACACCTTAGTCTCAGACTTCGATCCTCCAGAACTGTAAGAAAATAAAATTTCTGTTATATAAGCCATCCTATCTGGTACTTTGTTAAGGCAGCACTAGCAAAGTAATGCAAGTGCTAACATCACAGGACTAACATTCTAATTAAAAAAAGCAGAGACAAGTACTTATAAAGCCATGGGATAGGTTTTTTAAATAAATATATGCTCAAAATAGGAGTGCCTGGGGGCACTTGGTTTCAGCTCAGGTCATGATCTCAGGGTCATGAGAGGGAGTACTGTGGCAGGCTCCATGTTCAGCATAGAGTCTGCTTGAGATTCTCTCTCCTTCATCCTCCCCTTCTGCTCATGCTCTCTCTCTCTAAAATAAATAAATAAATCTTAAAAAAATAATAAGGGCGCTTGGGAGGCTCAGTTGGTTAAACATTTGACTCTTAGACTCTTGATTTCAGCTCAGGTCATGACCTCAGGGTTGTAAGATCAAGCCCTTCGTCGGGCTCCATGCTGGGTATGGAACCTGATTAGAATTCTCTCCCTTTCCCTCTGCTTCTCCCTTGACTTATAGTTTCTCTCCCCCTCCCAAAAAAAAATTATATGCTGAAAATATAATGGGATCTGGCAGGAAGGATGCATTCTTTGAGATTATTTCTAAATATAAATATTTTCTAAAATATTTTCTAAAATAAAAATATTATTTTAATAATCTAAAAGATAATAATCTTTTAGACTACTAGATTTAGATTATTAGATTCTTTTAGATTAGGAGACCTCACATAAGAGGAGTTTTTTTGTTTTTTTTTTTAAAGATTTTATTTATTTATTTGACAGAGAGAGAGAGAGAGATCACAAGTAGGCAGAGAGGCAGGCAGAGAGAGAGGGGGAAGCAGGCTCCCCGCTGAGCAGAGAGCCCGATGCGGGGCTCGATCCCAGGATCCTGAGATCATGACCTGAGCCGAAGGCAGAGGCCCAACCCACTGAGCCACCCAGGTGCCCCATAAGAGGAGTTTTTTTTAAGAGTCACTAGAATATTTCCCGGGCAGAGAAATGGAAAGGAGAAGGAATGGCATTTAGAAAAAAGAGGATATTGTAACTGCAGATTGGTAGGTGGGGAAGCACATTTTGTGGGGCAAAAACCTGGAATGTTCTGAGTTGCTCTTATCAGGAGACAACCCTGGAAGTTAAGTTGAGAATAGGTTTTGCAGAGCCCATAAGCCACATAAAGAGTTATATTCTATTCAAACCACCCCTCTTTTGAAATGTTTAAATGGCTTATAACCCATCTAAGATAGTTGACTGTTTAGGTTTTAAAAAGATTGGTAAAAAGGAGGAGGGAAAATAAGACAACAAGGATAGTAAAATACGATAATCTTAAGAACCATTATGTTTGCAGTGACTGATCTTAATTTTAACCTTTCTGGAGCCAGGACACAAAAGGAAACAGATAAGAAAATGGGAGGAAATTTACATCATTTTCTTAAGGCCACAGAGCATCTTCTGCATAAAATAAAAAGGAGAATTTTCATAGGACATTTTCTATCGGGGAAATCGAGTAATATAATGAATATCTCCAACAGCATTTTGCAGCTAACACAGACAGGTTTGATCTCTCTTTCTGTACAACCTGAGGGCTTAACTCGTAGTAAAATCCCCTAGAGATTCCAGGAGGGGATAACCTGGCTCAAATCCCTTCTAGGAATCTCACTGAAGCAAGGGAAGAGTTTAAAGTACATTAAAAATTGATAGATGACACGTGCCTTCAATAATATACCCTAAACATTGCCTCTCAGCTGAGCTTTTTACTGGAGATGCTAAAGAATGCAGAATTTATCTTGTAAGCACTGAGAAACTAGGATAGATTAGTAATCCAAGAACCAAAGCAATCAGATAGGGTTTTTGGAAAGAGAACTCCAGTCAGGAGTAAAGAACAGAGATTCTCTCAGAGTAGTAGTGCTTGACTACAGAAGCAGCACAAAAATATGATGAAAATATAGTCACCCTATTTTTGAATACCCTAACATCAAATACTGCATTGCAGCTGAAGGGCGATACATTAATTTTCATAGCAAAATAGATTTACCTTTGTTATAATCTGTATTTGTTAAAAATATTGGAGAATATATTAGTAGTCATTAACTAACATCATAGGCATGTGTAATACTGTTTAAATATTAATGAACTTATATATATTTCTAATCTTTCTTGAGTCCTTTAAACTCCAAGTTGAGGAAAGTTTGAAAGAGTCCCGTGGAAAGCAAAATTCATGAGTTATTTATGATGATCTCCTTAATTGTTGTTTTACTAATTCAAATTCTGCAGTCCTAAATACTAAATACTTTGTATATTTTAAATACATTTTCTTTAGAAAATATACTTTGATAGTATTAAAAGATTATTTTTAAATGGCTTAGTACTTTTGGTA
>CM053614.1:71068798-71100590 GCA_028646535.1 Procyon lotor | reverse complement strand
CCTCTCAAAAAAAAAAAAAAAAAAAAAGCTGAAATTAGCAATGATGCTCAGAATTCAAAGGGTAGCTTATGTGAATGCTTTGTTGATTTTGTGATCAGATAATTCAGAGAGGGGAAAATCCATAATTCAACTTGGTTGATATTTCCAATATCACTTAACTATCCTAAAAATAGTTAATCTAAGTAACTTCACTGGCTAACATGTCACATCATGAATTGATAGCCCAAAGACCTCATACTGCTTATAGACTAATATAGATAGCAATGACATTAAGGTCAGCTTGTCTTGCCTTTCCTGAAAAATATCTCTGAAATATATAAAACATATACATGTATATACATGATCATATATATATATATATGATAAACTATATACATATATATGTACATGATCAACAAACTTGGGTATGAATATTGCCTTCTTGATAAAGGGTCAGGGAGAGACGCAGAATCTTCATTCATGCTCTCTATTGCCAGCATGAGTTTTCACCCAAGATAACATGATGAAATTACAGAGCATAATAAAATCTTTAACGATAATTGACTGTCAGGTATATGTCTAAAGCACTGATTTTTATCTGGTGTGTGTGCGTATGTGTTGGGGGGGGAGTAAGAAGAGAGAGAGAGAGAGATCCTGCAGACAGTATAGTTGTTATCTACAGACTTTTATTTTAAATTATTCAAGGTATTAAACATCCAAATCACCAAACCATACACAAATTGGGAGCTGGAAAGGATGGAGGAAAGAATGGTGAACAGGGAATTTCTGAACATTGTTATTTACGTTATAGTCTTATTCTTCAGTTACTTTGGTGGGGGGAGAGGGAAGACAGAAATCCGCCCTTCTAAAACTGCTAGGAAAGATACTTTATCTGTTATTCCTGGAAAAGGACCATCAATAAACAGCATTTTACTCTTCATGCTTCATTCTAGTGTTCTAAATCCTGGACAATGATGCGGTGGTGTGTGTGGCTGAAAACTTCTGTGACCCAGCTCTCCCTTTCTGATTTTCTAAGACTAAAAAGAAATCCCTGGATTTAACTCTGCCCAGATACTGCTACTGAATGCTGAGTCAAGCCAGGAAGGTGCCCTGGAAAAGCACCAGTGCCGATCCGCTTCTCAGCTTCAAGCCCTACAGCTATCTCATAGTGACACAAAACACCAAAAGGAACCAATATGAGCCCTTACATGATGTGCAAACCCTAGAGCCCTTCTGACATTGAGAAGAAATTCACTAAGCAGTCACACTCCTTTTGTACACCTCAGTTATGTGGTCATGGAATGTTTAATATGTCAACCAGGGAAATCAAGGTGCTCATGTGCCTAGGTAATGGAGAAGTCCACAGTATAATCAGCCTCTAACCAGAAGTGATCCTTAACTGTATTTCAAAATACCTTGTCAATCACTATGGAGTAGATAATGCAGATCATTGAAAGAAAATATACACGTGAGGAAAAGCCAATAGAAAAAACGTGGACATGGGGTACTAAATGAGCAAACTACATTATCCTGCATTACCATTTTCTTGGCTCACTGCGTAAGAGCTGTCAGTTCTCAAAGAAAAGAATTTGAAGCCTGATGTCAGCATGTAGAGTAGATTTTTCAAAATAATCGTATGTAAGTATTTACAGTAAATCATATACATATTGTGTTCAGAGTATGAGCTGAATCACTTCAATAAAATCTCTTATTTTTCTAAATAAAGACGTAGATTAAAGAATACATTCTTCTCTGGAGTCTGTCCAGTTTTCTAACTTCATTCTTTTCAAAATGGGATAAATAACAATGGCTGTAACACCTGAATTGGAATCTAATAAATAATCTGGTGAGAGTATGTTGATACATGCATACCCAATTCCTCCACAACTTCTATTTTTATTGATCTCCTTGATATGAGCTACTATAGTGATCTCAGAATTAATTTAACCAGGTAACTGTTTATCATCTCATTCTGATTTTTAACCATTTTATATCTTGGTTTTTACCTTAAAATAATATTTTTCAAAGGGCTCTAATATATCCTTGGCAAGTCATGTGAAAGACTTCGGAAATTAACTATTAAATATTCCTATGGAATCGTGTTGATTTTTTTCATTTGATATGAAAACATAGACCTATATTTTTACTTTAAAATTTCTTTTTGTAACATGTGCATAAATGGGTACTTGGTCTTAAGTGTGTCAACTTGAATCTTTCCCTGTTGAACTTCTCCATGTCATAATTCAACATTACTTTTTCCCGCCCTTTTCACATAAATCTTATGTAGTGGTCTGGATTAGAAACTTTTAATATTAAGTGTGAACATAAACAATGAGCCATGACACTTCAGGGACATTCTAGGCATTTAGTTTGCATACCTTCCCTGAGATGCTATGAAGTCTCCAAAGCTGTTACAAAAAATTGAATCTACATGTAAGTCTTTGAACACTTTCCTTTGATTTATGAAGAGAAATTTTGAGTTTACTGCTCTATGCTTGAACTTTGAGCCTGCCAGGATGGATTTACCCTGAAAACACCTTGTAAAGGCACCTCACAAAAAAATAAGGTTTTACATGAGCAGCAGGAGTGTTAAGGCATTTACAGTCTGCCTTGGAACAAAATGGAAATTTACTGAGGAGTTAAGTGAGCAGTGTGGTACCATGGGCTGCTTTCCTCAAGGCAATTTTTGAACAAATGTTTTATAAGACATTGTCCTCAAAATAACAGTGCAAAAACATAGTTATCACTAGTGGGTCCAGCTGGACAGTTTAAAGATCCATTTTGAAGAAGAGTCACAGGATAACTGAAGTCCTGAATTGCTAACTGGGCCTAGAAGTTATTTCCAGAGTTATCGATATTGAGGAATGTAGGTATTCGTAGACTAGAGCTGGGATCTGGATTTGGTGATAGGCTTAACCAGAAGCTTTCCCTAGAAATGCATCTTGTGTCAGACCATGGAGAAATTACTCTTTAGGCAACTCCACAGTGTTCCTCCATCTCTACGTGCTTCATCTGTAGGAAAAATGGTTTCCTCTATAGTCACCTTCATTTAAGGAAATGGGAGTTCCTATATCCATTTAAGGAAATGGATATAATTGGAGTTCTTTACATTCCTTATCAGCAAAAGAAATAACAAGCATATGATATGAAGCCTGGGACCAGGAGCTTTGGATGAGGGTTTATGATAACTGTTGGAAAACTAGATTCTTAACTAGACATAGCTACCTAGTTGAAAGAATATGGCATGGAGTAGAAAATTACATTACAAATATATTACATGAAGGCTAAAGTCTAATTTTTTAGCCTTCAAGTTATATTACAAAGCTGTATTGATCAAGATAGTATGGCACTGGCACAAAAACATAGATCATAGATCAATGGAACAGAATACAAAACCCAGAAATGAACCTATAATTCTATGGTCAATTAATGTTCAACAAAGCAGTAAAGAATATCCAATGGAAAAAAAGATGTCAGTCCCTTTAGCAAATGGTATTGGGAAAACTGGACAGCTACATGCAAGAGAATGAAACTGGACCACTGCCTTATACCATAAACAAAAATAAATTTAAAATGGATGAAAGACCTATATGTGAGACAGGACACCATCAAAATCCTTGAGGAGAACACAGGCAGTAACTTCTTTGACTTCAGCCTTAGCAACTTCCTGATGGGATTCTTTTAAAGGATAAAACCATTGATACATCCAATATCTAGATAAACACTTCATTCTCTTGAAATGATTTTTTACCATTTTCATTTCAGGTTGAGCATTAGAAGCTGCCTTACTCTAAAACATGAAAACAAATGCAACTATGATACTGGTTCCATCTTTCCTTCTTTGACCCCTCTAGAAATTTCTGAGTTTAATGTCATGTTTCTACAGAAAAGCATGGTTAAATGGTTTATTTTTTTAATTTTTTTAAAGATTTTATTTATTTATTTGACACAGAGAGAGAGATCATAAGTAGGCAAAGAGACAGGCAGATAGAGAGGGGGAAGCAGGCTCCCTGCGGAGCAGAGAGCCCGATGTGGGGCTCCATCCCAGGACCCTGAGATCATGACCTGAGCCGAAGGCAGAGGCTTTAACCCACTGAGCCACCCAGGTATCCCTAAATGGTTTATTTTAAAATTATGTATGCTATCTTTGCACACTTGGGGTGGGGAACTGGTTATGGGTAAAATTTTTAAAAGAAAACTGATCCACTTCAGGATGGTATGTGAAATATAAATATATTACTATATTTATGTGTAGAAAAATATGTTGGGGAACCTGTGTGGCTCAGGGAATTAAAGCCTCTGCCTTCGGCTCTGGTCATGATCTCAGGGTCCTGGAATCGAGTCCCGCATCGGGCTCTCTGCTCAGCGGGGAGCCTGCTTCCCCCTCTCTCTTTGCCTGCCTCTCTGCCTAGTGATCTCTTTCTCTCTCTGGCAAATAAATAGATAAATAATCTTTAAAAGAAAAAAAGAAAAAGAATGTTTAGTATGACAAAATGATACGGAAATGACTTTAAGAGAACATAGACAAAACATTATTATTTCATGTATACATTATCACAGAAATGTTGAAGTTGCCAACCCAAATTTTCCCACTGCTCTTACAAAATAGTTTTAGCTCTTTCTCTCTGTGAACACCAACATGTGTTCTCAGTCTAGAGACAAGTCATTCAAAACAGAAGGTGTATAGCTTCTTTTGGACTGTTTCCCAGCACAGTGGCCTCTGGCACAATCTTTGGCTACGAAGCATGAGCTAGTTCAACAGTGCAATAAACATTCTTCCCTTCCTCCACATTAGTGGCCCAAATGGCAATTTGTCCAAGAAATTGCCTGCTGGTGCTGTAATCTCAAATCCCATTTCCACTGGCAGAAAGGTATTCTTATCCACAAACAAATAAAAGAGCAGAAACACATCTACTAAGACAGCTGACGAGTAACACCACTAATTGCTTAAAGTAATTTGGAAACATATTTTAGAAGTCATAATACAAAGAAGAACATGACTAAAAGGAATTATTAAGTAAATAAAATCAACTTGATTTTTTTCTACCTGATCTCATTTCTGTTGGCCATTTACTAGGTTTATGTAGCATTACTTTCAGAGGCTAAGCAAGCCAGCTGTAAACTAATAATAATTTCTTTTCTCAAGAAAATAAGTTACATTAAAATCAGAAAATAGTAGCAACAGCACTCTAAGAATAAAATTTGATACAATTATCTAGAAGAATTGCCCAGAATACTAATAACTTCAGAAATAATACAAAGTCGAGCATATTTCTTTTAACTTTAACCTGATTAAAAATAAAATATTCACTGGGAAAGAAAAACAAAGCCTCAGTTAAAACTACTTCACTCTGGCATACCCTCCTTGTTCACTCCTCTACATTCTTCCACCCTTAAGTACACTCAAGGTCATGACCTCAAATATACAGCTTATCATTTGTCATGCAATTTTCTTGTGATAACCACTTTTAATTTGTAAGTATTTTTCTATGGCCTGTCTTGCTTGATTTAATTCTCATGGATTTTTGTTTTTACCTAACAATCTCAATATATGTGATATAAACTCTGATTATTCAAAGATTATAACATGCAAGATAGAAGAATATTAAAAAAGCAATACTTATAGAGGAATCTCTCAAGATTTGTGTTGGAAAAAGGAACTAGTTTGGAAGTGGTCCTTCCTTCCTTCCTTCCTTCCTTCCTTCCTTCCTTCCTTCCTTCCTTCCTTCCTTCCTTCCTTCTTTCAAAAGGGAGGGTTGCATTTTTTAAAAATTCAACATGGTTATATTTTTAAATATATGTATTATACAGAATTAAATTAAAGTAGGTACAGTTGTTTAATTTACTTTCTTGTTAAACATTTCTTAAACATTTGTTAAAGATTGAGCATACAAAGTAGCATGAGATTTAGCCTTTTTAATTTTTTTATTCAGTGTTCTAAACTAGTTTAATTATAGAGACAGTGTATAACCTGCTGATGACATGATTTAATTGTGACATAAAGTTTATCAGGTTCTTCATTGTTTATGATATTTATCTAGAATCTGGAGAAAAATCCCTTTAGTATATTTGTGCATATAACATGTGGGAATGATATTTCTTCAGTCTTTGAAAGTGACCTGGAAAGACTATGGTTAGAAAAATTATTTTCTTCAGTGTTAGATATTCAAATGTATTCTATGTGTGTAAAATTCTCTACTAAATACAGATGAAAGCATATTTCTAAAGTTATAGCAATTTACAAAGGCATGAAATAGGGTACGGCATTTATTACTGAAGCAACCAAAAGAGGTAAAAGGTAGTGCTGTTCAAAATTTACTGTGCATCAGAATCACCAGGAAAACTTGCTAAAATTTTAAATTCCTGGCTCTACTTCCAAGGGATATTTTATTAGGTCTCAAATGAAACCCAGGAACCCACATTTTAAGAAATAATCCAGGAAATCCTGATGCATTTTATTTGGGGATCATACTTTGAGTCTAATAAGGGTAAAGAACTAATTATTGAATAAAGATTAAAGGAGTTGGTGAACAGAGGACAGATAGGAAGTGGGTCATTAGTAAATAAAACTGATGCTCTTGCTTTTTATTTCGCTAGGAAAAGAGAAGCAACCAGAAAAGAATTTTCAAAAGTTCCTACAGAACATTTATCCATTCAATTGCATCTGTGACCATATAAAAAAATGTGTTATTATGGACATCCCTAGCTAAAACCAATCACTGTACTTGTCCAGTAGATCCTCCCTCTCATACCTACTAAAGATTCCAGAAATTCTTGCCTTTCTACTGCAACATCCATGTTTGCCTTTTTGTTCTCTGGTCATTATTGAGGGCATGAAGTAATCTCCTATTTCATTAAAAAAAAAATAAAACCCACAACTCTCTATTCCAGTATTTAACTACTGTTCTGATTTCATTCTTCTCCTTACAATAAAACAATCACTGCCCCCCTCCCCAGTCTTTTTGTCACTGTTTCTGATTTCCCGACTTCCATATTTTCTTGACCTCTCTCTAATCAGGATTTCCCCTCTCCATCAAAACTGATCATAAAAGAATCTCTAGTGACCGTTACATCGTTCAAATTAATGGTCAAACCCTAGTCTTCATCTCCATGGCCTGATACCAACATTTCACCTAGGCCTCATTGCTCTTACCACTCAGCTTCCAAGACATCAGAAGAGTCATTCTTTCTCAGGGTTCTGTGCTCATATTATCATCCCTTCCTCCCCCTTCCCTGTTGGGGATTGTAATCCATCTGTAACTTTCCATACCATCTACAAACAGATGACTCCCAAACATCCATCTCCAGCTCAGATCATCTCCCATGAACTCCTATGCCATATGTCCTACAGATCTTCTTGAATGTTTGATAAACATTTCAGATTTAGCATTTCCAGAAACCAAATATTGATGATTTGCACTCCTCTGTCCTAATCTGTTATTCCACAGCCTCTCCCACTTCAGAAATGGCAACTTTATAAATTTCAAATCGCTCAGGCCAAAATCTTGAAGTCATCCTTGCCTTCTCTTTTTTGTCACATCCCATATCTGATCTATCCATGAATCCTTTGTGTTCTACTTTAAAAAATGTACCAGTTTTACCACTTCTATTGCTAACATGCCAGTCTGAGCCTTTCAGATCCTCTTCTCAGTAAGGCAGCCAAAGTGATTCTATTTCAGAGACGTTAAGATCATATCGCTCTTCTATTCAAAGTGCTAAAAATCCCCACCTCACTCCCAATGAGGTGACCTTCAATAACAGAATTAAATCAAGTAAATTCAAGTCATGCTAGGTCAAGCCAAGGCATGTCATGTCAGTCCATGCAAGTTTAGACACTTTTAGGGCTGTCAAATCAGGATGCAGCAAGTCAAGATAGGTTATTTCAGAATCTAGATGATCTCCTCATCCACCCTTTACTGTTACCTCGGGCCTTCCTTACTGGCCCTTTAGCTAGGCTCTAGCCCTACTGGGTTCCATGCTCTTCTTTGTTGCTGCTGTTATCTGAAATGGCTTCCCCCAGAAATCCCTCTGACTTGCTCACTTGTTTTCCATCTTCACTCAGATGTCACCCTTTTAGCCAGCCTTGCTTGTCTATCCTAATGTGACAACTTTCCTCTACCAACATACTCCACCCTCCCTCTCTGATTTTCTTTTCTGGCTTTGAATTAGTCACTCTCAGTCTTTAATTTTTCCTCCCCTGGGTCACTCCTGTTTTCCTCCACCTATCACCTTCTAGTGGATGTAACTTCATAGAATAGTAATAATATTAATTCTATTCATATTTGAGTATGTGCAGGCCATTCCAGTTTATAAAACAATTGCATATACATTGTTTCACGTGGCCTATTGAGAAATATACCCCCATCCATACATTCACATGTACACACACACACCCATATATGTATAAATACATATACATGTACGTATTTCTGTATTTGAAGAAATTTTCTTGTTTTCCAAACAATAAAGAAGCTAAGGTTAATTGTCAGTTGTTTTTTAATCTTAGAAGATTCTGTTTTTCTTTTTCAAAGTGTCAATAACCTTTATGCTTATTCTAATCCTGCCCTATCCTCCTCCGACTCTGAGTACATCAGATCAATTTTGTCTCTTTTAATGAACTTGTGGGTCACACAGAAAGGAAAGAAGGTAACGTTTATTAAGTGCAAATTATGTGGCATGGACTCTGCAAAGCCCTTTACATTCACATTTAATCCTAACAATTACCCTCTGTGGTGTGTATTATGAGTCTCATTTTATGGATGAGGAAATCAAGGCTCACAGAAGTTAAATAACGTGCCTGGGGCTATAGAGCTAGTTAGTAGCAGAGCTGGATCCAGGAGCTCATGTTCTTTCTACAATAACAAATTACACTTCTAAGTAAATGTAGGGAAAAATTATAGTTTTTAGAGTGGCTTCTGATTTTCCCTGATACATTATTGTCAAAATTTGAGGTGGCAAATTGGAATCAGAATATAGACCAGCATTGACTCTCCCAGAATATATAACATGAACCACAAATGTAAGGGACATATATAATTTTAAAAATCTTAGTCATCAAATTATAAAAAGTGAAAAGAAAGAGATGATATTAACATTAATAATATGTATTTTACCTGATGTATCAAAATTATCATTTCAACATGTAATCGGTATAAAAATTCCAATAAGATAGACGGCATTTTTATCATACCGATGCTTTGAAATTCAATGTAGACTTTACACTCTTAGCTCATATCAGTTCAGACTAGCCACAATTTTAGGTGCTCAACAGCCACATGTAGTTAGTGAGCCTCTATTGGACAGCATAGGTTTGGCTGATCTGTAATAGGTCTAATTACTGTCTCCTCTCCTTCCCTTGGCATCAAACTTCTTGCAGAGTCATGTATACTCACTGATTCCACCTTCTTCACATTGTTTTACTCACTAGAATGAGCCTGGTTTCAACTATGAGCATTCCAGGCCAGTTAGCATATGATGACAAATTACCTTCTGGCTTCCTATTCCTCCAGCTTCTGCTTTACTTGCCTTCTCTGCTACATCTTTGACCAGTATTGGTCACTTTCTCCTGCCTCGCAACTCTTCTCTTTGCCTTTCTGTGAATTCACTCCTAACTGGTTCCCCTGTACTAAAATTTTTAGCCCATCACATTAATTCTACTAAGGCTCTTCCCCCTTACATGCAAACATTAGACCATAGTCTTCTTTTCTACTCTCTTCTGATTTGGAATTGCTAAGCCATATACAGCTTCAACTGCCATCTATACATTAAAGAGATCTAAAACGAATCACCATCCACACCTTCATCACGAAATCAGGCGTACATATTCAGCTATGAAAAGTTCATTTTCACACACAATTAAAATATCATTTCTAAAATCACACACACATACATCACTTCCTCCCGATCATCAGAAGGAAGGAAAGTTTTAGGAATTTTTATTCTTCAAAAAGAGCATGCAGTTGCTGGCCAAGTAGATTATATTTTATTTGTCTAATTAAGTAAATTGAAGGAATTAAGAAAAGGGAAGCCATAAAAATAAAACATTACACAAATATTTTTTTCTATTTTTTAAGAGAATGAAATTCCTTTGGTAGAATTGCAATCTATCTCAAAGTGAAATAATGGGCATTCTCTTGAATTCTATAATTTCTAACTGTCAGTTTGATTACTATCGGCAGTGCTACCATCCAAGGAATGTGACCATAAATTCTGGAGAAATACTCATACTTATCAAATCCTTACTCAGACACAATATATTAGTCATGTATTATAAACTGCAAAAGGAAGAAAACAAAAATGCCAGAGTATTTATGGACTCCACTGTAATATGTATTCATTTTCAGACTTCTCCAGTACAATGTGTGCTTTTGCAAAGGAAACAAAGATGATTTTTCATATGAAGTTGAAAGTATAATTAAACACATTTGCCATAGTTTTTTTCTCTTTGCAGTAAGTTTTTCTTCCATTTTTAATTCCACTTGTTCTGCTTCCCAATTCAAATACCCCACTGCTCATGGGATACATTCTCCCTCTACAGAAGTGTGATCAGTAGCCGCCCTGTAGCTTGTTTTAATACATGCAAATACACTTCTTTGGTTGGGAGCTGCTTTTGCAACCTCTGTTTTTTGTCACTATGTCTCAAATTTATTTTCTGTCTAAAAGGGTTCTCCAAAGCCAGTTGTGGGTCTAGTCTATTTTTCAATGTCTTCAGTCAGTCCGATTTTTGAGACTAAGTTCAAAACACCTATTCAACATTTTTTCCTGGCTTTCCAACTTGACCATCTACCCCCAGTTTATACACAGGTAAGTTTGGAATGGCTGCCACCATCTGTCCTTCGGATACATCTTGTAAAGTTGGCTAAAAGGGAAACACTAAAGCATATGAAGGCTTGTGTGACTATAGCGTTGTAATGCAATAAACAGTCCTTAATTTCCATAGCATGACCATGTTTTACACACTTGTTTTCCATGTTGATTGTCTTCCAATATCCATTTCCCTTTCCTATTTAGTAATAGAATCCAAAACAATGCGCCCAACTAAGAGGTTGTCAGCTGGTATATAACTAATATGACCATACAGCTGGTATGGTCATAAAACTAAGCAATAACTAATATTGCATTACATATAACTAAGTCTGGCCAGTGACATTTAAGCTGAAATATATATGTGCCCATGAAAGAGTCTCCTTGAAAGGGAGGGGTTAACACAGACTTGAATGTTGACACAATAGGTGGAACTCTACTAATCATCTTGACCCCTGAATTTGGACATCCCAAGCTGAACATGGAAAAGTAGAAAATGAGCCATGGTAACACTGGAGAATTGCCTGCCATAGGAGCCCTGGACAGTCTACCTACAAACTCCTTTTGTGTGAGACAGAAATAAACCTCTACCGTATTAAAACTATTTTCTTCTTACATGCAATTCAACCTAAACCTACTGGGGGCACATACCATGGACTGTTTCCTGGAACTCAGAGGTGCTCAGTTTTAAGCAGACAGATATGATTGGCCCATGTTTTCCAGGAAGATTGACAAACCTAATATTCTCAAGACCTAAAATTTAGTTTCACATGTGATTTGATAATATTATATTTGCTTGTCTAACTTTGCAGAGAGCATGCCTGGCTACTTGATTACATTTACATCAGTAGATTAACAGAATTGATTTAATTTTTTCTTCTTTTTTCCCATGTTAGGATAGTCACAGGTATGTCCTAGACATTCCCTGTGCAGACTTACATATTTTGAATCACTATTTGATCACAATCCCCTGCTTGCCTATCTGCAGTGACGCTTGAACAAATCTGTATTGTGTATTGTTTTAGGGGAAAAAATGTTACTTCATAGTAATATGATTTCCTACATGTATAAAAAAGCCCTGATAGATGAATAAAAGGTACACACATACATACATACAGCTATTTTTCATAATATAAGTGGGATCAAGCATTATTAGAGAACAATCCTAAAATCAAATTCACCAAGAAGACAATATTTTAAAAGATCCATGTAATGTTATTTAGTTCTGTTTTTAGGGTCATACTTTTAAACACATTTATATATAGCATGATTCTCCAATTCACCCTTAATGAGTCTAACACATATAGGTTTATTTAAAAGATGTTTTATATTCTGTTGAGATTTACAGATAGGTTGCTTATGCAATTACTTTCTCACCTTTGTTTATATGTACAACCATATAAATATTCAGAAATTCCTATGAATTCTAAATACTCAAGTCTCTTAAAATCAAGGACTCAATTAGTACTCTTTCATGTTAAATAAAAACAATTTAGTTCACAGAACAGTAATGAAGATAATATCTGTTTAAATATGGTAGCAATTTTTGCAAAGACTTTTAGGAAGCTGACATGAGTGAGTTGCTTTGTTTATTCTCTATTTTTTTTTTAAAAAATTCATATGTTGTAGGGCAAACATAATGCAGTCATATACTGAAGACTCCATATACACCATAAATAAAAGGCTATATATATCAAAGCCAAAGTTCCTGGTGGATTCAGATAGAGTTACCATAAATCCATTGTCTTTTCAAAATTTAAGAAAACCCACTAAAAATGCTTTCTTGTGGCTTTCAAAATTCTCACAACAAAAGCTGCTTTGAAACATGCTGGGAGAATGACTAAAATACCACGCATATAACCTGTTCAGAATTTTATACTGTGAGCAGATTACCAACTGCTGTAGGTATATTTTCTGGATGTCATTATTGAATTTTGATCATTAGATGGGCATAATTTGAATAATAATATGTAATACTATGGTAGTCTTAAAATTTCATTACCAAAGCTGTTCATTTATTTGCAACACGTGAAATGTTCTAGATTCAATTAAACACTTAGTACTGTTAATAAGTGAAAATGGATTTACATTTAAAAAATACATTAGAATTTTACTCATCTTTCATTTCATAGCAAGAATCTAATCTTAGCATTTGACCACCAGGGCACTGGTCATTAATAGGAAATTACAAAAAGAGATGTGACGTGAATATGTTAACATTCTTTTATGCTTTCACATCATTTAATATTTAATCTTTGGATGTAGCCATATATCCAAATTCCTTAAAAGTGAAAGATGAGGCTATCTAACATTTAATAAAACTTGCAGATTCCCTCAGAGTTGGTCCAACCACCCTTATGTTCCAATGGAACTCACTGGAAAATAGTGTCTACAAAAATAGACAAAGTGCTTCCAGAGCGGCACACCTTAAGTGAGAGAGCAAAGAATAAGTTTTCTTCCTATAAATTTGTTTGTTCTCAATTAAGAGCCTGGATGCCATGGTGATTATATAATAGGAACATGTACCAAATTAGCTAGAATGCTTATTAGTTTTTCTTTTTTTGATGACTGTTGTTAGAGACAGGAAAAAAACTTAATACAACTGAAAATTCACAAGAAAAGTACTAGTGAAGAGTGAACTCTCAGGAAAAATAATATCCATAGAGCACTAATATTTATTGAATGCCTATTATGTGCTAGCCACCAAATTAGGCAGTGATCTACATCTCTCATTTAAATTATTATTATTGGCAACCAAATGTCAAACTACATCAGTGGAGACTCATTTCAACTTCTTACATGGTTTTAAAGTGGTTATTTAGTTTATCCATCTCACAGCACTATTCAACTGCTTGATCAGAGAGTAATATGAATTTCCCAAACAGTGGAGATGAGAGCAAAGAAGTCTGTAGATGGGACCTAGAGTCTATTTGAACTCACAGCCCTTTGGTAATTTATTTTCAACACTTTTTCTTCCTCATAGTAACACAAATAAGTGGTTTATTCAAATCATTACTATTTAGAGAACAAAGACCTTCGGGATCATTCAAACCACAGTTTTCTACTTATGCAGATAATTAACTAAGGCATAGGAAGATCACAAGAACCCATAATTGTTAGTGGCAGAGATGGGAGCAATAACCAGCTTCCATACTTTCCCTCTTGTGAATGCCCGCAGATGCCAACTGTCACCCAGAAATACTAATCTGTTGGCCTTAAACCCTCAGACAGGCAGTGTAGTTTAGTCATCAAGAGTCCAGATTCTGAAGCTGGGTTGAGTCTAAATCCTATTTTTGCCACTTATTAGCTGTGACCATAGGCAAGTTACTCAAGCTGTGTAGCAAGGATCCCATTTTATTGGGTACGATTATTGTATCTACTTTATGGAAGTTTTGTGTGGATTACTTGGAGTTACACTTGTTGAACACTTAAAATCATACTTTATGTATTATCAGTTAATATTTTAAATGATGCGTGCCTTCATTCATGTACACACACAAAAAAAACTTTGAGCTCCTACTATGTACTAAGTATCAGGAATCCAAGAATGAAGAAAAGAATAAAATCCTCTCTCCACCTAATAAGCTTATAGTCAAGTGGGAGGTAGAAATTAGTAAACAGACACTTGATAGCACAATGTTTTATGAAAGGGAGGTAAAGAATCCAACTAGAATATTTAGGAGAAATGCTTAGCTCAAATGTAGGACTTCAGGAGCAACTGCTACAGAAAGTGCCTAGAAGTGTGAGCAGCTTGCTGTGGGAGGCACAGGGGAAAGTGTTCCCATTAAGGGAGACAGTAGGTGGAAAGGACCAGTTAGAATGAAGGTGGAGCTGGAGAGGCTAGCTGTGGAGTGTGAGTGAAAGGAAAAGAGACAAGAGTGGTAAGTAGAGTCCAGAAAGGAGTTTACAAGCAACATTAAAGTGTTTAAAATATTCAGAAAGACATGGGAAGCCACTGAATGATTTAAGCAGGGAGCTGATAGGATTGGGTTTGTATTTTACAAAACACTTTGGCTATCAAGTAGGTAAGATGGAGTCAAGATAATTCAGGAGCCCACTGATATAGTTTCAAGCGAGAAGTGATGAATGACCACAATAATGTGAAGGTTTATGGAGCCCTGTTCTCTAATGCAGCACACATCCCTGGAGAGCTAGAGGTTACCTGGGTTACCTGGAGAGCTAGAGGTTACCTCCAGCACACATCCCTGGAGAGCTAGAGGTTACGAACCTCCTTTCGTAAAGAGAACACTGCTTAACACTACAATGCAATCTGTTTTAAACATAGGAACAGGGTATCTGGACTTCTAGGGATGTTTTGGGAGGCTAGAGACGAAGTGTCTAGAGTCAGATACCGTGGGTTTAAAATTGGCTCCCTTATTTCCTCAGGTATGTGATTTGGGACAAATCCTTCTAGATCAAAGCATTTTTTAATGTATAAAACTAGGATAAGAGAAGCTACTTTGACGTGTTAAATGAGACAATACATACAGGTATCTTAAAATCTATGCCTGGCATATATTAAGCATTCAATAAAATTTAAGTCTTACATTAAGTGTTTTAATTTTTTTTACAGTTTTCATGAAGTCAAGTTACGAAAACAATGATCCTTATTTTTAAAGTCATTGAAAACCATAGTATTTTCAAGTGACAAGTATACGAGCCCTTCGATGTGTAACAAATGCATTTTCAGTACACAAGGAAAGAAACAAAAGAAATGCTGCTCTATAGAACTCTTATAAAACAAGATAATTTGCATTTTCAGCTCTTCACACATTGTTCTATCATAACGCCTTAAATATTCTCTCATGTCCAAGAGATAACTTGGTCTCTAAGCCAAGAGTCAAAGAATTAAATTGGTTAGTGTTCTTATTTTCCCTTCCTGACTACAAAGCAAAGTTACATCATATTGAGCTTCAGCAATTTCAGATGCAATCACCAATAACCTCCAGTAGAATTCTATCCATCCATGGACCTGGACCAGAAATGTTTCCACAACAACAGACCTAAAAAGTACATCACTTTCTGTCCACCCCTAACCCTCAACCCCTACTGCCATACAATCATCTAACCATAAAATGTATGGTATTATAACTCTCCCTTTGCTCATGCTCATGCCTGGAATGACCTTTCTGGAAGTCTGGAATGTCTACAGAAACTGTCAAGAAATAAATTTTTATGGATGTTATCTGAAGACAACCCTACTTTTGCTGGTATGTCCAAAATCATAGTTAGCAACAGACCACGATTGTAAACCCAACAGATGAGTCAGTCAGTGTGCTAAACACGAGGGATAGGGGTAACTAAGAGATGGATCTTGACTTCAAGTAGTCCATATTCTGATGTAGGAAGCTTATGTTTACAGCTGCATCTACTATAACGTGAAAAGTGCTATAGCAGGAGATGCCCCAAACATGGTGAATAAACACATGAAATGTTATTAATTCTTCCTGGAGGGGATAATGAAAGGCTCATAGACAAAGCCAATTTTGAGACAGTTATTCTGTTATTTAAAAATTGTTTATGTGTATGTGTTGTGTGTGTGTATGTTTGTATATACGTATGTGTGTGTATCTTCTGAAGATGCATTCACAGGGAAGGTAACATTTATAGGAAAGTATTCTTTTTTAAAGGCCATTAAGGTCTGTGTTTCAGAGGAAAAAGTTCTCTACCACTACCACCAATACCACAAAGTATCATTATTTTGAAAACTCCACAACACAATAATTTATCAACATCAAATACTGGGGAATAGGGGAGTTTCTCACTTCAACTCATACTGAGCATTCGATAATCTCCCCAAACTGTTCTTCTCTCCAATTGTGAAATCACCCCAAATAATCACTGAATAAGAACTATAACTCCAAATGTTTAAGCATACAGAAAACATACAGATACACATTTGGAAATCAGTTTTTGAAGTGTTGAAATTCTCACCGCATACAGAACTTTTACCAGGCACTGTGAAATCAAGCTGCGCCCTTTCTTCAAAGAGGGTGAACAAAGTATATAAACCAAAAAGAACAAAGAAATACGGATTTTAAATTAATAAAGCACTACTTCTAGATTTTTTATATGAAACTTGCATGTTGAACCCCAAGGAGTTTCAAATAGTCATCATTGTTGTTATAGTCATAAATTCAGCCTCCTATGAAAAATTGGAGAAAAAAAAAAAGAACTATTGGAAAATACATACTACCACAGAAGGATTTTAGCATAGCTCAAGTTGCACTACTAGATTAGTGGATTTTATTCCGGGCTATTTCCTCTTATGGTTGAACCTACACAAGAAAAAAACAAGTAAATAAGATTATATTTTGAAGTTTTTAAAAATTCATTAAGTGATATGTGTTATCTAATAATGGAAGGAAAATATTTTAAGAAACCTATGAAAAGTATACTCCCATAAACATAAATTATGTTTTAGTGTTAATATGCCTGGGAAGCCCTCTACTAAAAATATTAGTCATCCACAGCAAATGAGTTCGGTGTCAGTGATACATTTTCAGATATTATGCATCCTGTTTTTCTTTAATTACTAAAAATTACAGGGCCATTTAAAAGCAAAAACTCCCCTGACATCTTAACACAACTAATAATGAAATGGAGCAGCTGAGAATTACGTTGCTGTGACAGATGTTCAAGAGCAGAATGGAGGCTCCCCCACGTACTAAATCCTCATTTAGGCATGGTAGTGAAGAGTAACAGGATCTTAACAATGCAGGTAGTGTGCTGAATTTACACTAGGGCTCCAAACTTCTGACAGGAGTGAAAAGAATATGTTTTCACTCTAAAACCATAGTCATGCATTGAGGGTCTCTTCTTACACATTGTCAGAAGTTTGAAGTAGATAAAACTATGAGAGGAAGCTCTTTTGGCATAATATTAAGAAACACTACAGAGGCTGGGGCTACACTGGCTGGCTTTGTTTATTTATTTGACAGAAAGAGAGAGAGCACAAGCAGAAGGATTAGCAGGCAGGGGGAGAGGGAGAAGCAGGTTCTCTGCTGAGCAGGGAGCCCGACGTGGGGCTCGATCCCAGGACCCCCCAGGACCCTGGGATCATGACATGAGCTGAAGGCAGACGTTTAACTGACTGAGCCTACACTGGCTGGATTTGAATCCTGCCCTGTCCTCCTCGTAGTCGCATGACCTGGGGCAGGCCTCAGGTTTCCTATCTCTACAATGGAAAAAAAAGAGTACCCATCTGAAAAGACAGTGCTGAGGATCAACATTTATACCATTTCTCTTGGCAAATACCCTGCAAGCATTTTCTATTAATATTATGAATATCTAGTCAGAGATAAGAGAATGGGTCTTAGAATTACTTCTCTTAGAAATATTTTTTCACAGAGTGTCTTTGTGAGGCATGTTTAATAGAGACAGAACATCCTGTGCTTATGAGAAGAGACAGTGAGATTGCTCAGAATTAATGGAATCCTCAGGACCCATAGATTCCACTCAGACATCAATTCTCTCCTTTCTTTTCATCTGACAGAGGAAAACACTGAAACAAGTTATGGCCAGTCTAGGCACAGTGGCAATTACATGCCCAGCAATGCAGAATAAAGATGCAGTTACAGCTACATAACAATACAAAACCAAACCATGACTGTCACACTTAAAGAGTTCCAAATTCCGGAGCATCCACATACGGTGTCCGAGAAGATACTTCATGAATGATGTCTCCAGGGAATATGTGTGTGCCCAAATACACATACCTTTTTTCATCATATAATAAAAACAATACACTACTTACACAGCATTTGTAAAATATGCTCAAATGTAAAGAGAAAGAAATAATTTATAATCTGGAAAGATTCATTGTTGATATGTGGTATATTTCCCTCTAATCATTTCCCTATGCCTATTAAGGATTAGGAAGTTGAAAAAAATTGGATTTTATTTTTAAACTTATATCAAAACTACTTACTTATATTATTAAACATTTTAAAATTATAATTTCAATGATTAAGTGGTATGAAATTTTAGAAATGTACCACAGTTTATGTAACTAGCTCTCCTCTGAGACATTTAAACTACATTTTCAACATTTTTGGCACTTACACCAATACTATGATAAATTGTAACATGTAATCCTTGTGCATATCTCTGTTTCAACTTCTACAAACTGACTATATGGAAATAGTAGTCCCAAAGTGTGAAGATGTCTTTTAAGGCTCTTAATGCACATTGTTAAATTGTAAGCCAATAGCCTTCTTGTCATCAGTGTATGAAAGTTGCTATTTTGTTATTTACCATCACGTTTTTATTTTAAGAAAGTATTTTCTAATATGATGAGTAAGATACAGCTTCTACAACACTAGTAATCAAATAAATGCAAATTAAAACAATAAAGTCAAATACCCTTTTTTTTAGACTGAACAAATACCATTTAGCATCCTTTTTCCCCCCCTTTTTTTCTTTAAATTCAATTAGCCAACAAATAGTACATCATTAGTTTCAGATGTAGTGTTCAATAATTCATCAGTTGCATATAATACACAGTGCTCATCACATCATGAATACTATTTTTCACAGATTTCACATAATTTCAGTTTCTCTGATTCAATTTCAGTGAAACTTGTGCCATACTTGTCTTTCCTGTGATAGTAAGAAGCGGTCTCCAGTCCAAGTACCCACGACCATCAGTGGCCCTGTTTTAGTTCCAACAATGGTCAGAAAAATCTTTGTCACCCTCTTTAGACACAGCAACAAAAATAGAAAAATATCAGTAACTGCCATTATGTGCTAAGATTAGGAGAGAAAAGGAAGACTACATGTGGAATTAAAAACAAGGTCAAAAGAAATATGCAATTAAATTAAAGACATAGGAAGTACATGAAAGCAAAGCCACATCAAGTACAAATTCTGCACTATGGAGGCAGGATTCATTTACTTTTCTCTGGTGCATGGAAGTTTCATTACAATTAATCAATAGATACTTTGAATGAACATTGACATGGAATGGAAACAGAGAACCTAGACTGTAAGGACTTTAGAAGTGGTATGAATTTTTAGCCAGAATTTAACATTCTGTTTGAACAGAGGTAGCTTACTCAGTTCCCTTCACTTTCTCAGTACCTCTCTCACACTTGGATCTTCCAAAACATGGAGCTAGGTTGCATATAAATTTTATCTGGTTGTTATTATTTCTTTCCCAATAAAGGATAAAAACAAGTTTAATTGACTATCTACTTGGCTATTGTGGTTCACTGACCAGCAACATTCAGATCACCCAGAAACTTGTAGAAATACAAAAATCTTGAGCCTCACTCCAGATCTACTGAATTGGTCAGGGGGATGGCCCAGGAACCTATACTTCTAAAAAGTCCTCCAGATGATTCTGGTGCACGCTAAGGTTTTGAATCACTGACACAATCTGGGGTTATTCTACCTCTGATATATGTAATCCTCCACTCCCTGACACACACACTGGCTTAATCCATTATCTAGAATACCAGATTTACAGAGAAGGTAGAGGAAAGAAACTCAGAGTTCTAGGATCACCATTTCATCACTGTATATATCAACATTCCCCACTTTAAAATGGGAACTATGCAGGGGGGGCCTGGGTGGCTCAGTCAGTTGAGCGTCCAAGTAATGATTTTGGCTCAAGTCATGATCTCAGAGTCTGGCTTCCTGCTCATCAGGGAGTATGCTTGTCTCCCTCTTCCTCTGCCCCTCACCTCCAACTCATGCTCTCTCTCTAAAATAAGTAAATAAGTCTTTCAAAAAGTAAAATAAAGTGGGAACTATGCATTAAAAAATCTCAAATTGGGGCACCTGGGTGGCACCGTGGGTTAAAGCCTCTGCCTTCAGCTCAGGTCATGATCTCAGGGTCCTGGGATCAAGCCCCGCATCGGGCTCTCTGCTCGGTGGCGAGCCTGCTTCCCCCTCCCTCTCTGCCTGCCTCTCTGCCCACTTGTGATCTCTCTCTCTCTCTCTCTCTCAATCTGTTAAATAAATAAATAAAATCTTAAAAAAAAAATCCCAAATCACAACACCGTTACTTTACAGTGTTCCTTTTTTCACATTACATAACAACGGGGGTTTTTTTCTAGAGAAAACAATTATAACATTTCATTAAATGATTTGTTTTATTGCCTTATAACATACTTAAAATGACAATTCTCTTAGCACATGAATTTTGGCAACAGAGTTATTTTAAAAAGAATGTATTATATAATATTCTAATATTGCCCAGGCAAAGTGAAATAATATAAAATATTACCACAGCATTTCAATAATTAGTATAACATTGAGTCCTCAAAACATCGTTTAGTCATTGAGTTTGTCTCTGTAAGCAAAAAATAAGATAAAAACCCTTTGTATGATTCCTTAGCATGGTCATTATTAATCATGAAGATGGCTGGAGGAATCTGTCCCTTTCATTTTCACTGCATAATGTTCACATTAGCAGCTACATATGGACTCAGTGTCAGTTTCAATACCTGCAAAATAATTATGATAATATTAGTTTCTTGTTCTCCCTGACAAAGCCATTTTTAGACCCTGTCAACCAAATCCTCTGGGCTCCATGGAGACGTGTGCTACATAAATACAAAGCATTATTTTTACTCTTTTCACATTATTGTGGAAATTGTTAAATGAAGAAGCAACGTACTAAATATTAACAGCTTTGATTCAGTGAAAGCCATTTTACACTTTAGTTAATAAAATTATACCAAATAGAAAACTGAAGGTAATCAATCTCTCACTTAATAGTTCTGAGTTACCACCCAGTTATTCTATAGACAGATGACACTTTTTTTAAAAGACTGAACTTATACAGTTAAATTTGGGGTTGGGATTACAAAAATACTAAAGGCTAACGAATTAAAGGGGGCTTTAGTGAATTACCTAGGGAGAGTTTATATGAAATTTGGATCACTGTCCAAATAAGAAAAGAAACAGGGGCACCAGGGTGGCTCAGTGGGTTGAGTGTCCGACTCTTGATCTCAGCTCAGGTCATGATCTCAGGGTCATGGGATCCAGGGTCATGGGCTCAAGGCCCACATCAGGCTCTGCACTCAGCACTGAGTCTGCTTATCCCTCTCCTTCTGCCCTCCCCCCACACTCTCTCTCAAATAAAATCTTAAAAAAAAAAAAATTACATTGACATGAATAATGAGCAAATATTTCTTGCCTCACTGTAGCATAGCAGCAACAAATCACCTGCATCTTACTGCTGTTTAAAAGTGAGAGTCACGGGGCACCTGGGTGGCTCAGTCCTTAAGCGTCTGCCTTTGGCCCAGGTCATGATCCCAGAGTTCTGGGATCGAGCCCCGCATCGGGCTCCCTGCTCTGCGGGAAGCCTGCCTCTCGCTACCATTCCATTCCCTCTGCTTGTGTTCCCTCTCTCGCTGTGTTTCTCTCTGTCAAATAAATAAAATCTTTAAAAAAAAAAAAAGTGAGAGTCACTTTATAGTGAGCATTGTTTTCTTTGTTGACGGCAATCTCTTTGTGGCTTTTAACTAAAAACGTTTTACTAAACAGTGGTAGGTAGACATAATCTGTATTTGTGTTGAGGCAAGGTCTTTAACCACACTCTTTGCTTACTAGCTATAATATTTTGGATGACTTACTTGATTTCCTTGAGTCTCAGTTTCTCATACATGAAGTAGGGATTATATTGGCTTCATAAGATTATTGTGAGCTTTAAGGCAGTTAAGAAATGGGCAGAAGACATGAATAGACATTTTTCTTAAGAAGACATCTTGATGGCTAATACGCAAAACATGCTCAACATCACTCATCAATAAGGAAATACGAATCAAAACCATGATGAGACCACCTCACACCTGTCAGAATGGCAACAAGAAACAACAGGTGTTGGCGAGGATGTGGAGAAAGGGGAACCCTCCTGCTCCTTTGGTGCAAACTGGTAAAGTTGCTCTGGGAAACAGTATGGAGGTTTCTCAAAAAGTTAAAAATAGAACTATCCTATGATCCAGCAATTGCACTACGAGGTATTTACCCAAAGGATACAAAAATATAGATTCAAAGGGGTATATGCACTCTGAGGTTTATAGAAGCATTATCCACAACAGCCAAACTATGGAAAGAGCCAATATGTCTGTTAAATGGATAAAGAAGATGTGGTATATATACACAATGGAATATTACTCAGACATCAAAAAGAATGAAATCTTGCCATTTGCAACAATGTGGATGGAGGTAGGGTGTATCATGTTAAGCAAAATCAACCAGTCAGAGAAAGACAAATACCACATAATTTCACTCATACGTGGAATTTAAGAAACAAAATAGATGAACATATGGGGGGGAGAAAGAGAGAGAGGAAAACAAACCATAAGAGACTCTTAATGATAGAGAACAAACTGACGGTGAGAGAGGTGGGTGGGGGATGGGCTAGATGGGTAACGGGCATTAAGAAGGGCACTTGTTATGATGAGCACAGGGTGTTGTATATAAGTGATGAACCACTGAATTCTACTCCTGAGACCAATATTGCACTGTATGTTAACTAATTAGAATTTAATTGAAATCTGGAAAAAAAAAAAAAAAAAAAGAGAAAGAAAAGAAAAAGATTCAGTTCTTGTTAACATTATTAGTTTCATTTCTTGGTGTTTTGTACTCTGGAATTGAGCAGACCAATTGAAAAAACAATCTCCTTTCTCCCTGTGGTTTGTGATGTATCACTATTGCTCTCATCCAGCCCCAATACTGCCTAACAACCTACTAATCAATTTACTTTAGATACAACTTAATCACATCTTCATTCCACATTCTTTTTTTTTTTTCAAGTAATGACATTAAATGACCTTCTAAACTCCACAGTTTACCTATAGCATTTCCTTTATCTACCACCCTAACAACCCACCTTAAAGCATTTAGATGTATTCTTAGCGGTTATTCTCTAACTTTGTATTAAGCAATTGCTTAAAGTGATATTCAATAGATGGTAGTTGTTATTTATTATTTCTCATATAGATTTGAAATCATTAATAAGTAAGAGCATAACACATAAAGAGTTTTCCTTTAGCAGAGCTAAAAGACCATTTCTAGTAGACTGAAATCCCCCTGGGCACACTTACCACTGCCTGATGGTTATAGGAAAGACCTCATACATATGCACAGAAGATAAGAATGCATATCTGATAAGATGAGCCTTTCATCCCTATTCTGTATCACATATTACTAAGATCTGTATTTATTAAGAGGTAGCAACACACTCCATTTCATCAGGCAATATTTCACTCTTCTTTTATGTTAATGATACACTATGCTACACATGGCTTCCAAGCCCATAGATTTCTATGCAGATGTATATTTTATTGATGTCCATATTTCTTGATGACCAACTTCTCTGTCCATTTTACTTCTTTTGGGAAAACTAAATTCTAATCTATCCTCTGTTTAGACCCAAAGGGTTTCCTTTTGGAGGCTTACATAGCTTGACTTCTAAACCAGTTAGATCATAAAATAAAAGGCAATATTTCCCTATATTTCTCTTTGGTTATATATTAACCAAATTGGTTAATTTGGTATTTCATATTATAAAGTTCATCTTTATGTTCTACTAGGAATATTTGTTTGTATTATACAGATACTTTTGGATCCTTGTAATCTCCCAAGCTTCAATATCTCTTATAAAACCAAACTAACTTTACAGATTTAAAACACTTCTACAATTACAATTTTATTCTACTTTTTAAGCAGTTAATTAGGAATATTACAAATATTTCCAATTTACCTGTAATTACCACCCCATTCCATTTTTCAGGAGGTACCACACAACAAGAAACATTCTGTGAAAGGTTAGTTACACATTGAGACTTGCAAGAATTGTCTTTTTTTTAACCATTATTATTATTTTTAAAGGATTTTATTTATTTACTTGAGAGACAGAACTAGAGAAGAGAGAGAACAAGCGGGAGGGGTGGAGGTAGAGAGAGAGAGGGAGAAAGAGAAGCAGACTCCCCACTGAGCAAGAAGCCTGATGAGGGACTAGATCCCCAAGACCTGGGGATCATGACCGTGATCAGATGCTTAACTGAGTGAACCACCCAAGTGCCCTTTAATTATTATTATTTAGACTGTATTTATTTATTTTGAGAGAAAGATAGAGAATGCACACAAGCAGGGGGGAGAGGCAGAGGCATAGGGAGAGAGAGAATCTCAAGCAGATTCCACACTGAGCATGGAGCCTGATTCAGAGCTTCATTTCACCACCCTGAGATCACAACCTGAGTCAAAATCAAGAGTTGGACACTTACCCGATGGAGCCACCTAGGTGGCCAGCAAGGGTAGTCTTGTGTGAGAAGAGAACTGATTCATTGAGCCTTTCTTATATCACAAACTCAACTGAACTTGTAATAAGAATTGTATTTTTCCTTACTTTATGGAAATGAAGAAAAGTCCTTTCATTCTCACAAATGGGATTATCCTTTCTTCCTTTTTGAAAAACTGGAATGTTTTCATTGAAATGTTTTCCATTTTAAACATAAAAATTTTAAACAAAGACAAGTGCATTTGGGAATCATGGAATGTATGTAGAGATTATTAAATAATGTATATTATTTCCATGAGTTAATAAACAAGAGTCTTAATGATGATACTCATCATTAAGACTGAACATGATACTCAAATCCATTTAAATTATTGATGTAGGTTTTAAAGTGATTTTATTGGATGTGTAACTAACTTATTAAACAGAATCACTTTCAAAACATTTTTATTTGGGGCGCCTGGGTGGCTCAGTGGGTTAAAGACTCTGCCTTCAGCTCAGGTCATGGTCTCAGGGCCCTGGGATTGAGCCCCGCATCAGGCTCTCTGCTCAGTGGGGAAACTGCTTCCCCCTCTCTCTCTGTCTGCCCCTCTGCCTACTTGTGATCTCTCTCTGTGCCAAATAAATAAATAAAATCTTAAAAAAAAAGAAAACATTTTCATTTGATATGAAAATATAAAAGACAATGAAGTTAAATTATACCAACGTAAATGAAGTTAAAATATACTAACTGAATATAAATAATAACTCCAGGAACTCAAGTAGAAGATAATAATTAGCATTAAAAAAATAGCAGCAAGTTCATATGATAGACTTCTAAGAATTTTAAAGTAATCAACTATGATTTTTTTAATATAAATATTTTTATAGTACCCTCTGAGTAGATTTGCTATCCAATTACTTACCTATCTATCCATCCAATTCATCCATACTTAATCTAGTAAAAACTTTGATAGTTAGCTATGACATTGGACAAAGGATAGAACTTGAATCTAGGAGACATGGATTCAAATTCTGGTTCTGCCACTTATCCTTATGTAACTTTAGTGCTCCATTTACTTATCCATTAAATACAGCTAATATCGCCAACTTATTGGAGTGTGAAAATTACATAAGATAATGGATATCCAAGTGTCTAGTACATGTTGATAAATGGCCATGGATATGGTTAAGAATCACAAAATAGAGAAATGGTCATTTCAGATCCCAACAGGCTGAAAAATCTCATTTTGAGTTTTAATTATCCATTATTTCAGACTTTTCCTATATTGTTTTTCACACAGAATAATGCTTTCAAATGCAATTTTTATTGTTATCAAATAATACACTAATTATCATAGCTGGCATTAAGCTCTTCTTTTATATCTTATCAAACGTTTAACTTGCTGTTAGGTATAACGATATTCAATAAATGCTATAAAATATCTAGGAAACTATACAATAATCAACATAAAATTTAAAAAATATATGACTAGGGTTGAAATGAATGGTCACAAAAAATCCACAAAGGGAAATAAATTTTAAAAACTTTGTTGAAACTTATATGCCTTTAGCTAGTTTCTTAACAATAAGGCCATAGCACCTCTGTTTAGATGAGGAAAATGATCCCAGGTATTGGGATATAATTTAAAAGAGAGATAGAAACAAGAAAAATTAAAAGAAATAGTATAAACAGATAAACATGGTAATAATTTACAGCATAGATTTTCTCCCAACCCCTGACTTTCTAATCCACTAGACTTTTTGAGAAATTTCTTTAACTTAATCACCCAACACAAGTACCAAATAAAATAAAAGTATTCTTCTTATAGAGGAATCTACTCTGTAAAAGAAGCTACCTGAACCTTTGGCCAGTTTTGGCCTCCATTTATCTATTTCAGCCTGGGACTGAAGCTTTCTAGGACAAATACTCCACAAATAAGGAAGTTGAGAGTGAGTTAAGATTTGAGATGTTTCCAAATGGAGATACAACTCTACATTCCATTCTACAAGGTGGGTCTGAATTGCATATAGCAACCTATTGCATGAACAACAATTTATTGGCAGATCATAGAACAGAAAATGCAATAGTTCTGTTGGAAACAAATTGCAGAATGGCTCAAAAGTCTGACAGAAGTGGACTAGAGAAAAACAGATGATCTTCAACTCTCAGTTCAAAATATGAACCACAAACTGCACCACAGGCAGGGAGATCTCATAGGTGAGCTAGTAAATGATATGATAACTGTTCCCCTCCGTAAAAAAGAGAGAGAGGACTCAAACCAAATCAGAAATGAAAGAGGAGAAATAACAACTGACACCACCAAAATACAAATGATTTAAGAGAATATTATGAAAAAATATATCTTAATAAATTGGACAATCTAGAAAAAAAGTATAAATTCCTAGAAATATATATCCTCCTGAAATTGAACCAAGGAAGAAATAGAAAATTTGAATAGACTGATTATCAGCAACGAAATAGAATCAGTAATCAAAAAAACTCCCAACAAATGAAAGCCACCTAGGACTACATGGCATTACAGGTGTCTACCAAACATTTAAAGAAGAGTTAATACCCATACTTCTCAAAGTATTCCAAAAAAATAGAAGAGGAAGGAAAACTTCCAGATACATTCAACACCAAAACCAAATAAAGACACTACAAAAAAAGAAAACTACAGGCCAATATATCTTATGAACATAGAGGCAAAAGTCCTCAACAAAATATAGCAAAGGAATCCAACAATACATTTAAAAAATCATTCACCATAATCAAATGGGATTTATTCCTGGGATGCAAGTGCGGTTCAATATTCACAAATCAATCAATGTGATACATCATATCAATAAGAGAAAGGATAAAACCACATGTTCATTTCAATAGATGTAGAAAAAGCATGTTACAAATTACAACATCCATTCATGATAAAAAAAACCCTCAACAAAACAGGTTTAGAGGGAACATACCTCACCATGATAAAGGTGATCAAAAACCCACTGGTAACTTCATACTCAATGGGGAAATATTGAGAGCTTTTCCAGTAAGATCAGGAACAAGACAAGGATGTCCACTCTCACCACTTTTATTCAACATAGTACTGGCAGTCCTAGCCACAGCAATCAGATAACAAAAAGGAATAAAAGACATTTAAATCAGCAAGGAAGAAGTAAAATTTTCATTATTAGCAGATGACATGATACATAGAAAACCCTAAAGATACCACCAAAAAACGACTAGAACTGGTAAATGAATTCAATAAGGTCTTAGGATACAAAATAGATGTACAGAAATCTAATGCATTTATACACACCATTAATGAAGCAATGGGAACAGAAATTGAGAAAGCGATCCCTTTTAAAATTGTTCCAAAAATAATAAAATACCTCGGAATAAACTTAAACAAGGAGGAAAGACTTGTACTCTGAAATTATAAAACACTGAGGAAATGACCATTTCAAGTTATACTATAAACCTATAGTAATCAAAACAGTACGGTACTGGCACAAAAATAGACACATATCAGTAGAAAAGGATAAAAAGCCCAGAAACAAGCCCATGATTATATGGTCAAAAATCTTTAACAAAAAAGGCAAGAATATGCAATGGGAAAAAGTCTTCTCAAAAGATGGCAATGGGAAACTGAAGAACTACATGCAAAAGAATGAAACTGAACCACTTTCTTATGACACACACAAAAATAAACTCAAAATGGAGTAAAGAATTAAATAAAACCATAAAAATCCTAGAAGAGAGCACAGGCAGTAATTTCTCTAACATTGCCTATGGCAATGTTTTTCTAAATGTCTCTTTGGGCAAAGGAAAAAAAAAAACAAAAAACAAACTATTAGGACTACATCAAAATAAAAAGCTTCTGCACAGTGAAGGAAACAATCCACAAAAGTAAAAGACAACCTACTGAATAGGAAAAGGCATTCACAAGTGACATACTCAATAAAGGTTTGGTTCCAAAATATATAAAGAACTGATAGAAGTCAACAACCAAAAAACAAATAAAGCAATTAAAAAATGAGCAGAAGATATGAACAGACATTTCTCCAAAAAAGATATCCAAGATGGTAAAAAGATACATGAAAAGATGCTTAGCATTACTCATTATCAAGGAAACGCAAATCAAAACTACAATGAGATATCACCTCATACCTATCAGAAAGGCTAAAATCAAAAACACAAGAAACAACAAATGTTGGTGAGGATGTTGAGAAAAAATGAACCCTTGTGCACTGTTGGTGGGATAGCAAACTGATGTAGCCATTCTGAAAAATAGTATGGAATTTCCTCAAAAAATTAATAGAACTACCCTATGATCCAGGAATTATACTACGGAGTACTTACCCCCAAAATACGAAAACACTCATTCAAATGGATATAGGTAGCCCCATGTTTATTATAGAATAATTTACAATACCAAACTGGAAGCAGTCCAAGTGTCCATTGATAGATGGACATTGTATACACATACACACACACACACATATATATATACATAAACACAATGGAATATTATTCGGCCATAAAAAAGAATGAAAGTTTGCCACTTGCAATAACACGGATAGAGCTAGAGAGTATAACAAATACTAAACAAAGTAAGTCAGTCAGAGGAAAACGAATACCATATGATTTCACTCATATGTGGAACTTAAGAAACAAAACAAATGAACAAATGAAAAAAGAGAGACAAATAAGAAACAGATTCTTAACTATTGAGAACAAACCAGAGGGAAGGTGGGGGGGGGCGAGATGGGTGAAATAAGCAATGGGGATTAGGAGTGCACTTGTCATGATGAGCGCCGAGTAATGCATGGAATTGTTGAATCACTATACTGTATACTTGAGACTAATATAACAATGTATATTAACTATATTGGAATTAAAATGTAAAACAACAAAATGATAAATGAAAAAATAAAAAGCTAAATGAATAAATGTTCCCTTCACTTCGTTTTCCCCATCACTTTCACTCTGTGAGACATGTTAAGGTTTTAATTAGAGATGGGAGACTGTCCCCTCTTAACTCCAGTTCTTCAGATGCACTGTTTTTGGGTTTTGCCCCAGTGTAAGAGTATCATGATAAAACCAGAGAAAAACTGTTGCTGACCTTATGTCATGATAAACTTTGAGGACAGCATGGTCTAACTTCAGCCACTGGTAACACCAAGGTGAATATATTCACCCGTGTGCCCAGGTACAGCTAAATGTTAAAATACTGAAATAGCATATCGAGGGATAACTAGAGACTGCTCTGAGCGGTCTCAGTTCTTTTCTTGTTCCCTCCACAACTTGGTTACCTAGAGATACTATCTGGTACTGCAGGAGGTCTTGGTTGTGCCTTTGGATCACATCAAAGACCTGTAACTAAGAAAGTGCAACGATGGCCTCAAGATGGATCACACCCCAGTGCCCTACCCATCTTTATCAAATTATTCTTGAAAGTATAACTAAATTATTCATGTACCACATGTATAATTACAAACAATTCTCATTGGCTACTTTAAGAACATTCAACTTTGTCCAGAAAGGGTGGTTTTAAAATATTAAGAAAAAGGTCTATTAGTTGACATCCATATTGAAATTTCTCAAGCATAAGTGATTTGTTTCTTGGTTTTCATTGCTGATCTATGAATTGATGAATCATCTTTGTAAAAAACCAACATAAATATAAATTTACTTGTGAAGATCACTTTTAATTTAGGGTAAGTTCCCCTCTAATGTTTATAAATATTCTGAAGACCTTACAAAACTGACAATACGAATCACTCTCTTAACTAAATGGAAAGATCTACAATGATTTTTAGTATAGTTTATTTTTATCAGAGCAGAGATTTTAGGCTCTGATTTTAACCTGCATTCTGCTTCTTTGCACAATGCTTCAGTGAACATCAGTAACCATGGTTTATGTATAGAAAAGAAAAAAAATACCTGCTATGATATCAGTAGCATTTTGGATATGGTCAAAGAACTCAAGGTCAAGCAGAAAAAAAAAACAACCTTGGAAAATGTACAGTATAAACAAAATAAGAGAGAAATTATAAAAGAAAGGCAAAAGAGAGATGCCTAGGTGGCTCAGTTGGTTGAGTGCCTGACTCTTGGTATTGGCTCAGATCATGATCTCCGCCTCCTGAGATCAAGATCAAGTCCCACATCTGGCTCTGTGCTCAGAGCAGAGCCTGCTTGGGATTCTTTCCCTCTTCCTCTGCCTCTCCTTTTGCCTCTCTCTATTCTGGTGCATGCTCTCTCTCTAAAATAGATAAATAAAATCTTGAAAAAAAAAGGCAAAATTGATGTGATACAAAATAGCAAAATTTCAGTACAAAAACCACAAAACTTAACACCAGAAAAACAGTAAAAAATGTAGGAAATAGTTAAAGAAAGACCCTAAATATATCCTGAAATAACTATATGATCTTAAGGACACTATCACAATCTTAGTGGACAATGGATGAATAAATCTTTTTGACAAACTTTAAAACCTAAAATCATATAATTTATAAATACACCTCAAATGAAAAATCACACAAAATGCTAATTTAAAAGGAAATCATAGTTTTCAGCTATTAAGTCAGAAATAAAGAAAAAATCGCTAAAATCCCTGAGGATTTGGGTCACCTGGCACATTACTTTCATAAATAATTTAAAAATATAAAACATTCTATAGTTTAGAAGTTAATCAGGCATATATATATATATCCTTGGTCTATTTTTCCCTAACACCCTCCACTTTCTCTTCTGCACTACTGTATTTAAGTACAATTACCACT
>CM053614.1:71012307-71061568 GCA_028646535.1 Procyon lotor | reverse complement strand
GGGGAGTAGTTGGGAATGGAGAAGTCTCTGGTGAAAGGATCCCACTACACTTGCCCCTCCATTGAGGGACACTTGGAGGCCCAATCTGGAGAAACTCCTTTTGTTCTTTCGGCAGCAGCAACATGAACCAGTGAGAGCTCCCGTGGCACTAGATAAACCAAGCAGACAGTAATCACACTGTAAGGACTCTGAAATTAAACTGCCATTGGAACTGCAGCTGACATGACTCGTGAAAGACCTACAAAGGGTAACTTCCAGCTAAATTACAAGACTGAAAGACAATCCACGGTCTGCTAAAATAGCGAAGTAAGTCAGATAGAAAAAGACAAATACTATATGATCTCCCACTTACAGGTGAAAAAGAAGAAAACTGAACTCATAAAAATGAAAGGTAGATTGGTGGTTGCCGGGGTGGGGGACAAGTGGAAAATGGGTGAAGATGGTCATAGGATACAAACTTTCAGTTATAAGATGCACAAGTTCTGAGGATCTACTGTACAACCTGGTGACTATAGTTAATAATACTGTATCACTTACTTGAAAGGTCAGAGTAAATCTTAAAAGTTCTCACCACATGCATAGAAAAAGGCAATCACGTTTAGTGATGGATATGTTAACAAACCTTTTTATAGTAATCATTTTGCAGTATCTACATATATCAAATCATCACATTGTGTACCTTAAATTTACACAATGTTGTATGCCAATTAAATTTCAATAAGACTGGGGGGAAAAAACTTCTAAAAATGTAGGAGAAAATCTTTGGGCAGAGATTATACTTGAAACCAAGTACATAATCTATAAAAGAAAAAATATACATAAATTAGATCTGATGAAAATTTAAACCTTTGCTCTGAGAAAGTCCACATGAAGGGGATGAAAAGACAATCTACAGACTTGGAGAAAAGAGTTGCAAACCACATATCTAACAAAGGAACAGCACCTAGAATACATGAAGAACTCTCAAAACTCCATAGTGAAAAAACAATCTAATTAGAAGATAAGCAAAAGACATGAACACCCACTTCACCAAAAAAGAAATATAGATGGCAAATAAGCACATAAAAAGATGTTCAATATCACTAGCTATCATGATTACACAAAATAAAACCCCAGTGAGCTCTCACTATATACCTATCAGAATAGCTAAAATTAAAAAATGGTAAAAAAAATTTTAAAAAATGGTGACAACACATGGTGGAGAGGATGTGGAGAAATTAGATCAATTACGCATTGCTGAAAGGATATGAAAAGGTACGACCAGTCTAGAAAAACAGTTTCTTATAAAACTAAACCTGAAATAACTACATAACCCAGCATTTGCACTTTGGGGCATTTATTCCAGAAGAATAATAATTTATGTTCATACAAAAACCTGTAAGTGAATATTTATGCATTTATTCCATAAATTGTATTTGTACCAGCCAAAACCTGAAATCATCACTGATGTCATTCAGTGGGTGAATGCTAAAATAACTGTAGAATATACAAATCACAGGATACTACTCAGTAATAAAAAGTAAAAAAATATTGACACCAGAAACAACTTGTTTGAATTCCCAGGGAATTATGCTGAATAAAAAAAGCCAATCCCAGAATGTTACACTCTGTATAATTCTATTTATATAATACTTTTAAAAAGTCAAAATTTTAGAAATGGAGGAGGGACATGGCTTGGCCACAGCAGCGTAACAGGATAGATTCGTATGGATTAGTATCTGCACTGTGGTGGTGGATTTAAAAACCTAATTAGGTGATATAATTGTATAGAACTTAATATCATGCATACAAATACCTAGAAAAGAATCCAAGTAAAATTGGAAAAATTTTAATAAAATCAGTGGATTGTACCAGTGTCAGTATCTGGTTTTGATATTATATGATAGTTATTCAAAATATTATCACTGAAGGAAATTAGATGAAGTGAACAAGGAATCCTTGTATTATTTTTTATAATAGCATGTTAATCTGCATCTTAAAAATTTTAATTAATTAAATTAAAAATTCCTATTACTTTCACAGATTCACTGTTTCTAAGTTTTCCTTTTCTGTCATACAACTACTGAAGTAGAACTTCTTTATAAGAATTATTGTAATGTTGCATAACCACGCACAACCCAAGAATTTATGCCCGGCATACACAAGGATCTTTTTCATATGCACAACTTTATTAAAGATCTCAGTCCACAAAACTGCATTTTTAGATTTTCCTCTGTCCACTCGAAGAAATGATTTCTCGGGGTGCCTGGGTGGCTCAGTGGGTTAAAGCCTCTGCCTTCGGCTCAGGTCATAATGTCAAGGTCCTGGGATCGAGCCCCACATCGGGCTCTTTACTCAGCGGGGAGCCTGCTTCTCCCTCTCTCTCTGCCTGCTTCTCTGCCTACTTGTGGTCTCTCTCCTCTCTGTCAAATAAATAAAAATCTTTAAAAAAAAATGAAATGATTTATCAAACTTGCTCAGGTTTAACTTGAGCATTAAAAGAATTTTCTCATTCTAGCACAGATGAACTTGACTTTAAACACAGCCTGCTAGGAAAGCTGAGTCTCATACATTAAAAATTAAGTGATCTTAGTAATTCAAGAAAACTACAAAACAAATCTCTCTTCTTTCTACTTCCCCACCCTTTATAAGAACTCTAAGATTAGGAGGTATAAGAACAGAGCTGCTGCTAATATCAAGAACAGACTATGACTATGTGTAAATTTATTAATTAAATGAATGGGCTATAAATGATACTTAACTCTTTGACACTGACCAATTCTTCTAACAAGACTATACTGCTGGTGTAGATTTAATCAGTGGGAAATCCTACTTAAGAAAAGAATCTTGGGGCGCCTGGGTGGCTCAGTCGTTAAGCGTCTGCCTTGGGCCCAGGTCATGATCCCAGGGTCCTGGGATCGAGCCCCACATCGGGCTCCCTGCACGGCAGGGAGCCGGCTTCTCCCACTACCATTCCCTCTGCTTGTGTTCCCTCTCTCGCTGTGTTTCTATCAAATAAATAAAATCTTAAAAAAAAAAAAAAAGAAAAAAGAAAAGAATCTTAATGCATCATTGATGCTGCTGATTTTTAATTTTACTACCTTTTAATAGTAAAATAATTCTAAAGTTTGAGTGACTTGGGGGATGGGAAGAACAGAGTTGACCAGGCAGGATAGTAGAAAGTTTAAAGTACCAAGGGCTTTTGACACCAGGAAGACCTGAATTTGAAACTGAATTTTTTCACCTATGATGTTTTGTGATCATGGCTAGTTAAGTCAATATATCTAAAGCCAGATTTCCAATTTGTAAAAATGTGATTGCCATGGAAATGACTTTTTAGGACCATGGTAAGCAATAAATAAGATCATCTGTATGTGCTTAGCACAATAGCTGGAACAAAATATATTCTCACTAAAATATGCGTATCAGTTTGATTCATCTAGTTTCTGGGCAGGGTTTTTATAGCACTTTATTGTTGAGTAAAGATTTCTAATTACTTTCGAAAACATGTAAACTAAGACAAAGTCAGTGGGAAAAAATTCCAAATCTATCCACACATTGTAACGCTTTGCAATAGGGACATGATTTAATCAAGGTGCAGCTGAATTTTGCTCATTTAGTGCAAGGGATTCCAAATGGAACTCTAAAATGTAACTTAGCTGTAACTGAGTGTTTCATTTCAGGTACCTTCTGCTCTTTGAAGATCTACTTAGAGTTGATTTAGACACCAGCAATTCATGACTGTGAGAGTCTAAAGCTTTCACTTGAATTTCTGCTACCACTTATGATTTGTGTTCTCTGTGTTTAATTCTAGTGTGTGGTCTCTATTTTGACCCAATATTTTTCTTGCTATACAACTTATCCTTTAAACACTTGATTATGATACAAATAACTCTCAGCCTTCATTTTGAGAAATTCTGGTCTAAACACCATATATTGTTCAGTCGTATTTTAAAGGCCCAATTGCTTCCATGGAATCTTCTGCTTTTCCTGATTCAAAGAGTTTCAGTGATGATTTTTTGTCTGGCTACCAGTTCTTAGGAGACTCCACTATGACAGACTAGAGCTGAGGTCAGGGTGTGGTGATAATTCCATACCGTTGGGGCTTCTGGGCTCTATGAGCCATTGTTATAAGAAATGGGTATGAATTTTGATCTTGACTGGCCAATCAGGGGTATATTCATTATAGTAATAATACAATACCAAAATAGGTCCTAAAAAAGCATGGTACCAGATGAGAAGTACAAGATTTCCTAAGCCAAAAGAAGTGTTAACTGCTTTGTTTCTCTTTACATAAGGCTACAGGAGGAACTTCGTTGCCCAAGGAACTTTCTGACTTTTGGAGTTCTTGATTTCAGAGACATTTTTGCAAGAAAGAAAGCATGGCCATAGAGATGTTTATTCATGATTCACCCATTTGCATCTCCATAGTTGTGTTTCTTTATGTTGTCGTTATTGTTGTCTCTTTCTCATTCTTCACTATTTAGGTTTTCCTATTTTCATTAAGAGAAATTCCTGGTTCTTATAATAAGCTATCTCAGCATTGCACGAGAATTTTTCACTGCTCTGATATATGCTAGTTTTTAATCACTAGCATAGAATTTGCCTTCTATATAATCTCGGATTGAATTTTACTACTATTATTTGTATGTTGATATTTTGTTGACTTATAAGGCCTTTTTCAACATAATCAATCTATAATTGCCGAGTGTTTTCGAGAAAAAATATATTATTGTATTTTTAACACTATTATTGACAAGTTACTTTCACTGTCATATTTCCTATTTCAATTTTAATACTATATCATCCTAATTTTCATATATTTAATTTTTTTAATTTATCGGTTTTATAGTTTTGTTTCTTTTATTTTGGATATAGCCTGCTTTATCATTGAATTTTTTAAAAACACTTTAATGTTTTCATCTTCAGTATGTTACCTTCCTTTTCATTTATGTTCTTCAATTTTATTCACATTTTAATCTTCTTCTATCTCTTCCTTTTTTAATGATGATTTCCTCTTCTCTGATTCTTACATCGTATTTTTATTTAACATTTCCCAATTGGTAGTATCTCCAGGGTCAAGTGCACCCATAAGCAGATGCTACCACTCTTCTACCACAGCTGCCTCTGTGCCCACCAACTCCCTTAGCGGATGTCTCAGGACAACCTCACCCAGGAAGGATTCTGATAATACAGACTTGTAGCATAGTCTTGATTTACTGCAGACTGATCACGTCTTTTACAACATGAGTGAGTAAGTGCCACTTTTTAGGGAAAAAGTCTTTGAATTCATTTCTTTCAGATGATGGGAGAGAAGATATCATTCCTGCTTACTCTTGGATTTAAAGAGTGCTACTTGACTTTTTAAACGCCTATTTTAAAATCCATTAGTCACCTAAGCAACAAAATGGAAGGTGCTACACTATCATCACATGGTTACCATCTCTGCAACCACTGTGGTTCTTTATCTCTGAAGATTACAAATTTTTAAGATTGTTCTTGACCAAAAGATAAGATAAAAAGCATATACATGTGAACAGAATATAGTCTAAAAATAGCCAATTTAAAAATAAATCACAAATCATTTAACCACGTATAATTCTGATTCTCCTTTCTGAGTATTTCTACTGTAAATTACAGCCCTTACACTTTGGAAGAGGAGTTTTATAAGCTGGCTTTAGATAAATACCTAAAACTCAGAAAATAACTTCTTGTGAAATTCAAGTGGGTATAAATGACAGCATTCCTTCTCAAAATGTTTGACAATTCTACTCAGGGAACTAACCCTGCTTTCTTTACTCCATTTCCACAGACTATTGTGCAGGTAGATCTTTCTAGTTTATGGGGAGGGGTGTGTGTGTGTGTGTGTGTGTGTGTGTGTGCGCGCGCGCGCACGCGCGTGTGTTTAATACACCATCTCTGATGAAACAATTCAGTTTAGTTTAGATTCTCTAACCAGGAAATATTTTTCCTCATCTATACATTCTCTGTCCAGTCAGGAATTCTGGTTGAAGTAGGTATAAATGTTATATAGAATATAGCAAGGCTGCCAAAATGCTAGTGGGATAAATAAAGACAGCAGCAGGCATTGAAACTTATATATATTATACCTTGATCCCAAAGCTTTTTTTTAGGCTTGTACAACTCCCAGCACAATATAAAACTGGAAACCTAAGAGATGTGATAAAGAATGAGACAAGGGTTTTTCTTTAGTTGTTGCATGTGGAATAAGTATGTGCACTTGTGCACACACAAGATATTCATAAAAGTGAGAATAATATCAAAATATTACCCACTACTCAGCATTGATAGTTGTATTTGTTTTATCTTATAAATAAACCTCAGAAAATATCACAGATATATTTGAGGTTTTTCTTCATCCCTAGTCCCACTCTGTATTTGCATTCTAAGAGAAAAACTCAATAGTAAATTTAGTATATCCTATCAAGTTTTTTTATATTTCTTTATAGTCACATATTATACCTATTCTTCTGCAGCTATACTTATGCTTTTATTCTCATAAAAGGTACATATTAAGATAAATCATTATTTTTCATGATGATCATGATATAATTAAACACAAATAGAAGTGATAACTAAGCAATTTTCATCTAAGTTAGATATTTACATTTGTGTCTTTGACTGTTTATTTTTTGATAAAAATCCCTAAACATTTTGGCATATATATCTACAAATAGAAACTGGATAATGCATCCACATTACAAATTGTTCTTGTTTTACCATAATGTCAGAGTTTGTTACAATGTCATGCCCTTATTTGTGTAAGCAATGGAGACCTTACCACATTAGATAATCTAATTACATATTACTAAGGATCAATGAAACACCTATACATTCCTTGTGTCAATTAATGGAAATTGGAAAACCTAATACGCTGCTTTGGAAAGCATTTGATTCCTCTTAATGCAATTTATACTTATAAAAAAGGATTCATGTCTTAATCATTTTGAGTCATTACACTTATATCAATAAATATTACAGTGGTTCAATCAATTACAATAAGGAAAAGAATCAATTAACACTTGAAATAAAAATTCTTTTGGCAGGACTGGAAACAACGAGCCAGGTCCTGTGGTTCAGAAATAATTCATTTGCTCATTTAGGTGAGTTGCATTAGCTCTCTTTAATGTATGGACATTATAGAAAAGATTGAATAAAGAACCTTGGCTCTGCTTTGCTTCAGCCTGAAGAGTATTAAGCTAATCCCCACACTGTTGCTTCAGATTAGAAGGCATGACATGTCAGCAGAAAAGTCTGTAAAGAAAGAAATACAAGACTTCATCTTATCCTTCAAACTTTCCCATTTTTCACTTCTGAAGAGAAATTACAGATCATGACCAAAATCAAAACTAAATTACTCGACCGATGGCCAATTTTTATCACTCTTAAGGCAACTTTTCCCGGGATTTAATCATTTCCAAAAACTGTACATACTGTTGTTGAGCCTAATGAATAAACACAAGTGAGAAATCAAAAAATTAAAAACATCATGCTTTTTTCAAATATCCATCAACATCTAATGATATTCCAATTTTTTCATGACATCGAGTCTTGTCTGGTCCTTCTAGACAGAGCAATCTTTTTCCTTCCAAATTCCCATTGCATTGTGTCTATTCATCTACCATTTTCTAGTCTAATATTTTACTTATCAATAAATAAATAAATATAATAGTTATTATATCATATAAATATAATATAATATATAAACACACGTGTATATATTATATTATATGTAATACAAATATAATATCAATAAATATCAATAAATATTTTACTTTTCAATGTCCATGACAAGTCTTTTATCTATAATAATCTTGTTAAAAACAAAATTATAAACAAATAATTTGTTAATTATAAACTACTGTGTCTTAATATTTTAGAAACTTGCATGAATATTTGAGTACATGGAAGTACAGCCTATAATGTAGCTCCTATAATTACACTACTTTATAGATAGAACACTGAGGTCTAATTTTAGGGTCAGAATCTCCATTGTACTTAACCTATAGTTAAGTATCTCCAGGTACTTAACCTATAGTGTCTCCCTCTTGGTAGAATTGTAAGATATTAGCAGACCAATGTATGAGAGTGTAGGGGGACAGAGTCCAAATCCAGTTAGTCCAAACTAACTAAAGTTTGTTAGGGTTTCACTTCTAAGAAGTATCATTCTAAAAGGAAGGTTATGATAGAATTCAACTGAGGAAACCAAGCCAAGAGAAAACTGATGAATCAGGTACATAACCTAGAGGGGTTTGGCAGGAAGGAATGTAAAAATGACAAAGCTTGGTACTGGGATGACAGGAAGATATTACAAACTGATCCCCTGTAGAGTTACAGATGATAGTTGTTGAAGACATAATAGAATAGACCAGACTTAAAACAGAATAAACTTAGAGCATAAGATAGAGAAAGTAAGCTCCATGATGACTGGTTTTTAGCGATTACGTTCATTGATAAGACTGAACACTGATTGCATGTAGGAGGCAATCAACTGTATAGTTGTTGAATCAGTGAACAAACGGTTATGGAGGTTTCTTTTTTAATATACAAAGAAATATGTTAAAAGACCCAAATTTCAGTAATTCCTTGCTCACTCACCATCTGGTCTCTCCTCAGGGATTCTTCACTACTAATATTCTGGACAGTCCCTTCCTTTCACTTTGACTATGACTAAATACAGATTCCTGTCAGTCTCTAAAGTCTTTAAGCATATTAAAAGTCATTTTATATCAAATTCAGAAAACATCCAGGTCTGGGAGAACAGAGAAATGCTTCAAAAATCAAGTGTTCAACTGAAGAAACTGAAGAGCTTTTATCTATAATAATATCCTAATCTTCAATTAAGATTAAATTATTTTTTAGTATTTTTTCATTTTTATTTTTTTTATTTATTTTTTATTAGAAGAAATAAATAAGTTATGGTTAACTGCTGAGTTAGTAACTGAAATATTATCATCCATTATTGATCATATCTATAACAATAAAGTGAGCAATTTGTGTTATAATGTTGACATTACATTTGCTTTCTTTTTTTTTTAAGTGAGTAATACCAGCTAAGATTATTACCAAGGAAATAATTCTCATAGTACATTGAAGGCATGTTGATTTTTATGTGTACAACTTTCATTGAGTAAAGGTTAATTAAAATATAGGAGTTGCTCATTTATTAACAAAGTCTCAAGGGGAAATCAAAGGGCAAGGCAGAAGAAGTAAACAGTAACACAATTTTTTTCTGTTCTACCAATAGAACCCTGTTCTCCTCTTCTGAAAATTCCTAAGTACATTCCAGGATAACTAACAATCATGGAATCACATGTTCAAATGTGAAGGAACTTAGAAATTTTCTGCTCCTACATTCGACAGATAAAAACACAAATCTAGAGACCATTAGCAATTTTCCCAAAGCCACCTTTGGAGAGATATAAGAAAGAATATCAGTGAAAGAGATTTTAAGTTTTCTACTACATCATAAATTGTAGTTAATTATTATTCCATAGTGCTATTTTATTTTTAGTCATTGCACAAAATATTCAGTCATTCTTTCATTTTTTCACTCTAAAAATGGAAAAGTAAACCTGTCTTATTTACCTTTCAGGATTATTTTGAATAATAAATAAATTGTGTTCATGAAAAGATAGGAAACCGTCTTATATACAAAAGTAGGTTTCAAATTTAAAAAACACATTAATCATTAGCTATGACTCTTAGAATCATTGAAAACAATATTTCATTAATATTAATGCCAAATACTATAATATTCGGTATTTAATAAATGTTTGGGGGCACATAAAACTTGGTTAAATATAAATTACATGAAATGTACACTAAAAGTGAAATAGGTTCCAAGATAACTAGTTTTATTTTGATATTCTATGATTTCCATATTTGCTTTATTTCCTTGTCCACAAAGAAGCATTTTTCTATTATCTCTCTACCTGTCTGTATATATATATCTACCTAACTATAATTTAAGCTCATCTTTTAAATGTCCTATAATTTGATGTCAAAAATAATTATATGTAAGAGGAACTGCCTCATTAAATTTGCATTAAAGTGTGAGAATTAAGTATTCAATTAATATAAAGTGTTTCAAACAGTATCTGGCACAAAACAAGCATTCAATGTTAGCTATCCTGATTATTTCACATTTGAATAAGTTCTATTTCCCAAAGGAAAAAATCCCCACTTTTAATTTGTAGCTGAATAACAGAAGCATCACCAAATAAATGTAAAATTTAAATAACAAAATATTTTTCATTGAAAATCATGCCAATTTAAAATTTTTGATTTGTTAATCTCAAGTATTACTGAAAACATAAATAATACATTCATACACTGCCAGGGGAAGTAACATTGTCCTGAGAGATTGGAAGCCAATTTGATAATAAGCATTCAAATGTAGAATGTGCATTGATTATGACCTAACAATTCTAGTCCTTGAAAAAGGTCAGAGGGAGACAGCCACCTACAAGTTAAGGAATACCTGAGGCTACCAGAAGCTAAGAGAGAGGCCTGGAACAGATCTTTCCTGTGCCTTCCGAGGGAGCATGGATCTGCTAATATCTTGATTTTGGACTTGTAGCTCCAGAACTGAGACAACAAATCTATATTTACTTTAAATAATTTATTTATTTATTTATTTGTTTGTTTGTTTGTTTGTTTGTTTGTTTATTTATTTGACAGAGAGAGAGACAGAGATCACAAGTAGGCAGAGAGGCAGGCAGAGAGAGAAAGAGGGGGAAGCAGGTTCCCCGTTGAGCAGAGAGCCCAATGTGGGGCTCGATCCCAGGACCCTGAGATCATGACCTGAGCCGAAGGCAGAGGCCTTAACCCACTGAGCCACCCAGGCGCCCCAACAAATCTATATTTAAATCTAGCTTTTAGTGTTTATTTGGTAGCACTAGAAAACTAATACAGTAAGTGCATAGAAAAGTGCGTATTTTGTGTTTTATGCAAAACAAAAAAAATATTATAATGGGAACTTTGGGGAAGCAGACTGAATTTGGATATGGTGTTTAAAGAAGAAATGCTAATTTTTAACACAATATTATAGAAACTAAAAATAAACAGATTGGGAAAACATTTCTTTCTTTTTTTTTTTTTAAAGATTTTATTTATTTATTTATTTGAGAGAGAGAAAGTGAGAGGATGAGAGGAGCGAAGGTCAGAGAGAGAAGCAGACCCCCCGTGGAGCTGGGAGCGCGATGTGGGACTCGATCCCAGGACTCCAGGATCATGACCTGGGCCGAAGGCAGCTGCTTAACCAATTGAGCCACCCAGGCGCCCCGGGAAAACATTTCTTTATGGGCAAGGACAGTCCATACTCAAAACTCAGGAGACTTACCATACGCAAAACTGTGGCATTAGGAAAGCTTTCCCTTGATCTTTTCAGGCTCCCTTTTTATACTCTCATCTGCCCTTTCAGTACTCAGTAGCATCATTATTGCATTTTGGTTGCCCAGTGTCACTATGTTGTCCCCCTGTTACATGCAAAACACTCACCAAATGTCCCTGTGCGTACGGTAGGCAGGGAAAGTTGGTTCCCTTTTCTTTGCCTTATTCCTTCTTGCTGACGCCTCTAATGCTCCTAAATCACCCCACTTTCCAAATTGCCACCTATCTATATGGTCCATATTTCCTTAATAGATTATTAAAAAGAAACAACTAAATTTTAAATAGCTCACAGCTCTCTTGCTTTCTGAGTTAATTGGTAAATAAACACAAAACTTTAGAAATGCAACCTGTGGAATGGGAGAAAATATTTGCAAACCACATATCCAACGGGACTAATATTCAATAATATAGAACTAAATAACATAATTAAAAATAGGCAAAGAACCTAAATAGTTTTCCAAAGATGATATACATATGGCTTACAGGGAATGTGAACTAATCACATTCCCTGGTGATTAGTTCAACATAACTAATCACCAGGAAAATACAATTCAAATCACAATGAGATAACACCTTATACCTATTATCATGGCTATTATCAAGAAGACAAGATATAACAAATGCTGGGAAGGAAGTGGAAAAAAGGGAAGACTTGTATGCTGTTAGTGGAATGTAAACTGGTACAGACACTATGGAAAAAAATAAACTAACAATAGAACTACCATAGGGTCCAGAAGCCCATTCTATGAGTGTATCAAAAAGAAACAAAATCATTATCTCAAAGAGAACCTGTACCCCCATGTTAATAACTGCATTATTCATAACAGTTAAAGTATGGAAATAACCTATGTGTCTGTCAATGGATAAATGGATAAAGAAGATGTGATAGATAGAGGGGCACTTGGCTGGCTCAGTCAGTACAGCTTATGACTCCAGGCCTCAGGGTTGTGAGTTCAAGCCCCATGTTGGGCAGGGAGCCTATTAAAATAAAAAAAAAATAAAAATTAAATTTAAAAAATCTTTAAAAAAATAAACCAAAAAATATAATATATAAAATCTCCGCATGATGGAATATTATTCAGCCTTTAAAAAGAAGGAAATTCTGTAATTTGTGACAACAAGGATGAATCTGGAGGATATTATGGTTGGTGAAATAAGCCAAACAGAGAAAGACAAATACTACATGGTATCACTTATATATGGAATCTAAAAATATTTTTATTTTATTCTTTTTTAAAGATTTTATTTATTTATTTCACAGAGAGAGGGAGGTCACAAGTAGGCAGAGAGGCAGGCAGAGAGAGAGGAGGAAGCAGGCTCCCCGCTGAGCAGAAAGCCTGATGCGGGGTTCGATCCCAGGACCCTGAGATCATGACCTGAACCGAAGGCAGAGGCTTAACCCACTGAGCCACCCAGGCGCCCCTATTTTTATTTTAATTTTTAAAAGTCAAACTCATAGAAACAGCATAAGTGTGGTTTCTAGGGGCTAGAAGTGGGAAAAACAGGGAGAGTTTGGTAAAAGGGTGCAAATTTTCAGTTACGAGATGAATAAGGTCTGAAAATCTAATGTATAATATGGTGACTATAGTTGGTAACACTGTATTGTTTAATTAAAATTTGCTAAGAGGGTAGAATTTAAATGCCCTTACAGAAAATGAAAAGATAAATATGTGAGCTGATGGACCTATTAATTAACTCAAGGGGGAAATCTTTTCACAATGTAATCAAATCATCATGCATACTTTATATATCTTATAATTTCATTTGTCAATTATACCTTAATAAAACCGAACAAAATATGATTTAAGGAAAGCTAAATGCATATGCATTGAATATAATTTCATTCTGTATGATCAAATGAACGGTACAATTTGAGTCTCATCAGACAGAAATCTTAGGGTAAGGTAGCTAGGTTGTACACTTAGTGCAAACCTCACTCTACCAACAGGGGTTAACGGATTGCTTATCTAGCAAGCCACCTAACTAGTTTGTACTGTTGATAACTTCTGAGTGCAGAACTGGGCACAGCCTTCAGAACACCCTTCCTATTGTGTATAGACAGCCAAAAATAAAACTTGAAGGAATGAGCTACAAAGAATATTTTATCATCATACGAAAATAGTCTTATTGTTTAGTTTATCCCTCATGAACTCTAATAACAAAGCCCAAATATATATGGCACTTTTATCTCTCACAGTATATTTTTAAGCACATTGGCTCTTTGACTTTCATGATAATCTTATGAAGTAAGCCAGACAGGTCTAATTTACATTGGTTTGATCATTGAGATGGGCTTAACTGAATACCACACTGAATACAACAAGCAATGAGAATTCCAGAAAGTGGCAGAAAAACAACATGCATAGGGATTCATGATATATGGGGAGAGGCCAGTCTGAATAATTCAGAAGTTTGAGCTATATAGTTAGAGAACATTTCAGAAAATAGGCTGGAATTCCAGGTATTTTAAAAATTTGAAGTAAATATCTTTTTTTTCCCAAATTAATTTAATGCTATTTCAAAGAAATGTTCCTATTGGTTATATGCTTTACATGACTGGAGAAAATTGATGCATAAATATCATATTATTGGTTTAAATTATTCTGTCAAAATTATTCTCTTAAATAGGCTAATATATTATTAGTTTACCTAGAAAACCTTTTTTTCATTGTTAATCCAAAGTATGCTTTTGGCATAATTCTCACATATTTTAAATTAGCAAGCTACAGGTGAATGGGTGTTAATTGCGAATGTTAATATATAACATATATATGTAATATGTACATTATGTATTATAGAATACCTATAATCAACCAAAAAAACACTAAATAGTTATTCACCATTTCTTACTGGGTATGTGCTTTGGGAAATGTCAAGATTACTGAAGACCTACTGATTTCTTTCATAGAGTCTACTAGAAGGGAAGAGTCACTCATGAGAGAAAGATCATGGGAAGTAAAATAAAGTACTACAGGGGTTTAGGGAAAGAACCCTTTTTCAAATGTAAAAAAAATCTTTGTTAGTTTTATGTTTCATCCTCATAAAATATGCTTTTTAATAACTAACAACTACATATTTTAAAAGTCAGATATATGAGGTTCAGTCTGTGAAATGGGAATTACTCTGATCCTCCCAAACAAAATTATAACTGAAGTCTTTCAACTCTTAAATTATCACAGACATGTCACGCTACCAAACAGAAGAAAAATGTACATGATTCAGCTCCACAATAGGAAATGTGAAAAATTGTAGCACAACAAGCCTCCAGCTTCACAGTACACAGCCAGCTTGTGAAATGATGGTCTCCCAAGGAGCTCTAATGGCAAGAGATTTAGATTCATTTTTAAAAGCATTTTCAGCTTGGGGACAAGATTCATTGCCATCCATTATCAAACAGCATCAATATCAAAATCAATAATGAGACTTCTGAACACTATTAAAATATTGGCAACGAAGCCAAGTTCTAACACTTCAGTAAGTGAAGCAAATGAAAAATAATAATAATAAAATAAGAATGTTAACACAGCTGCTACAGGATAGGGTAAGGAATGCAATCAAGCACAAGATGGACAGCCAAAATGCTTCAAGGGCAAATGAAAGTATAATTTGAACCAATGTAACATCAACATCAATTGCTTCAGAACATCAGCAGCAGAGAAGCATCACTGGAGGGAACAATTAGTGACAGTGATTTGATTTTGGAAAAATAAGACTCTACAACAAAATAGGAGATAACAGATACAACAAAAAGCTCCAGGAGTAACTGTTTTAATCATTCTCATCAAAATATTAGTGCACGTGTGTTAGATTTAGCTCGTTTTTAGCCTTCCTTATCCTCATGGAAAACATAATCAGTCGATAACCCCAGTGAAGACAGGAGCTTTGGATGTATGTCACAAAATACAGTTCATTAAACTGAGCAGTGAGTGATTTGGACTAAAGATGTTTTTACAGATAATTAAGAAATCTTGGTTAAACAGATGGAGAAGACAGATGCTGCTCTTTCTCAGTTCTCAAATTTTGGGGGTCAAGCCATCCCATGATTTCTGTCTTAGCCAGATGTGATGTAAATATGGAAAAGGCTTTTGATTTAGTGGATGCTGCTTGGGCTATTATAAAAGCTAAGTGGAGTAACTAAACTTTGATTATAATTATCTGGAGATAGGAGACAACATCAACAGGAAAAGGTCATTTAGAAATTAACCCAAGTTTTAATAACAGCAAAGACTTATTAGCAGTCACTTGTTTACGTGTTTCCCAATATTAACTCCTTCAATCCTTATAAAACTTCTATGAGGTAGAATTGAGCCATTTTTTAGGCCAGGATATTGAGATACTAGGGGGATAAGCGACTTGCCGGAAGTCATGTAGTTAATAAGTGGCTATACTTCAGAGTACTGCGAGCTCATTTTTGACACAGAAAGAAATGTAAGAGATATCCTATCTCATTGTCTGTCAAGGATCCCATTAAAATGGAAGGATAATTTCACTTACTTCCATAAGGCTACACAGGGAATGCTGTCAAGAAGGTAACGTACTGACATTAATTTTTGACAATATTCTCTAACCATCAAGTTAACATTTTTTTCCAACTGGAAGAACATCAATGTCTTTTTTTTGTTTTATCACAATGTATACTATTCGTGGAGTTAACAAATTATTTTAATAAGTATTTACTTATTAAATAATAATAAGTATTATTTAATAAGTATTTACTAAGTGAGTATTTACTAAGTGATTTTATTAGCTGCAGAATACAAACACTTGGAAAAACATATTCTCTAGAGAAAAACAACTTTCCGTTGCGTTTTAAAATTTGACAATAGCTAACCATACTGGAAATTAACTCCTTCGGTGTCCAAACATTTATGCCTCCATCCATGAGAATAATGCTTGTATGTTATACATGGACACTTTTCTATTTTACAAAACAAAGTGTTCTGAACAGGAACCCTGTTAGGCATGTGAAACCACTGTGAAAAATGTACTGGCTCCATAGCTTCAAGCAGCCCCTGGACTGGGGCCACGCTCCGAACCCTCTGATGCCGTGGCTGTTCTAGCTGGTCCCTCAAGGCAGCGCAGTGAGGTCTGAGGTATTGCTGTCTGTCTTGTACAGAACACCGCCACATTGCTCCCTGATTCCAGTGAATTTTCATTCTTTCTCTTTTCTGGTTTCTTTCTCAAAGAATTTCTCCTACCCCTTTATCACTTAAGTCCTTCACAATTTTCCCTTCTTTGGACACTTTTCCCCTTCCTTGATGTTCTCTTCTGCTTCCTTTCTGCTTTCTAATAATGGTGCTAAGCATTTTGCTTTTTTTTTTTTTTTAAGATTTTACTTATTTATTTGAGAGAAAGAGAGTGAGAGAGAGCATGAGAGGAGAGGAGGTCAAAGGGAGAAGCAGACTCCCTGTGGAGCTGGGAGCCCAATGCGGCGCTCGATCCCAGAACTTCAGGATCATGAGCTGAGCTGAAGGCAGCCACCCAACAACTGAGCCACCCAGGAGCCCAGCATTTTGCTTTTTATAGCAAAAAATTTTGCTTTTTATACCAAAAAACCCATTACTAGCTGAAACAACATTTCTGGTCAGCAAAAAGATGGACCATATCACGGAAGGGCTACACCATTTCTTGCCCACTAGTTTTTGAACGAAATAACCTGTATCACCTCCATGTCTGTTGCCCTCCTGGAAAGCTGAGGGTAGGAAAGTGTTGCCGCTTTCACTCCAGGGATTTGAAATAACAGTGGAATTTGAAGCCTAGCTCTGATTTTTCATTATTACTCTTTTAGATTTCTACTTAATGTAACTTGAATTTTTCCCCTTAGTCTTTTTCAAATTATTACCATTAATTAAAATTGTCTTATCTCTGAATAAAAAGTTCCCTCAGTAAAGGGATAAAAGGAGAGTCCAGAAACTCAATTCAAGTGAGGAGGCTACTTTTGGTTTACTTAAAATATGCTGTTTTAAAGTATTTCTTTCTAAATAACCAATTATTTGTATACTATTAACAGAATACTCGTTTCAAATGATGGTGGTAAATAATATTATAAGTTTTAAGTAACTAATAATTAGTATAGCATATTTTAACAGTAATGGGCTATTCTCTTTTTTATAAAAGCTCATAATTCAGATTATATCATCCAATAAATGTGAATCAGTGATGTCTTAGCAAATGATTAATGATGCTGGTGGCAATAGCTGTAATCAACCAGATTTGAGATTAGGTAGAACTGGGTTTGAGTTAGATCGTCTTATTAAAGTTCCATAAACCTTTTTGGCTTCTCTTTCCTCCTTTGTGAAAAGAGGATAGTGGTGAAGATTAAATCAGATAATCAATGAGAAGATTTTCACAAAGTACCAAGTGTGCAGTATGACCTATTAATATAACTGCATAGGCACAGCCTTCTTTTTTAGTTTCCAATATTTCCCTTGTAAATGTGTATATTATAAATGTGTTATTAATAATTTTTGTTATAATAAGTAGGTAAGGAAGTCTTTTTTTAAGTACTATTAAAATAGAAATAAAAGATTTCATATTACTTGTCTGGTCTCCTCCCTCATATCTTTTCTACTCTAAAAGTACAGTTCAAATGTTCCATCGTGAGAGTACTGATGGTAGTCCTGATATTGCTGGGGAATAGGGAGAAGCAGTATTTCTTTCAGTCTTACCTCTGTGACAATCTAACAGCTTTTGGCAAGCTGAGGAAGAAATAATTCCCTATTTGTCCTTCTGTCTTGAATCTAAATCTTACCTTTTTACACTCAACCATAAATTATTTATCTAGACAGAGATCTGTCTTTCACATTCATTGTATGATGAATGTTTTACTTTTTAAAAAGGCAGATGTTCTTTGAATCATAATCTAGTGGGAATTCTATTATAGCTCAAGATCACTATAGAGAAGAATGGATCAAAGCCGGTTTATTAACAGAAGAATATTTTTCTCCCTCTTCTCCCCAGGAAATGTTTATCATGAATTTTCCCAACTTAATTCACATTATTAAAATCTCATGATATAAATCTCATTGTACCATAACATTGCAGGGACATGTTGTCAGACACAGAGTACTGACACAGGGTTATACGTACATAATCTGGAGCCAGCCTGCCTGAAACCAGAATCACAGCCATCTCTCTTAACAACTAGAAAAACTTAGGTAACATACTTTGGCCTCAGTTTCCCATCTGCATATGGTACCTATGGTACCTAGGGGTTTGTATAAGGGTTAAACAATAACCCTTGATCCCTAGCCCTTCACAATTATACATTTTCGAGGGATACATCTCCATTTGTTAAAAATGAGTTTAAATAGACGTCATATACTTCAAGAGGTCTGAAAAATTCTAATTTGCTATCCCTTTTTTTATCAACAATAGTGATATAACATTATTTCTAAATTGTCTTCAAAAGATCCGAATAAAGATAAAAAATTATAGAATATTGAAATGAGAAACTGAAAATACTTGTTTTTCCACATTTATATTCTTAGCAGCTACTTAAAAGTAAAAGTAAAGACACAACTTGGTGAGGCCAGGTTTGGTAGGTATTCCTGTATTCCTGTCTGGCTCATGAAAATGCTCCATAAATCCAGTTGTCTCCATTTTTATCTGTGAAGGGCCTGTGAGGGTGTTTGATATTGTTTCCTAACAGGGAATATTCATAATGCTTAGTCTTACTCTCTTTGAATTTACACTTCATAGTAAGTAATCATAGACTGTCTAATCTTTCTTTATTTGGACCTAAAATTCTCATGAGTCATAGAGATACGGTTGATAAAAACATTCACAAAAATATTTAAGAGTTCAATGGTAATATCAAAATATAAATAATACAGGCATAAAATTGGACTTTAAAATACCTAGTCATGTGGCTAAAGGCAAAGGCATTCCTCTGTGGTACGTGGTCCACAAATTCTTTTAATGAATTTTTGTATTTAATCATATCCTACCATAGTTATCTCTGAGAATAGCAAGGCATTTGGACAAATATATAAACTAGGGGTGCCCGAGTGGTACAGTCGGTTAAGCATCCAACTCCTGGTTTCGGCTCAGGTCATGATCACAGGGTCATGAGACCACGCCCTGCATTAGGCTCCATGCTGCGCATGGAGTTGACTGAAGTTTCTCTCTCCCTCTTCCTCTGTCCCTTCCTGTGCCTTTCCCTCTCTACCTAAAATAAATAAATAAACCTTTTAAAATATATACATATATATATAAATTATTAATCTATCATGGAAATAACTGTACCTATTGCTTGGAACCTACACAATTTCTACTATGCAAAGTAAAACATTTGGTAAATTGTGAAGCATCCCAGTCACTTTCTGATTTCATCTTAATTTTTAAATCCCAAAACAGAAGAATCAAAGATTGTATTTATTCATATTACAGTCTTATTTATTTATACTGTTCATATGAAATGATATGCCATGGCCAAGAATGCAAAGGCAGTTTAATATTAGAAAATCTATTAATAATAAATTTTGAAACCAATGCATCAATGGAAAAAATACATTTATTTTGACAAATGCCAAAATAATCATCTGATTAGCACAAGAGAAACACAAGGATACTTCTTTAACATGATACAACACACCAAAGCTGACATCATTTTAAACGATGAAATACGAAATACCACAAGGATTCCTGTTAACCGTAGGAATGAGGCAAGAGTAATATTTGTCTATACTACACAGTGCAATAAAATTTGAAAAAGAAATAAAAGTTGTAAGTATGTTAAAGGAAACAGTAAGTGCATATTAGGTATGTAAGTTTTAATACAGTCATTCTAAAGAATAGTGAAAGAATGGAGTATTTACCTAATTTGGGGGAGGGCAATTAATGAATTCAAGAGAAAAAACAAATACATCCTCCTAACATTTTATATATATGTATATTCCAGATATATTAAAAAGTAAATGCCGAAAAAAGGGCGCCTGGGTGGCTGGCTCAGTGGGTTAAAGCCTCTGCCTTCGGCTCAGGTCATGATCTCAGAGTTCTGGGATCGAGCCCCGCATCGGGCTCTCCGCTCAGCGGGGAGCCTGCTTCCCCCTCTCTCTCTGCCTGCCTCTCTGCCTACTTGTGATCTCTCTTTCTCTGTCAAATAAATAAATAAATAAATAAATAATCTTAAAAAAAAAAAAGAAATCGCTCTCCTTAAAAAAAAAAAGTAAATGCTGAAAAAAAAAACAGTAGCAACAAAACTCATAATGAGACAAAACGACAGGTGAATGTTCATGCAATCTCCTGTTAAGAATATCATTTCTATAAAAAATAAATCAATCATATTGAAGAATGTTGATAAATAGGACTACTTAGGGTTACAAAGGTCACTCATTTGGCCAGAAAATAGAAAAACCTGAAGGCTTCTTGGAAGTACCAGCAGCAAGCCTGTAAGGCCTCTCTCCCCACCCCAAGTTTTGGTTTTTTTTTTAAGGGATATACTTTTGTAAAAATAACACAAATCAATATATTAGTCCAAACAATAACTGTTAGGTTATCTGCCACAAAACTTATTCTCCCCATTAATTTGCTTCAAAAATGTAAGTGATTTGTTATAAAATAGTTTTGATGTGAAAATTCATAAAATTTCTAGGGTATTAATAAAAAATAGCACATTATTTTTTTCTGGATAACTGTTAAACTACACTCATTAAGCTGCATCCAAAATGTCTCAAAGGTTTAATGGGCAATGAATGTAACTTTTAGAACACTTTATCTTTTATAATATGTAGACTAGAAAAGCTTTCTTCTGTACTGACTATGGAAACCTCAAAGTAATAGGAACATACTAAACAGTTTCATGTAGATGGAAATCTGGTTTTTCACAAATATCTAAATAGTATACTATTTCCCAGATAATTTCCCATTAGACTCTTGCAAGTATAGTTGTAGTAGACTAACTGATAATTAGCATGAAAAAAATTTCCAGGGAAGACTATTGAAAAATGGGTATTTCATACAAACTAGCAGCACCCATATTTTATGGTTTTCTTTAAAGCATTGCAGCCATGACCATGTTTAAAGGAATTTTAAAACAATCTAAGCATACTAAAATTTTTGCAGTAGTACAAAAGGCATGTACATAAAGTATAATCAATGGAAGCCTGGAACAAAGTAAGATCTCTATTGAAGCTATAATGTGCAAGGCTGCAAAAATAAAAGGCTGTAATAAAAAGAAAAATAAGAGGGGAGGTACTTAGCCTAGAGTAGTATTTAACAACATTAGTAAATTTGGATCACACTCCTTCAGGACCAGAAATGGAATAATGTTTAAGTATCATAAAAATGCTTTAAGGCAAAATGACTTTAAATTTCAGCAAATGTTTGAATTTAAAAATATTTTTCTTTCACGTTTTTATTACAGATTTAGTGGAGGTAGAAAACCTACTCTATTGCATTTAACAATTGCTTGTTGTCCTAAAAATAAAAAAAATTTTAAAAACTACTGTTATCAGACATTTATCAGAAGCCTCTATTTTCCTTACCTATTTTTTACCTTATCAATTTACTTTACTATCTCTCAATAGATTATATCATTCTCTGAAACAGGGAGATTATGATTACATGAAATTATTTGCACTGTACTTTAAAGCTGAGGGAGAAGTAAACAAGCATTTTGAAAGTCAGAAAAAAATATGTAGCTTTACTATGTTTGTTGTCTCATCAACTCTGGGATCCCAAAAGCAATAGCAGCACCATTAATAATAACTTATATTAACGGTATAAATTCCAAGCAAAATTCTAAAGCGAGGTAGTAAAATATATGCACATGGTTTTCTCCAAGTAGACAGGAAAATCTAGAAGACATTACCTAGAGATGCATGTAACAAATTAATGTTGAGATGCTGTCTGTGCATTTATACTCACAGTTATTATAATGATTAGAAGAACATTCTACCTGGATTCAAAGTTTTGAAGTGAAATATCTGTTCTAACAATCTTATACAAAAGTTCAGAGTATGAATTGTTTCTCTATCTCAGGATTAAAAAAAAAGAAAGACTGGTTGTGATTGAAAGCAGAGCCAAAGCAACAAGAGTCATTACAGTGAGTTAGAAAAAAAAGGGTATTTTTACTTAGTTTTTTTTAAACTAACAGTTGGGCTGATACTCTAAACCAATGAAAATGATTGAACAGTGATGCCATAGCTATTCTAAGGTGTCATAATAACATATTCAGCCTTGATAGTTTTTCATTGATTTTTTTACATATTTAGGTTTATGGTGTACCTCCAGGGAATGATTCCACTGCACTGTCTGGAAAATCCCTTTCCAGAAACTTTGACAATATGAAATTTGAGATAAGCACTTTTATTTAAAAATATATATTAAGCTGTTAAAATTTAAATTATTAAATGAAAAATTAATTTAAAATTTAAAATAATTTAAAAATTAAGTTAAATATAAGCATGATATTGTTAATATATTTTTAAATATTTATATATGTATATGTTTTTGTGCAAGTATATATATATATGTATTATATATATACACACGCACATATGAATAATCTGGGATGTCTCTGTCTTCAAAATTTATTCACTTCACCAGAAATCATCCATAAATTTTTATTCCTGTTTTCTACTGTGTTAGCATTAACTCACAAGACACTAACATCTGATTTTAGCGTCTCAGTTGTCCAGAGAATCTACATAGGATGCAAGCCTTAGACCCAGGCAGGAATTCTCTCTTCTCTTTATGTCAGTAGGACTTGCACATTTGTTTGCTCTTGGAATTGTCTACTTTTCCCTTCCTTTTCTAAGTAGGCCACATTGTCACTTCTGCCACCACAGACACTTCCAAGGATCTTGATGACCACTTTGGTGTTCAACTTTCAACCTCTTCTAGGATATCCCTGCGTTACAATTTATACTATTATCTAACTCTGAAAAATCAACGCTGCTCTGAAAGTAACATTATTTACCATCAGAGGTTTGCATGAACAAACTATTGCTTTCAAATAAAACAAATTTTTTTAAAATGCCTCCTCTTTCTACTTTTGGAATTCTGGTCCATAGTCTATTATTCTAATTGTGTTCTTTCTTATATTCTCTCTTTTTATTGTAGTCATCTTACTGCTAAATTTAACTACTGGCTTTAAATAATTTATATTTCAAATTTAGACTTTTCCCTTCAGTATCCATTATCTATCACCAAGCATGCATAAAATTGTCCATGGCTTATGGAAGAATATAATTTTCTTTAATTTTTCTATGGATTTAGATAACTTCACCCTTCTTCACTCTTTATTTGCTTTTTCTTTTTCTTTCTTTTTTAAAATCTGAAATGTGTTGGAATTTTAATACCTTTGTCAGAAAACAACCTACACCAATAATCATATCAGTCCAATATTTTTGTTTTAAAATATTTGATTTATAAATTTTGAACTTTTTATATGAATCACTAATGATAAGACATCATTTAACCTTAAGGTTATAAAACTCATATTGCAGATAATAACTAATGATAACAACATTTCACCAAATACAAATAATAGCACATTCACTCACTTAGTGATGATATATGTATAAAGAAACAATATGAAATTAGGCTATTTATGAAATCAGAATCCAGACTTGTTTCATTTTCTAGATTCAGACCAATCATACTTTTTCTTTTGCTTCAGGTATAAGACCACTCATTTTTCTTTTTTTTTTTTTTTTTTCCTTTTTTTCTTAAGGGAGGATTTCTTTCTTTTTTTTTATTAAGATTTTATTTATTTATTTGACAGAGAGAAAGAGAGATCACAAGTAGGCAGAGAGGCAGGCAGAGAGAGAGGGGGAGCAAGCTGCCTGCGGAGCAGAGAGCATGATGGGGAGCTGGATCCCAGGACCCTGAGATCATGACCTGAGCTGAAGGCAGAGGCTTTAACCCACTGAGCCACCCAGGCGCCTCTACTGATGGGTTTTTAAAAATCCAATGTCACAAATTCTTTTAACTGACAGACTTAATCTACATTTATTTATTTTGTTGTCTGATTTGGTTTTATTTCTTCTATCTTACATTGTGTTTTTTTAATATTTTATTTTTTATATATTTGAGAGAAAGAGCAAGAGAGCAAGTAAGAGAGCATGAGCAGGGGGAGTTGTAGAGGGAGAGGGAGAAGCAGGCTCCCCAAGCCCGATGTGGGACTTGATCCCAGGATCCCAGGATCATGACCTGAGCCAAAGGCAAAGGCTTTAACCCACTGAGCCATCCAGGCGCCCCAGACCACTCATTTTTCTTAATGCAACATTCGGTTTGCTAGAATATGCAGATATGCTTCCTAAATCTCTGACACTAATTGTTGACGAATGCTTAACTATCTATTGAGTCAAATAAAAACTATTATAAGTTGGGGTGCCTAAGTGGCTCAGTCGTTAAGCGTGTGCCTTTGACTCATGTCATGTTCCCAGAGTCCTGGGATCAAGGCCCCGCATAGTCCTGGGATCAAGGCCCCACATTGGGCTCCCTGCTCAGCAGAAAGCCTGCTTCTCCCTCTCTCACTCCCCCTGCCTGTGTTCCTTCTTTTGCTGTGTTTCTTTCTGTTAAATATAAAATAATAAAATAAAATAAAATAAAATCAAAAGCTATTATAAGTTAAGCTTATTCATTTTTGGTTCAAACTAGAGTAATACCTCAGTTGAAAACTATATCCGTTAATAAGAAAGAAAAGAGAGCTCAACATCTGTCCATACTTACAAACTGCAAATGTAGTTCATTGTCACATAACAATGAAATCTATAAAACATGATAAGACTTTAATCAAGTAGGTTGTGCTTAGTTCATTAGGGAGACAGAGACACTAACTTGGGCACTAATGGGTTAACTCATTTTTAAAGAAAAGAATATTAAGATTATGGGGGCACCTGGGTGGCTCAGTGGGTTAAAGCCTCTGCCTTCAGCTCAGGTCATGATCTCAGGGTCCTGGGATTGAGCCCCGCATCGGGCTCTCTGCTCAGCAGGGAGCCTACTTCTTTCTCTCTCTCTGCCTGCCTCTCTGCCTACTTGTGATCTCTCTCTCTGTTAAATAAATAAACAAAATCTTAAAAAAAAAGAATATTAAGATTATGATAAAATAAAACATATAAATGCAATCAAAGTGATCGTTTTTATTTTATAAAAAAAAGAATATTAAGACAGGTCTGCTTCACCCTTTGACTTAATAAGAAACCTTACAAAAGGGCAAATGGTTACATAGAATAGGAGGTCATGTAGTTCACATTCTACATTCCACTTTTATGAGAAAGGCAAATAAATAAAATCATAATCAGGCTTATTTCAGAATCTTAACCAAAAAAGTAATTTCTAGTATATGTCTTGAAATCAAATAAGATTCAACCTTATGAACCACATATACCAAATCATTAAAAAAATCATTTATATAGTCTTGGCCCAAAGCAAAGTACAGATATAAAAAAATAATAATCTCAAAAGAGGATTGTAGCAATGGTAGCATTATTATAAGTATATAACCTTCTAATAATTTAATGTAATTTGAAAGAGATAAATTTTTCTTGAATATTTGAATTCTGGAATGCTTACTAGAAATTCAAGTATTACTTTTGAGTTTTGCTGTGTATGTTAGAAGAGTTTTCATCAAGGGACTAATATGAGCCTTTTTATAAAAAAGACAACTTTAAGATTTCTTGAGATGTTGTGACAATTATATTGAATACTCTATATACTTAATGTGTTAACAAATGAAATGCATATGTCCTATCCTCACGTAGTATTAATAAATTAAAATATTCTGTATTTTTATTTTCAACACTGATCTACAGGATAATTTCAAATATGTGTTATTTCATAAACATTCTGGTCATCATGCCATGGATGAAATTGGTGATAAATACCGCCAAACTGCTTATAGAACAGCTCAATTGCAACTTTTGCTGGTAAATAAAATCAAGTTTCTGAGATAATAACTGAAAATGAAATTTACCTGAGAGAGAGAAAGCATTAACTTATCAGTGTACCACTATTACCTTGTATCGTATTGCCGTTTTGGTGCTTACCTTTCCCATCTTGTCTCTATTAACTGTTTGGGAGCAAATGCAACAACAGAAAGAATGACTGAAAATAAGATAAAAGCAATCTTCTAATTTAAAAATTACACATAACAGAAATTCTTTTCTTTCATTTGGAGAAAAATTATACATTTCTTCCAGATCTTAAGATATTTATTTCCAGCTAACCTGAAAATAATTCACTATATTTGGCTTAAAAGTTGCAATGGGTTCTGTGAAAATGAAAATAATCCCAGTGTATATAATGGGGAGGAGAAATTATTTCCTGTCTCAATTCCTTTTTACTCTCCACGGGTCTAGGACTAGCAGGAATAGAGTTGGATTTCATAATTTTGGAGCTATGCCTATGGTTCCAGTAGCTTAAACAATGGAACATAGAGTGGGAATCCCAGGAAGATTCCCACAGAAAGCTGAGGTTCAAGTACTTGAAAGAGCTTATTTTTTCCACAAATATGTATCAGCACTGGTTAAGTGACAGCAGTTATTCCAGGAATTTAGGATATGGTCATGAACAAAACCAGCATGAGGTTCTTATAGATTTTATATTTTAATGTAATAAGTATAAATTCATGTCCAGTGCTCCAGAAACAACTCTGAAAATAAGACTGCACACTTTAGAATCCAGACATGTAGAGAGAAAGTCATAACTACAAATAAATGAGGAGATTCCCATAAGGCCACAAATCAACTTGGATTGACAAAATTCCCTTTTACAAATACCTGGTAACATGACTCCTAAGTATGTCTAACTAACTAGAAGAATCACAAACTCAAGGCATAATTCTTACATCAATGGAATGTGCTGAGCACAGCAAAATTTTCAGGTACAAAGTTCTTTTCTTCAGAGATAGGACAACTCTGCAGGACTCATTTCAAGTATGATGTTCTCCACTTGCCCAGTTTTAGAATTTTGTAAATAAAGTGGCGTAAGCCATTCAATGAAAAAAATATAATGTCGTGGTTGAGGGAAACAGTAAAGCAAATGAAATAACTTGGGACTCACACCAGCAATCCTATTTAATTCAGAAGTTAGTTATGAATTGTAGTCACAAATTATGTCAAGGAAATTTTATTTTCTATATGAGATGATGAAGGGATGGATGTAGAAAACGTTGTCAAGCAAAGCAGAGTGGGGAATTTGGAAAGGAGGTGGAGAAATGGTCTTTCTGTAACTAAGGTATGTGACAATAGCCAAATCATAGCACCACCTCTGAAGAGTCTAATTTCTGGTCAGAGTTCAGTACAATCCCGTCCCCATCATCACTCTATGTGTGGGTTTCATGAACTCAAGTCACAATTCATGTCAAGAAAGTCTTGGTGAAAGGGTGTAGAATCTTGGCAAAAGCAACATTCAGTCTAAGAGATATGTTTCTGAGGGGCGCCTGGGTGGCTCAGTGGGTTAAAGCCTCTGCCTTCGGCTCAGGTCATGATCTCAGGGTCCTGGGATCGAGCCCTGCATTGGGCTCTCTGCTCAGCAGGGAGCCTGCTTCCCCCTCTCTGCCTGCCTCTCAGCCTACTTGTGATCTCTCTCTTCTGTCAAATAAATAAAATCTTTAAAAAAAAAAAAAAAGAGAGAGAGATGTTTCTGAGAGAATGAGTGCTTCCAACCTCTCTGTCTTGGATTGGTAGAAAGAACTACACTACATTGTGTAGGAGGACCACTGTCTTTCCTGCAGCCCCAGGTCTCAGATGTGTAGGGCCTCCTGGCCCAGGATGAACAGCCCAATTCACAGTATCCTAAGTCTATCAAACCTTCTACTGAAAGGTAAAAAAGAAATTCAACATAGGAAATGTAGCTGTAGAATTTATCATATATTAATACCCTGAGCAATCTTTGCAAGTCTCCTGTTTATGCTGTCAGGTTCGCCCCCTCCCAAATTTGGGAAACCACAGAACAAGGTTTCAGGAGTTCAGATGTCATGGCTAACTTTCTGAATGAATGAGTGAATGAAGACATCAAAATAAAGCATAAATACCTCAGATAAGGAGGGGAAATGAGTTTTCTACATTTATATGAAGCAGGGAGAGATGGCTTAAAGATATAATTCATAACTTTTGCAAATATAGCTTTAGTAATTAAAAGAAAACACAGTCTTACCATGACTTACAGAGAATTATATAAAGATTCATAACAAGCTAAAAATTAAAAAAAAACATACAGAAAATATATTTTTGTTTTAGACTTCATTACTATGGGAAACTTAGGTTTGCTATAAAAAATTTTTAATCTTTTTTAAAAGATTGTTTATTTATTTATTTGACAGAGAAAGAAATCTCAAGTATGCAGAAAGGCAGGCAGAGAGAAAGGGGGAAGCAGGTTCCCTGCTGAGCAGAGAGCCCGATGTGGGGGCTTGATCCCAGGACCCTAAGATCATGACCCGAGTTGAAGGCAGAGGCTTTAACCCACTGAGCCACCCAGGCATCCCAAGGTTTTCTATAAAATTTTTGAAAAAGAAGCAGTTTAAATAAGTTAGGAAAAATACCACTCCAAAAACAATCATTTTTACTCAATTTTCATTAAGTTCTATTTTGAACAACTTTTACCAAAGTCTGAGTCCCACTTTCTAAATTCAAGAAGTATCCTTTTTTCAACCATAATAAAAACTTTCACCCATAATAAATATAGGAATGAGGCTATGCTGAGTAGTTCTCCCAGCATAAGTTGAGAGACCAACATCAAAAAACTATGAGTGACAGAAAAAAAATGAATTTAACACACACATATTTTACTACAGATAAATATTTTAATAGGATTGATGATCAATGTCTTCCCTCCAGTTCACAAATCACAACACAGAGACATAATATAAACTGTGGCAGGGTAGAGATTTGCATTCATCAAAAACCAATACTGTAGCTTTTTTTTTTCTCTATTAATATCTGTTTGCACTATCTGCTTGGCTGGAAAACTTGATCATAGTCTTTAAATTACTACAGTGTGTTGGAGGTTGAAACCCATTTCATTAAATTGCAGCAAAGGTGTATTCTTCCATTTTGCTGATTTACTACAAAGAACTAAATGGTAAAATCCAGTAATAATAGGCTCTAGTAACATCTAAGAACTTTTCATCAGACAGGTTCTATAACTAAAGTAGCAATTACCAAATATAGCACCCAATGCTTAAGGAAAAAATGATTCTTGGAAAGATTTTTTTAATTAGCTTTCTCGTTTTCCCCCTTCTCATGCAGTGATTCATCTGGGTAAAAAAATCAATTCCTAATTTTCAGAAAAAATTAGAATTCTATAATGTTTTAATTATCCTTTGATATGGTTATACTGAGATAGTAAATCAGTGCTAAAAATTATTTTTTATAAGAAATTAAAATATAGCTGGAAAAAAAGCTGGAAAAGAATTCTCATTCTTAGGTACCTATACACTGACTTCAGTATATTAACATTTGTAAGTGAATTTCTTGCAATGTGAAACTTTGCTTCCTTTTATTGGAAATCCCACAGGTATTGTTTGTTTCACATTAATATGTACCATCTAAGAAAAACTTAATGGTGCCTTATGGTTTGAGCACTCCAACTCTCCTCCTTGAATAAGCTGAATGTCTGAAAGTACTTTACATGACGACATATTACTGTTTTGGTAACAAATATAGTCACATGCTGCTTCCACAAGACAATGCAGATGTCAGAGGTAACTTGTAGGTTCTGCTTCTCTTGAAGCCTAGGAAACAAAGAGTCAAGCCTGGTGGTCTATGCAGCTATTATGGAGTGTGGCGTTCAGATGGAATCTTTTTTTGTGTCTAGCTGGAAAAGCTAATGATCATCAAGTTGGAAGCTTCCCACTTTGTGTCTCTGTTGTTTCTTTCCACTCTGCATGCTGGAACTGCCACCAGGGCCATTGGTATAAGAGAATTATTAAGCCTGAGAGCTACATGCATGTCCCCCAGTCTAGGATAAGGGTGGGCAGGAGAAAGCAAGCCTTCTCCCTTGGTTTCTTACAGACTTTTCCCTTGGATTTGGGACTCTTGAGCCTAATACTGATAAGCCCAACTCAGGTGAGCTCTCCTGGACATGGGAGCTAACAAATCTTAAAGTCTATGCTAATACTGACTAGAAAAAGAGCTTGTGCTGTCCTCATTCATTTGGACTATCTGATATATGCAGATGATATATGTAGGTAGAAATAAGTGTGAGTGAATAGGGAATAATTACCCCAATTAATCCCCCTGACTGGACTAATTTCTGCCTATTCCCATTTCTTGCCATTTCCAGGTAGGCTGTCCTTGTCTACTATAAAGCTGGTAACTTGTTATTTCTGCCAATTTTATATAGATGTGATATACCATGAGTGAAATTCTGTTCCAAGATACATAATTAGAGTACACAGTGCAAAAGAGTTGTCACTGTACAATTAAATTATAAAGTAGGTATTTCAAACAGTAGACTAGCAGGTCTCTTCATCCAGCCTGCCCTTTGTACGGCCTCCTTACTGAGGCCTGTTGAAGAATGACCCGTTTCTTCATTCTACAAATAGTAAGTGCTGATCTTGTTGAAATAGAACTGCTTAAAATGGCAGTATTTGTTTCGTTATTAGAAAGTTGTCACTATACACTCTCAAAGCAAGTCTTTCTCAGTTCCAACTGGTTTTATTTTTCTAGAATGGAAGCAAACTAAATTTCTAAGGCCCCAAATAAAAGTTAAAAAATTAAGCTTCTTTCAGACTGTAAGTCCTGTGAGGAACATATAGTATTAAAAGCAAAAATGTGTTCTGAACAATTTATGCCTTTAGTTTCTAGCACTCAATTTTCTGAATAGACAGTAATGTGAAATTCTAAGAAAAAAATCAGTCACAGGTTTAGTACTGTCAGGGGCATAGTGTATTATGTGCTTCTTAGGTTTCATAATATTTAGTTGAAAAAAGGCCTTTGCAATGAATTGGTCCAGGTTTTCTGAGTAGATGATAAAAATCAGCCTAAAGTTTAAAATAAAAAAAAAAAAGACAAGGCGAATTACAGAAGGCCATCTTAAAAATAAATGTAAAAGTGCGATATTCAAAGCTCCTATTATCTTGGATAAAAGTAAAATTGCTGTTAAACAGAAACCATGTAATTATACAATGAACATAAAATAGTAATTGTGTGAAATAATATAATCAAAGGAAACTATAAAATTATGACAAAATTTGATAATGATTATGATGGTTTTCGGAAGGCATATGATTGGTATCTGACAAAAGGCAGCAATAAAATAGAAAAGTCTCATCATCCCGCAATGTGACACAGAGGTACATGATCAAGTTCTGAGGACTGTGTCCTATAATTTGGCTTCTTTCCCCAGAGAGTTTTATGCTGGGACTCTACAATGTATAATGACTCACACTGCTCCTCATGTTTGGAATGTCATTTCCTATTCTAATCTCTAAAAATCGAAGTTCCACAGTTCCATCAAGGTTCTATTTACATTTAACTACTTCTATTAAGATCATCCTGATATATTGTAAATATTCCATTATTTCCAACTTCTGCAGAACATACCGATACAAACCTCAATATAAAATCAGCTGTGTGATTCTGTATCACTTGCTGTTAAATCCTCTTTCATGCCTGCGAGTTGGTTTTTCTCTATCCTTGCCTCAAATGTTCTAGAGCAGCTATGCTGACTCTTCATTGTGAAGAGAATGGTGAATAAATTAATCAATGAATGAACAAAAGAGATCATCTCCATATAGACTAAAGCATGACTCTCTAGATAGGGCTCTGAAGAAGAGCCTGTACAAAGACACACCTATGGCCATTTTCCATTAGAATTATACGCATGTAGTTGTCTCTAGAGTCCATAGAGACTTGAATCACTTAGCAGAGCAAATGATAACAATAACAGACTGCTAACTTTTACCACAAATCCATTTCCCTTCCTTCCTGGCCGCATGACTAGATTCCATTTTGACAGCATCCCTTACACTTAGGTCCAGCCACATCACTCCTCCTCAGTAATAAAATGCTGTCACTTAAAAAGGCTATGCTCTTGGGAAGTGTCTGCCCATTCTCTGCTCTCCTTCTCCTTCTACCGGATGGATACAGAGGACGACAAGGACCCAATGGTGGCAGAGCCATAGAACAGAAGGAGATCAGTTCCTGAACCATGTGGAGGAGAACTGCCTGTTGACCAAGAAAATCTGCCTGGCCAAGGAGAGGCAAGGTGCGAGCTTCGGGTATTAAATTCAAGGAGGCGCTCGCTCTCATGTCCTGGAGTTCATTCTTTAGATGACATTCTTAATGTAATTCAGTCATTGAAAATGTTTCCTGCTGAGAAACAAGAGACTCTCTAGCAATGGCCATATACAGCTCCAATTTGAAATTGGAAATTAATTTTAATTATGCCAGTTAATATCCTGTGGGTTTGGAAAGCATGTACCACCCTAATTACCCATGCATAGGAAGAAAACTAAACTCTCTAACACACAGAATTCTACACTAGTGAGCAAGCTATGGAAGAAAAGAAGTAATTCTTTAGGCCCTAAAGGAAATTACTTTTAAAAGGCTTATTATTCAATGAAAGTATTCACATTATTCATATACATTATTCTTCTTAAAACGGGCAGCACAGTCCTGGAGATACAGTCACATTCCACACACACTAAATGCAACAGCTTGAAGGTTGGTGTTTTTAAACGCACTTAAAAAGTAAAAATTACAAGTGTGAGAACTTTAAAAAAAGATAGAAATTGGATGTGAATTAAAATAATTTCTTTATACCCTTAATTACAATGTAAATAAAATTGTTTATTTTTTTCTAATATTTTCCTTTACTTTTTTTATTATAGTAGCAATGTGTATGCATTTTATTAAATTTGAAAATTAAATTATATAGAATATATATACATATGTGTATTTCTATACATTAAAAATAAAATGGCTTCAGATAACAGATTTTATTCTGTTTTCATATTTAATTGCAATAGGAATGTTTTTTCATATCACTAAAATTGTCCTTAAAATTAAAATTTGTCCTTAAAATTACAATTTTTAATAGTTGCTTAAAATCTCCTGTTTGCACCACTATTTAACTCCTTCCCTATTCTTGAAGTTTATATTGACATTGGGTGTTTTGTTTTGTGTTTTTTTTTTACCACCATGCTTTTGTATCAATATTTATAAATGTGAATACCTCTAAGCAGGTTTTCACAAATTTCCTCAAGATGGTGCATACGTGCACTGATCTCACCACACTCTAATCAGCAGTTCGTACTAATATCTTGATCTTTGTTAATCTGATAGATAACAATGACCTCACACACTTGTTTTTATTAGCAATTCTTTGTGTAACAATTTGAAAAACATATTTTTATTTCTGTTCTTAAGAGTTGTTTCTTCATGCCTTTTGCTCATTCTTCCCCTGCCTACCCTTCTGGGATATATGCCTTTTTGTGATTTAAAAGTATGCATTACATATTAAGTTTAGTGGATTCCCAGCTATCATATGTATTGCAAATATCTCATTTCAAGATGTCATTTATAGTATTTTATCATACAAAGCAGTTTAAAATTTTTGATAATCAAATTTATTTGAACTTTCCCCCTTATACTTTCTTTTATTTTTATGCTTAGACTGTCCTACATTACACAATTATTCTCACACATTTCTGTCCGTGTGTTTTTCACCTTTGTTCACTTTCTTCTTACTTCTTTAATTCACGTATTTTGGTGTAAAAAATGGTCACTTATGTCACTACTCTAAGCAAGACTCTAGTCACATGCATTTTCCAAACATATCTGCTTTCTGATAGTGACATGGTGACCAGCACAACTAATCAAACATAATAGTGAAATAAGTTCAACAGGGCCTATCTAAATTCAAATATTTTCCTTCAAAAAATATCTAATTAGAATTCTGACATTGGAACTTTCAAAAAAACAAGTTTAATTCAAAAATAATCTATCACTGGAAATAGAGCTACAAATTTCAATGTACTATTTTGTTAAGTTAAACAGAAATTATTCCAAGCAGACTATATAGTAAGAATTTACTTTTAAAATCAAGTTTTTTTTTTCTTAGAAGATTAGTACAGAGCACTATGCAGTGCATATTTGGTCTGTGTCTCATTTTCCTTCTTTTGTCCCTTCATCTTCTGTCTTAAGGCCCAAATTTTCCTCCTGCATTTTACTGGCTGAAAGGAAGTCTGTAATCTTGTCCTATTCAGTAGGCTCCTGACATTTGTGAGAGGCATATCTTGAGACAAATCCCTAAATCTGTCAGTGTCACCATACCCACCATAGCCTTTAATTTCCCTGATAAAAAGCATTCAAGTATAACTGAACAATGTAAGTTTTGGATGAGTATCCTGGAGTACTGTTTTTCATCAGTGATTAATTTATCTGGACAGGAAGTTGTATTCTTAAACCTAAATCAATTACTTCCATACCAGTAAAATGCTTTCTAGCACCAGTGAAATTTCCTCACCCATGAAAACTCCAAGTGTATTTTCTGCCTTCAAATGATTGTGCAATTTAAATATAGGGTTTCTATTAACTCATTTAAACTGTTAATCTAAAGGACCAAAGCTATCCATTTCTTTTCCTGAACTAATGTTTCTGATTCAAAGGGCCAAGTATTACTAAGGAAAATACAAGTAAAAACAGAATTATCTATAGCAAAGTACAGGAATAAAGGAGGTAAAACTCATTATGAATATAATTTATTATTGCCATGGAGCTCAGATCAAATTTCTCTAAGAACCCTAAATTAGCCCAGATATTTTAGGTTCAAAATATTCCTTTTCTCTTAACAGAGCTCAGCAAAATCTTTCTCTTTCTCAAATATTACTCTATCCGAAATTACTGAATCCGGGGTCTTCTTCCATTTATCTGATTGTATTATTCCAATTCATGCCAGAAACCAAGTCTGGGACTTGGTTCTTAGTGGATGGTAGGTTCAGATCTATGACTGTCAAGACATGTAGAGAGCAGCCTTGTGGCTAGGTAAAGATTAGGTACAGTTATTACATTTCTGGAAATACACACCCAAGACCCACAATGGAAAAGCTATAGAGGAAAATGGAATCCTTGCAGAATAAAACCTATCTGTAGATAGTCTCTCCATGTGTCTTTTGGGGAATGGGTAGATTATGCTCTAGTTTCAGTCTTTAATTCTTTGCAGGATCTTAATACTTGACTACTGAGGTTATGTTTCCCACATGTTCTAATAAGATACATTTTCAACATGTGTATACATCAAATGCAGCCCGAAAGGGGACGTTGCAGCAAATATTAAGCACTTGCCTGAAAAAGATCTAGTTAAAATTTTTAAATCAAATTGTTTTCCAAATATTATCTATATGTCCAAAGGTTGCTATATCCATGTCAATTAATACTTCTAAATAATATATTATAGTGCCCATTTAGCCTTAAGGTAACTGTACGGTGTACAATCAAAAGCTTTAGGAAAATTTTCTAGTCTGATTTTATTGGATCCAATGCAAAACACAGGAAAATATACTTGAGTTTAGCAAAGGTTCTCAGAGAGAGAGTAAGAATTATGAATTTGAATTTAGGAACCATACTGTTCTTTGTCAACATAAGCCAATTTTTCTCTCCTCTTCTCTATTTTTCTGTTTTTGTCTTCAATAAATAGACATGCCTATGGGAAACAGGAAGAACGGCTCTGATGAAAATGGTACATACTGCAGAACTGTAGAACAGCAATGTTACCGAAGTGAATATTACTGAATTAGTGAAATCCTGTTTCAACACATTATTGTGTGTGTGTATAAAAATACTTAATAAGGTAAATATGCACATTAAAATACATGTGTAAATATAAAAATAAATAGTTTGGAAAAGGAAAATCAAACCAATTATATATTTTCATTGGAGGAATCATTCCTTAAAAACAAAAAACAAAGGCCACAGTGCTGACTTTACTTTTTCATCCTTAGAGTTACAAAAGCTATCTACAAAGGCAAGTTATTTATAGATCACAGTTAACATATACTCAAAGCAATAAATGTATAGAATAGCAGCAGAATAAAATCCCTATCCTGTGACTTCACTATAGAATTCTCTAAAATAAACCAAAATAATAATTGAAATAGTGCTCCTTAGCTAATTTTCAGCAATTGTGTATTTCTTTGTCATGACATACATTATAATTCATAGTGCTTTTAGGTATATTTGTTCTTTGGACTCATGTAATTGCACCTTTCCAAATAAAGTAATTTTCCTAAATGACACACCTACTTGATTTAGCACACCATCAATTTTTCCTCTAAGTACAGCATACATATGCATATTCTACCTGCATAGCTTTCCAAATGATGAGCAGTTCTTTAGAAGTGCCCATGCCCATTATGGTGGCTACATTCAGTGTTGGTAAAGTGCTGTCATTAGATACCCCTGACTGACTGATTTTATTCATGGGGATACATAGGGCCAGTTACTGGTATAGTTAATGTATTTCATGTATTTGTTTAAGTCACATAATCCTAGGTTGAATACCTAGTACCATCAAAGTACATTTTTACTCTTGTACTACTGGTTGAAATATATATAGGTGCAGCCACTGTAGAAAACAGTATAGAGGTTCCTCAAAAACTTAAAAATAGAAATAACATATGGTCCAGTAAATCCACTACTGGGTATTTATGCAAAGGAAATGAAAACACTAATATGAAAAGATATCTGCACTCATGTTTATTGCAGCACGATTTACAATAGGCAAGATATGGAAACAATCCATGTGCCAATCGTTAGGTGAATGGACAAAGATGTGCTGTATATGATGGAATATTACTCAGTCATAAAAAAGGATGAGATCTTGCCATCTGCAACAACATGGATGAATCTAGAGAATATCAGCCTAAGTCAAATAAATCAGAAAGAGAAAGACAAATACCATATGATTGCACTTATGAGGTATGCAAAAAAACAAAACAAAGAAACAGAAACCAGAAATGGACATATACATAGAGTGAACTGATAGTTGCCAGAGATGAAAAGGAAAGAAAGATACAGACTTTCAGTTACAAAATGAATAAATCATGGGAATAAAAGGTACAACATAAGGAATATAGGCAATGGTATTGGAATAGCATTGTTGTATGGGAACAGATGGTAGTTACACTTACAGTGAGCATAGCAGAACAAATAAACTTGTGGAATCACTATGTTGTACAGCTGAAACTAATGTAACATGATGTATTCTTCAATTTAAAAATTTTATGTAAAGGGCACCTGGGTGGCTCAGTGGGTTAAAGTCTCTGCCATCGGCTCAGGTCATGATCTCAGAGCCCTGGGATCGAGCCCCGCATCGGGTTCTCTGCTCAGCAGGGAGTCTGCTTCCCCCTCTCTCTCTGCCTGCCTCTCTGCCTACTTGTGATCTCTCTCTCTGTCAAATAAATAAATAAAATATTTTTTAAAAATTTACTAAAACTTTTAAGTATGTTTTTACTATACATTAGTAAGAATTTTCAGGTTTTTATATTCATTTTTGATGAATAAGCAAAAAAAGTGCTATGACATAATATACAGAGGACACTTATAACTGAAAACACGCCAACAAACAGTATTGATCTGTGTACAGACACATATGTCCTAGTCAATCTTTCCCATTTGAGCATAGGCCATGGTTAATATATTCACAAACAGTTCTTGGTATTGTTTTAATAGCACTTGCTATCACCTACATAGTGTCATATCAAAACTCATTGAATAAATAATTTTAAAAATATGCTGCTTTTCTCATTTAGGCAACATCACTTTCAGTCAGAATAAAGGATATCCTCACTTGAAAAATAACCAAAAAATGGCAGTTTGTTCTCAGTTGTCATCTCCTAATAAATTATAACTATGCCATATTGCTTGTTTGTTATCTGTTGACTTTTAATTAAATTGGGAAAAAGAGCACATGCCCTCAATCTTTTGCAGTTGTTCAGATGCCAGATTAGCTTTAGGGATAAAAGTCCAAACTTAGATACAGAGCACAAATAAGGACAGAGAACTCCAAAATGATAAAAGTAATGAATAAATACATGAGTTCTTACTATATTGATATTCTAACATAAGCATGCTTGGATTTTTAAAAAATGAGATAGATGTTATGAAGATGTTATGATAGATAACATGAAGATATACTTATTACGCGATATTTACCAGTTTGGTCCTGCACTTATGATAAATAGAAAGTCTCTAAAACTTATAGGAATGACAAAGGAATAGAAAATAACTAACTGTTTTACAAACACAAAAACAGCAAATTGATTCAGCTAAATTGGCTATGCCTCTACTTCACTAATTAACTCTCAAGAAGAGATTTAAATTTTTTAAGGAAGATTTAGATGAAGAATAAAAAAAATCAGCGATTCCAAATATTGTGTACATTACAACCAGCTATGTGCAAATCTCTAAAACAAAAAAAATAAACAAAAATCTCTGAAACAGGATTCAATAAAACCTGTCTACACTTCTAGCTGTCCTGGAATTTTCAGTTTTCAGCCTTTCACATTCTTTCTAAACTTTACAGTTCTGTGAAAATAACTATAAAAATACAGTCTTGAAACCAAGATTACGTTTTAATGAAATAACTCACGATTAAGTTAGTTGCAATGAAATAATGGATTTTAAAAAGGAGCTGCAATGTGTATGGGAACCACAAGGTTCACTAGAAAACCGACGTCATCTGGCTCAACCCTCCCATTTTTCATTGAAACCTGAGGCTCACAGACAGAGGGAGGAAGAAGGAGGACAGGATGGTTTTCTATCTGCCTAACCATGTTTTCAAAATTATTATGAAGAAAATAGGTCATAAAATGTTTAAGTTAATTCTCGCACCAAGTCATAAAAAAATATTACTGTCTACGTTTTACACATGAGAAAACTGAAGCTCAGAGAGGGTGAGGTGAGTTGCTTAGTGGCAACAGCCAGAGTGGCAAACCTGGACCAGAACTAAAACTCCTTCTCTCTCTTTTTTAAAGATTTTATTTATTTATTTGACAGAGAGGAGAGAGATCACAAGTAGGCAGAAAGGCAGCAGAGAGAGGGGGGGAAGCAGGCTTCCCATCGAGCAGAGAGCCTGATGGGTGGCTCGATCCCAGGACCCTGAGACCATGACCTGAGCCGAAGGCAGAAGCTTTAACTCACTGAGCCACCCAGACGCCCCTAAAAAAACTCCCTCTTCTAAGTCTGGTGCTTTTCATATACCCAAAATTATGCAGGAAAATGAACTACTACTATTCTTTCCACTATTTCTTCAGTTAAAAATGTTTTCAGTGTCTACTGGGTTACCAGGCTTTATTAATTTCATAACTTTCCAAGGGCAATTATTGAAGAAAATCAGAATGACTGGTTCAAATTTCCTATCCACCACATACTACTACGTGACCTTGGCCACATCACTATGTGCTCTATGCCTCAGTTTCCTCATTTATAATGTAGAAACAAAAACAGCACCTGTTTCAGCGGGTTTAAATGTGATAAAACAAAGTGCTTGGAACAGTGTGTCCTAACATACACAAACACATTTTTGCATAATGTGGTATGCACTTGAAAGTTTTACTGTTGCTTTTGTTGCTACTTCTGAGTCAATGTATAATAAAAATTGGGGGGAACCTTAGTGTTCCTTGTACTAAAACTGTATTTCAAATAATGGGTTTTTTCCCACATGTATTCATTACTTGTATTTTTACTGAAGATTTCTCTATGTCAAGCTTATTAACAGTATATAAAGATTTAAAGCATGTTCTCTTAATATTTAATAAATACATCAACTATTTTCTGATTGCATGAATATTTTCATAAATAACATGGGAAATACAATACAAATGCTAATACCTTAAAGAAAAAAAAAGCTTCTCTTGCCTTCTTTAAAAAGAAAGCTCAGTAGTAATCCCTTTAAGATTATTAAAAAATAATTTCTGGACAAAGTGTAAGAATACATATTTTAGATGCAAAAACAACCAGTCAAAAATTTTATGAACCCGCTCCAGAAAGCACAGTATTCAATTCCAGTTAAATTTTTGTTTCAAATAAACATTTGAAACTAGGCCACATCCTGTTCTATGCTTGCCAAAAATGAAAATTTCAAAATCTAAACTCATGTTCTACTTCCCAAGCACACACAGAAGTCATCTTAAACTGAATCTAGCCAATTTAAAAATGACTATTAAAACTTTGAAGAAAAGATATTTTCAAAATATAAAGTGAACATAATGTAAATCTAAGTCAACATTAAATCTGACAGAGATGGTTACATTATGTAAAGCATGAGCAACTGCAATCACATAGATCACTATAGGATATGAATTTCTACTGATGAAAACTGCAGTATTAAATGTAGAACCTGCAGCACTCTGGCACCTGCTGGGATTTGATGACAAAACGCCAAAGGCATTTTCAAGGACCAATAAGGAAACTGAAAAAAGTTCTCTTTAACTCTTCCATATCCAGGAATGACAACATTAATGTTTACCTGAAGAACTAACTAGAGCCACCTGCTTCTCAAACTAATTGACAGCCTAGTTCTATGACCCCAACGGCTAGAAAATGACATCCAACAAGGACACAACTATGAATTTCATTCTCAATTTTTCTACCAGTGATAAGTAGGTTCTTGCACAGTCTTAATATCTCAACTCACAAAAGGGAAACTTCGATTGAAGTAAATGGTAAAGAACATCAAGAACAAATATGCTTACTCCTTATCCATAGGCTTTTGCATTAATTTCTGTCTCTGATACTTCCTTTAGAGTTATATGAATACCTTTCTTTGTAGAAACCACGATGCCAACTCTTTTCATTACACACATTTGTGTATTTCCCAAGAACAATTTCTGGGAGAAATAAAAGGAAAAAAAGCCTGATAATCATTAGACCCAGGCAAGAACACTTGTCCTAGACCTATAGACATTGGTCTTCGTCCAATCACAACCCTCCAGAGGCCTTAGGCTTGCACACCCAAAGTCCTTATTTTTCTTTATATAGATCATTCTCTGGGTGCCCAGAATTCCCAAATTCCTTATCTAAATGGCCTTGATATTACTTTCAAGGATCTTTCTCAGGTCCATTCTGATCCTAAGGGGACCTCATCCATGTGTTTATCCACATGCATACTATGGCCCAGGGAAGTCCAAATGGGGGCATTTGGTCAAGGATTAGCAGTGCAGCCAGAGATGCAGGCTACATGCCCATATGAGTACCTATGAGTTCCCTTGTAGTGTTGGATAAAGTCAGGATAGAAAGAGAAAAGGAGCAAGCCATGAACCAAAAGTCGGGAATTTGACAGAAAATTCTTAATTTGAACATGGCCTTCCTAGTCTTTGCAAAGCTGTATTGGTTAAGACAGGAGACAGATCATATATAATTTAACAGACTTGTGAGCTTGCTTTATAATTTTAAATATTCAGACTTGACTTAAGTGGGCCTCCATTTGAACTTTTGCCTCAGGCCATGCAAATGTTAAGGGTTAGCTTGAAGAAAGCAATGGGGTTTACCTACTCAAGTGTTATCATTCATAAATAAATCGGGAAACCTTATTCTTCCCCTCGGCATGTCAAAATTTAACTTTTTCTGTCAAAACTCTAAGTGAATAACAAAGGATTAATAATTTGTTAGGATAGCACTGGCCAACTTCTATAGTTTATAAATTCAGAAAAAGATAGCATTCCTCATTAACACTTATTATTAGATGCTTCACCTTTGGAAACAAAAATTCAAATAGTACCCTATCTCCACCACAGTTTCTCTGTGGTTCCCTAAACATTTCCCTCCATGCCTCAAGAGCTGTAGTATGTTCTTTGTTATATTTGTAGAGAGATCATCTTGGTACTTAGGCCTTTAAGTCCATGGAAGCTCTGAACTTAAATGAGTTCCATGGGACCTAAAACAAATTAAAAAAACAGATTCAATATCAGGAGTAATTTTAGACACTAAACTTTTAAGTTCCATATAAATCACTTAAGTAAACTGGGTCAGAGAAAATATCCTTGATGATTGACTGATCTAATATTTTTGAGAGCCTAAAATATCCTTTGTGCTGATAAGAGACACATCCTACTACCCTCTAGGGGGCTCCACTTTGGAGCAAGAATGACCTTGTAATCACAATGCAAAGAAATGGAGTCCTTTGTAGTTTATAACAAAAAAGGAATAATTTAAGCTACCAAATAATATTATATCAAGATAAATGATGTTTCCCCAGTCTTGTGTATTTGACTATACGGAATCATCTAAATGAATAAAGTTTCTAATAGTTTAGAAACTTCGAAATTTCCTGTGTAAATTCTATCAAAGTATATACTTAAAGAAAATTGTCTGTACTGATAAGGATACTTCTTTTACAACTGGAATTCATAAATCCTTATTTAATAGATTTAAATAAAGGCAAAATACAAAGAGAAGAGTACAAACAGAAACAGAGTAAAATAAGGCAGGATGATAATGGATTGGAAAAACATTTCAAATGACTTCAAACAATAGAAGAATTATAATGAGGTGCTAGTTTTAATATTATTTCAATCAAAATATGTAACTATAGCCAGTGGGTGGCAAGTTATAAGAATGAAGCTCTTCCTTAACTATATTTTAATAACTAGAGCTACTAGAAATGGGACTAGTGGGTTTGTGGACAGTACTTATCTATCAGTGGAAGAATAGAGATCTGGCTGCATTGCAAACTGTAAGCTATAGTTAGAGGAGAATTTCTTCACAGGAGAAACTAAATAGGGACACTGAAAGTTTATGTCAATAAACAGGTCCCATAATTAATAGCTAATGAGGTTCCCAAAAAAGACAATATAATCAACTCTAGATCATTCAGGGTCTGAATTTTCTGCTTTTGGGTTATATAAGGACCTCTCAGATTTGTCATTAGCTCATCTGTCTACATTTAGCAAACATGTATAAGTGTCTATTATATGTAAAGTCCCACGTGAAGGGCTGTGGGGAAAACAGAAATGAACATCATTCAGCCTATTATACGAAAGACGCTCCAAAAGAGAATTGAAAAGGAAGTTAAATATTTGATCAGTTATTACTGCAATTTGCTAAGAGCACTTCTTAAAAGATAAGATATTGTGGGGAGTCACAGGATATAAAAAAAGTAGAAAGCAAATGCTAATACCAGCCTCGTTAAATACCTACAGTCTTCTAACTGTGCAGGTACCCCCTTCCTTGTGGCACAATACTACCAGGGATTTTGAGATGATTTTGTTTCTTGGTTTAGAAAAGTTGATTATTAAAGAAAAAGACAAAAGAAGTATCCATACATATGTTTTACAATGACAGGGTAAAATCATTATGTTATTTATAAAGTGTAATCACAGTACAAAATGAAATTGCTTTGGAATCACAATGATGAATTTTGCATTTCTAAACCTTGACCCAATATTCATACCTTTGTGTCTATTCAGAACTGATGAAAGTCTAGTAAAGATAAATCTTGAAGTAGAACTGATGCTATGAACTGCTCATAAAGAAAACCTTCACATGGTCATTTTTCCAGGGCACTAATTAACTCTTACATACCCTGAAAGCTGTATTACCTTGGCTCCTAGCCTCAAATAGTCCCTATATCTCAGTATGGATTTTTCCATCTCCAGCATCAACTGTTTACTTCCAAGAAGAGGTCTGTATAAATGAAAAAGTTCCTTCTAAACCATAAGTTAACTAGAATCACATGAACTTGTTTGTTCTAATTTGTGCACTGATTCTAGCTACTGTGTGAAATGGACAAGTCACTTCATATTTCCAGGTTTGGCTTTCTTATCCATGAAAGAGGGTTTGAAGAACATTGTTATAGGTTTCTATTTTGTGAAAATTCTGGTCAGTTCTAAGGGCCAAGTCTTCTCTAATCAAAACTCAATTTTGGGAGAAAAAGAAACTTATGACCAAAAGTACAAATATGACCATCCATATGTTCTAAGATATAAATTTTAAATAAGTCCCAAGATCCAAATACACTTATCAAAAGAATAATACAATATATTCATTTTTTAAAAGCAATTAGATGCAAATACCTTTGGATTTAAACCCATATATAGCATATATAAGATAAAAAAGTCTGTTTTATATTTGCATATTTTTTATTATGAACCTTTAATTTCATATGTGCCACTTTCAGAGACAGTTGATTTAAAAAAGGGTACTTTTATAACACTTACCACTTAAATAATATTTTTACACTTAAGCCTTTTAATGAAGCTTTTCCATTTATTCACCTTGGCATGGCTTTTGTGAGATAGCTAACATTATGCTCCATTTCAAAAGCTATAAATAGAAATAGCCTAGCCTGGAAACCTGGATTCTACTACAGATAAAGTTTACTACTACCAAATGATTTGCATACTGTTAGAATTAGAACAACATAAGCTATTCATGTGCTCTATTCCTTTCCCAGTATATCTCCTAAGGAAAATGAAACTGTTATGATAACGATTATAAATGAGAAACAATGTATAATTGAATCTATTTTACAAACGGCCTAATAAAACATATATATGTGCATATATATTTTTAAAGATTTATTGATTTGAGAAAGAGAGAGAAAAAGAGAAACAGCATGAGCGGGAGGGGCAGTGAAAGAGGGAGAGAGACTCAAGCACACTCCACACTGAGCATGGAGCCTGACACGGGGCTCAATCTTACAACCCTGGGATTACCCAGGGTTAACCCACAGCACCACCCAGGCTCCCATCAAATATATTTTAAATAAGAAGTATATCAACATACATCATTAAGAAATGGAGAACAAAATACTGAACAGAAACCACTGCAATCAAAGTTAGAAAAGAATGTCTAAACTTCCAAAGGAAACACAAATAATACCATGGAGTAGAGATGTTACAGAGACAAAAGAGAGAAAGAGAAGAACTAGGATAAAACAAGGATCTCTTGTTTTCATGAATGAGGAAAAAAGTAACTAAATAGAAATGTGCATATCAAAAAAAAAAGAGTTAAGGAGTAGTGGAAGAGAAATGTACATGTCAAAAGTATGACGTGAGTTAGAAAATTTAGTAGAAAACAAATGATGATCTGTTGTTACCACGAGGGAGGGAGAAAATAGCTGACTGATGAGAAATGTGTGTATCAAAAAGAAATGATGATACGTGAAAGAGAAATATCAAAAGCATGAGGCAAATTCAAAATTTAGTACCAAAAAAAATCAATCTAGAAGGGCAAATGGGAAAACCAGAAAGAAGTGAAATGGGAACATACGGGGGACTTCCCATGGTGTGATTCCACAGAAGAAAATAAACTGAGGAATCCACATTTCTTCAAATCCCAAATTTCAAGTCTGTAGGTTATTAATCTAAGGACTGAAAATAATACTAGCTGGTTAAAACAATTAAGGTAAAACAGTGGACTCTCAGATGAATTCAATTCAGTGCCTTGAGCATTATCCACAAAAAAATAAAACAACTAATAAATATAGTACGAAGGTTTAACATGCACGGACAATGCATATCACTCTAAATAGCTGTCACCACATAATAAAAGCTGAGTTATTTCAGATAAAAATCCAAAGAAAACCCTTTACAGAAATATAGGTTGAATAGTGTCAGGCACAAGCTTCAGTGAATTTACACAATATTTTTGCACAGCTACCTGTAGGAAAAAGTGATATTTGTCAAGATACATTCACAATAAAAAAAAAAAGTAAAATAACTACTCGTTTCTATCAGTGCAACTGGGAATGTAATAGAGGTACCAAAGATTAAAAAAATATATTCTCAGAGAATGTCAGTAATCAAAATATCTTTTGTAGATTTAACCTTAGTGTTTTCTTTTCGTATTACATTAAAGTGATTGTCACCACAAATACTCTATTTTGAGACCTGAAATGTTATTAAACTAAAGGTTGCTATACATACATGAGCTTGGGGACATGAATAAAGTGGATTATTTCAGTATAAATTTAACAAAGATTTGGGAGAAGCTCTTCCACAATGGGTAACATCCTAAGGCAAGAAGAATAAGAAGGAGTTATATGTCACAAAACATCGTTCCCATTGTATCTAATACAACATGGAATAACCAGAGTATCAAATTATTTCAGTCTTTACAATGGAGATAGCCAAGAATTATGAAGCTCACAGATCTTATCATTTCTCTGTATGCCCTAAGTCAATTTAATCGTTAATATTTAGCATTTTTTTCTCATAAAAACAAAGGACATTTCTAATTAATGACTGTCAAAAGTTAATTATTTAAATGTTTAGTATAAATTAGACATAGCTAGATTTTTTTGGCATTTATTTACTTATTTTTAATTGAAGTATAGTTGACATATAGTATTAGATGTACAACATAGCAATTTGACAATTATATACATAGGAAATGCTTAGTGTAAGAAATGTAGTTACTATGTGTCACCACTCAAAGTTATTACAGTATAATTGACTATATTCCTAACACAGCTAGATTTGAAAAAATATACTTTCATTTTTACTTTTTTATGACCAGAATATAGTATTTGATGAGCAGACTCACAATGTTGAAACAAGAATAGAGAAACAATTAAAAATGCATATAGGAGTTTGGGTCATGCTTTTATATTGTCATCAAAATAAAATTAAGGCATCAAGTCACTACTATTACCACTACTATTACTACTACTACTGGCTCTATATAATGTTTATCATGTACAGTCAATATTCTAAGTGCTCTCCCTAGTTTTTCCAAAGTTTAATCAAATTTAGTGGTCATTTTAAATTAGGATGTAATATATTTAATATTACATATGTCATGTAAAATATATTTCATATATTATGAAAGCTGAAAATCTGATAATGCTAAATTTAGAGGAGTTATAATCTTCAAAATTTGAACCTGAATTCTTTTTGAATCCAATGTCTGAGAGGTCCGGAATAATTAAGAAGTGAAGAACATGAAAATGGAAAAAGGAAAAGGTGAAACAGGCTTTTATTTTATTCCACTCAACAGCGCCTTGCACATTATGGATTGTGCACATTGTGGATGCTTAATTGCATAAACACTGTGATGCCACATGGTCTTTCACTACCAAAGTATTTTCTCTCTTGGGTAAAGGAGGATTTGGGTGAAGTTTATAAGCAACAGAGATGCCAAGGAAAAGAACCACCTGCTCAACAGTTGGCACTGACTGATCTCAATATGTCATGATAACCTGTAGAAGAAACAATGAATTGACTAGTCTTCCATAAAAACAAAAGGACATAAATAGTATTACTTCCTATACCATAAGATAGCCTAGTCACCTTAATCAATTTCATGGGATTTGTATCACCATATTCCATTAGGTGAAAAAAATAATTTCGAACTTAATGTACTAATTGCTAAAATGGGTGAATGCATATCAAAGGAAAAAAAAGTAAAATATGGTATTTAAATATGCTTTTTGAATGTGGATATATTTTGAATTTTGTTCAAAATAATTTTCATCTGAATGTAGTAGCTGCCTACAATTAGTATACACTTAGGTGTATTCTTTTGGAATAAGCTCAAATAATTGGTAGTTAATGTGTAGATAATATTCAGCACACATTTAGTTGTTGGGCATCCTTGTCTATATGAGGCAAGGATAAAGAAATGGGTCTCATTCTATGCATCAGAAAAATATTGCCTTGGGTCCACGAAATATGCACAATGCCAGCATGAAGTTCTTAACAGAAATACAGTGATACCCCTGGCAGCTTGCTGTCAGGTGGTAGTAAGAGCTTTTCATTTCATCCTTTTGAGCTCTATGGGAGGAAAAACTTATGACCCCCGAGGGTGCCAATGTCCTAATCCCCAGAATCTGTGAATACATTAGGTTCCATGGCAAAGGAAAATTAAGGTTGCAAATCAGCTGACCTTAGAATAAGAGGTTAGGAGCACCTCGGCATCTCAGTGAGCTAAGCATCTGACTCTTGGTTTTGGTTAAGGTCATGATCTCAGGGTCATGGGATTGAGCCCTGCATTGGGCTCCACACTCAGCATGGAGTCTGCTTGTCCCTCTCCCTCTGCTCCTCCCCCATTCTCACTTTCTCTCTCTCTCAGATAAACAAATAAAATCTTTTCTAAAAAATAGAGAGATCATGCTGTATTGCTAGGTGGGCCCAATGTGATCACAGAAGTTTTCTAAAGGTGGAAGTGAGAGTCAGAAGACAGAGAGAGAAAGAGCAGTGTGAAAAACACCAACCTGGCATTGCGAGTTTTGTAGATGGAGGAAAGGGACCTGAACCAAGGAAATGAGATGAGTTTTAGAAGGTAGAAACGGCAAGGAAACAAGTTTTCCCCCAGAGCCTCCAGGAAGAAACACAGCCATTGATCCACATCTTGATTTTAGCCCACATAGATCCATTTGGACTTCTGACCTCCAGAACCGTAAGACAAATTTGTCATGTTTACACCTCTAAGTTTGTGGTTGTTACAGCAGCAACAGAAAACTGATCCCAACTCACCTCACACCAAGTTAGTAGTAGATAGAAAACAAACACCTCTTTCCTCAAAATGAACCGTAGAATCTTGATTGAAATCTTTTATATTACCATAAGAATTCCCAGCTCTTCAATTAAAAATATATGAACAATGGATAAATATTAACTAACAGAGAAGGAAAAACTGAGCTCTTCATATGTGAGTATAATTTTTCATTAAGTCATTATCATTTAAAAAAAGCTTAAGTGTAAGCATTTACTTTACAAAAGATAAAACTTCAATCAATTTATCATTCATTCTGGAAAGTAGCTATTTTATTCATTTCCTAAGATACTAATTTATATACTTGTGAAACTTGAAAAATAAGAACCACTCATTCCACAAATTAGATCTGTATTTTTCTGACCACACTAGAATGTTTACAAATTAAGGGCAATGCAATATATTGACCTTGATCTTTTTTTCATTCAACTGAGTGAAAAAAACACCTTGAGGGGATATTGTTCAGTATTTCTAAGAAT
>CM053614.1:70975120-71011807 GCA_028646535.1 Procyon lotor | reverse complement strand
TCCTGCCTTGCCTATCAAGTTCTTCATATCAGAGAGATCATGTGATACTTGTCTTTCTCTGACTGACTTATTTCGCTTAGCATAATACCCTCCAGTTCCATCCATGTCATTGCAAATGGCCAGATTTCGTTTCTCTTGATGGCTGCATAGTATTCCATTGTATATATATACCACATCTTCTTTATCCATTCCTCTGTGGATGGGCATCTAGGGTCTTTCCATAGTTTGGCTATTGTGGACATTGCTGCTATAAACATTCGGGTGCACGTGCTTGTTCGGATCACATTTGTATCTTTAGGGTAAATACCCAGTAGTGCGATTGCTGGATCGTAGGGTAGCTCTATTTTCAACTTTTTGAGGAACCTCCATACTGTTCTCCAGAGTGGCTGTACCTGGCTGAGATATTCTTTAACTAGATACTCACCCTTAAGTTCAGTAGCCCCATCGATGGAAATGAAAGTAAGAAGTTTCAATACCCATGTAATAATATTTTATCAAATAGCCATAAAAACTATGCATAAGCTCAGTTTATACATTTTATTTTATTGTTACCTTTGACATAAAATTAAGGAAAAATTAACAATGCCCCAAACACCATTCCTAGAAAAATAAACAATCCTGCTTCCCTCAGAGACTTATCATTGGTTAAATGTACTACTATATTCCTAATTCATATATTTATTACTGTTTCTTCATTGTCCTGAAGTGTCAATGACTCTTAAGGTAATTTTTAATGATAATTTTTAAAATATTAAAATGAAAGACAATCTTTATATTTTGTTTACTAGTAATTTCCTATTCTTCTTTCATTCGTATTTTTTGATAGATTATTCACACAGAAGGAAAATGAATGCTGATCTTCCTAAAATATTCATTTTTGACATGATGACTATTATAACAAGTTTGCTTAATCAATACTACTGTAAGAACAAATTTAAAATTTTGTTTAAATTGTTAAAATTTTGGGCGCCTGGGTGGCTCAGTGGGTTAAAGCCTCTGCCTTCAGCTCAGGTCATGATCTCAGGGTCCTGGGATGGAGCCCCGCATCGGGCTCTCTGCTCAGTGGGGAGCCTGCTTCCCCCTCTCTCTCTCTGCCTGCCTCTCTGCCTACTTGTGATCTCTCTCCTGTCAAATAAATAAATAAAATATTTTAAAAAAAATTGCTCAAATTTAAAATTTATCTTGTTACAAAATAAAAGACTATTAGAAAAATGGAAGGAAGAAGAGGAAAGGGAGAGGAAAAATAATGTATGCTTTTCCTTTATCTCCCCCAAGCTGCCGAGGAAGAGACAAAATGTGAGAATGTTGTACTTTAAGCTTTGAATCCTCCAAATTATCATCTGACTGAATTTACTTAAGGGACAAGAGACAACTTTTTACGGTGTCCAAAAATTAGCTTTGTTTTTTCATCTGAAGCTGTCTTTTAAGATTCATATAATATATAAAAAATAAAGCATTAACAAGACAATTATAAGAGTATTTGAACTATTTATTAAATACCAACTTACCTCCTTATTCATGTTAAACATATTTCTTGTGAAATAAAAATTTTCTCTAATGTTGTAAATATTTATGTTATTATCATTGAAAGAATAAATACAGAGCTCTTAAAAGGTTATTTTATTATTATGCTGGAAAACAGATGACATGAAAAATTTGAGCAAAAGAGTCAAAATAATCCTAGTACTCTCTGGTAGCATAACAAATGAAAAAAGATATTCCCCCCTCCAATAAAATGTCTGCCTACATGTACCTAAAGATCTACTGCAGGGAGCTAATTGGTGGCCCATATTGGCCCAGGAGGGCATATTATGGTTACATCAATGCACAGTGGGATGTCCCAGTAGAACTAAATATAAGGCAGCTTTGATTTCTTTGCTCAGGACCATCTAACCTAATTTTAGATAGCCTGGATCTTTATCTGAGCAACTTTGTGGAAAGCATGCTCTGATTCTATTGTCCCAAAAAGCAGAGCAAAATATGCATCAACCGACCTTTAAATAACTGCATTTTGAAATAAAATAAAGGAGGAAAGGATTGCGCACACTTACACAAATACACACCTCTGTCTCCACCCTTTCTCGGAGAATTAAGTTTAAAATGCTGTAATACTGCAAAGATACTGCTTTAAAAATATAACCAATGCCATTAAAATCAGCCTATTATGAAAACAAGCAACTACTTAAAAGTGTGGAATATTCCCAGCAATGTCCCTACTCGTCACATAAACACAGCCATTTTAAAACCCCTTAGGATTTCTACTTGTTTTCCTAACAACACTGATTCTTAAATGTATTTTGTATCACATTCACTTTTCTCGATTTCAACATTATTCATCTTTTCTGTGATCAATGTGGAAGTGAAGAAAACAAACACAGCACCGAGCACTTCAGACAGAGTAATTAAACATGTGGTTTCTCTAGGCACATATTACAGCATCAGCATTTACAACTCAAGAAGCCATGGATGAGTCAGGCTAAAATAAAGTCCTCAATGGAGCTGGTACTTTATTTTGCACATATGCTACCAAGATGACATCATCATTGTTGAATTCATAATCTACTAATATTTTGTTAAGAACTCCAAAGTTCAAGTATTTTTAGTCAAAGCATAAAAATCCAGGGAATGCCAGACCCTACCCTGACATCATAGGCACTTAGAGGTTTCTGTTGTATTTTTTCTTTTTATTGCATTAAAATAATGTTAACATCAAATGTGGATCTATAAGAACTCAATGTCATGGCTTCAAGTTATGAGAAAGTTTCTATATGAATGTTGATTATTCATAATCTCAAAAGTGGTTGTATGAATATGTTATAAAATCAAACATTATCCATAAAAATAAAAAAAATTAAAACAGAGAAGAAAATGTAACAATAGAAGACAGAAGAACAAAATATTCCTTAGAGTACCATGGAATGTGTTAACAATTTGAGAGATACAAAGAAAGTAAATGTCACAGTCTTACCCCAATAAATCTGGTTGACATTATTACTGCAATAACAGCTGATGTACAGGCAGATGATTTTATCTATTTTGTTCACCTACAATCCCCATTATGGTGCTTGGCTTATAATAAGCACTCAATAAATATTTATTGAATAAATTCAATGTGTTGTTTGATCTTTACAAGAAGCCTTTAGTATTATTGTTGCCATCTTTCTTTTTATTGTTCTTATTTTACCATTTACTATTACTGTTAATATTCTACAAGTGAGAAATCAGAGTGTGAGAGAATAGCATCAAATGTCTGACTTATAGTCCATTCTGTCTGACTCCAAAGCACCAGTGTTCTTGTTGATAAAAACCAGATCTCTTATGAAACACTATGTGAAAAGGGTCAATAAATATTAAAGGAGATCACTATAAGCTGGGCTGGTAACCAAAATTTCATGAAGAATACAGATATGAGTTAAATATCAGAGTATAGTCAGGATTAAAATAAGCAGAAGGAGATGATATTTAAAGAAAAGAGGTGGCATGAGAAAAGTGGGGCAATAAGGTACAATTAACATTCAGGGTCCTTGGACCTATCTGGCTCCTGTGCAGTGTGGGATGCATGGATAGGCTTCCCTGGGGTAGGCATGTTCAGTACTCAAAGCAGTGTGGGGAAATGTAGCAGTCAGAGGTCAGTAACAAGTTAGAATGCCAAAAATACTAAAAGACTGGAAGCTTTTGGAACCACAAATTAGAAATAAACCAGAGGTAAAGGGTGCCAGATAAATTATAATTTAAGGGAAATTGCAATGTTGGAGGGCTAGGTAGGGGTTCTATTATCCCATAAGTACCAATCATCCAAGAGACATGTGAGGCTACAAAAATGTTGGGGCAAATTACCCGAGGGCCAGATGAATTGAGCCCAATAATTTAGAAGGAACACATTTCAAAAATACCTGCAGAGATATCAAACAAAAGTAGCATAGTGATGAGGGTATAAATTAAAAAAGTATAATCAAGTCACATGGACAAAAAGTTAAAAGCTGTGTATGAATTAGAGCCAGTAAGTGACAATGAGAGCTGAGGAGTCCAAGACAGACTCTTGGAGCTGCTTGCCTAAGTCACATGTGCTTAACTCTTTTGCGACATTATGTGTGCTTCCAATGGCAGCATGTGCTGTTGTTGGCCTCATGACAAAGTACTGTAGCACAGCGATGAACCTGATACTGTAAAACCATTTTCTGCTCTGGGTGTGCCTTGACCTGCAAATTTGTATGGGTGACAAGTGTTGCAAGAGGCAAAGGAAATGTAATTGGGGGTAAAGTGAAACTCTGGTCAAAGATGTGTTCTGATAAGTTCAGGAAGACAGCTATTGAGAGACATAACTAGAAAAGTGGATTGAAGACAGACTGTAAAATCCTCGAATGTTTGAGGAAAGAGTTTGGATATTTGGTTCTAGGAAATGGGAGGCAATGGAGATTTTGAGTTGGGAAGTACTCTGATAAAAGCTTTATTTTTAGGAAGATAAATACGGCAGCAATGTGATCTACAAAACAAAGATAAAAACAAACGATACCAATTAGGAAGCTATTGTAATAACTTAGAAGTGAGGCAAGTAATATTTGAATTATTTCCTCGACAACAGGAATGCAGAGTTTTGGAACACTGTGGTATGAGGAACAATAGTGGATTGAAGAGCCAATAAGAGAAATGCCTTATAATGAAAATTATGAGCCATTATCTAGAGAGAGGTTGAAAAATAGACACAAATGTACACGTGTGCACATGCACACACACAATCACACTTTATGTACATTGGAAAGGGTATTGTTTTAACTCATAGTAAGTATATCAATGTATCACTTATGGTAGATGTAAAATTTCAAACCTGTGATACCAGGTGAGAGGTATAAAACTCCATTACTCATATCATATGCATTTTTATATATTTAGATGTTTCTTTTTGTTAAGTAAAAGTAAAGCTTTTTGACAGAGCAAGGTCTTACACAATAATGCTGAATGTCTAATAATATAAAATGTAATGTAAAATAATATACTATTCCAGAGAACACATTAAAATGAATTTAGATTTTAAATATTCTTTTGAAAATTTATATTTCAGCCAACACAACTAATATTTAAGTAACTTGTGCTGACAACACTGAGCCACCATCTAGTGGACTGTTTTTCAAGGGATAGAGTGGATTTGCTCTTAGTCTCCCACACAGCTCATCAGCACATATATTTCCAGAAAAAGGTCCCAGAAAGAGAGCAGTCCATAATACAAAGCTAAAAGGCCCACATGGGACTCAAATCCTTCTTTGTGGCTTCACTAATACAATCCCTACTCAACAAGACCCTAAATAAGCCAGCTTGTTTTCATAAATTTGAGGTTAAGATATTCTTTTTTTTTTTTTTTCATTTTGGCAGAGTGAGAAGTATGAATTCAGTAAAGTTTAGTAAAGTTTTTACTTTAGGAAATACAGAAACCAGAGTGGATATTGATCACCCCAAATACTAATTAATTAAATAAATACTCTTCAAATAATCAGTATCAGTGAAAATTAACTCTAATAAGAGTCAAATAATTTATATTGCTGGATTTGTGAGATGTATTCTATTCAGATTAAAGAAAGATAACTCATACCTTTATTACAGATATCTAGATATCTGGACTGATAACTATATTTGGGCTGTTCTTGACTATGGGGAACACCTGTTTTAATTTTTCAAAATATGATGGAGCTAATACAATACCTCAGCATAAGTTTTTGAGCCCAGAACCTATAAGGCATTGCCTTATTCTTCCAATCCACCACTGTTGTCTCATCAGGCATTTACAAGATGATTCATTCAAAAACGAATGCATTCAGTCTGGACCCTGAAATGATATACTTTATAGTGATTTTGAAGATTTGAGGTCTAACAATAGCTATCAGTTGATGCTTTTGTTTTTTACTGCTATCATTTTTGTTCTAATGAACAAAAAGGAACAAATATTCATGAATGGTCAGATTTTTCATTTATGTAAAGTTGGGGACCAGAGAGAATAATTTTTGACAGATAAACTTAATTATTCAATTAAACACCAAATTTGAGACTTCAAAAAACTTCAACCAGATAGCATAGTACTAACATGACAGTTCTATCTTGTTTTTAAAATACATTCATTAACAACGATGAAAGAAATCATGGAAGGTATCGGCTAATATATCTGACAGGAGCATTTCATCATTACCAGCAATTGTCAGGATCTGGTCTAATCTGAAAAACATGACAAATATTTGTGGCATTTTGCTTATTTTTTGCCTACCACATTATCTACTTGTATAAGTGGTTCTATTTCATGGCATGGTGGGCCCTAATCAGAAGAATAGATTATAAAAGAAAGTTACACCCAATACTATGAAAGGTATATGCTTGGAAACACTCACAACACAGACTAAAACATTTAGGTAGTTTGAATGGCTGAATACTTGAGTGCCAAAAGATAAAAGACACATATTTTCATACCTAATAAGTGGGTATGTCATTTATACATTTTCTTTATTTTGCAATTATACATTTTCGATATGATGATTTCTATAATTTATGACTTCTATACTCGTGTCTTCTTATTCTTATATTTCTTCTTATCTGAATTCACCCAGCCTTCACTGAGATCCAAACAAATAGGAATGTTTCATTGTTCTAAGCCTGGCCTATTTGTTTCCACTGCAGTACAGAAGCCAGCTGTGCTCAGATGCAGTATCTGAAGAGCTATGTTGAAATAGACAAAGCAGGCTCTCAGGACTAGTCATGCTAAAGGAAATAACTTTGGGCAATTCTGAAATAGTAACATAACCACAATATTAGTTGGTTATGATACCCTAATAAATACTACATGACCCTTTGGGCAACAGCGTGGAATTATTTAAACCCATAGTCCACACTTTCAGCTCAACTCCATCACCCAAATTAGCACCCTTTGTCCTTGCCTAAATAATTTCCTCTGTGCTTATCAGTGCACAATTTTTCGCTTTGTTTGGGTGTCTTTTGTTTGTTGTTTGCTCTGTTTTTGTTTTTGTTTCTGTTTTTTTGTTGTTTGGGTGTCTTAATCCAAAACCAAATCATGAGGTATGCTCTGAGGTAATCACATATATCAGATAGATATTGAGCTACAAAATACTTTATATGTTACTCCCCCATTCAGATATTTTATGTAGTTTAATTATAATGCCAAACACAATAAAAAATATAAACAGTATATTAGAAACAAACACCCAAAATGACAGAAATACACATTTGTTTCTCTGAGTGTAAAAATAAAAAAAGTAATCAACTCAGGCCATCTTAAGCATTTCACATTGACATAACAAAATAAAATGAAGCTCAGCTGGATTCATCGCTTTCTACAATTTCAAACAGTAAGATATAAATCAATAAACTTGCTTGATTTTTTTTTTTCTTTTGGCTTGCTTGATCTTATTTAGGAAGGTTTTTCTACTACAGATTTTGTTCAAGGAAATAAGGCCAGGTTCCCAGTGTGCAAAAATACAGCCTGACTCTGCAAAGGCTCAATCACAAACTAAACTTGGAACTGCCCAGGAGCAATAAATACAGAATGCCAAAGTAGATAGAGAAACCTGTATAATGGTAAAACAAAAGGTAGGGTGTTCTTGGCACACAGAATTATTTTCTCCCATACCAGAGCCAACTTCTTGTGTATCATGAAGTCTTTAAAATTTGAACTACTGGGTGGGTCAGTCATTAAGTGTCTGCCTTCAGCTTGGGTCCTGGGACCAAGCCCCACATCAGGCTCCCTGCTCTGCAGGAAGCCTGCTTCTCCCTCTCCCACTCCCACTCTCTATGTTTCTGCTCCCACTGTCTCTCTCTCTGTCAAAAAAACAAATTAAAAAAAATCTTAAAATTTGAACTACTGTAATAAGGTAAAAAAAAATGCTTGAAAGATATAAAATAGAGAAGAAAAAAGACAGATAAATAAATTCACAGAATGTGTTATACTGATATCAAATAAATTTTTTGTCATAACTATAATCTTTCCCATGATAGTACTCTCTTGGAACCAAATATATAGAGATATATATATATATTTGCACATTTTAGTAAGAGTCTTCAGAAGTGTTTTGAAATTGTTGTAAATGGCGAACAAGAAACTACATTGTTTTAAAACAGATTATCACATTCAATTTTCACCACCACTAAGAATTAGGCATTAAAATCTCTGTTTTAGAAATGAGGACACAACGACTTAGAACAAGTAAGTTGCCCATGATCCAAACTTGGATCTGTCTGATTTCAAAATTTTCTTTTAATTTCACAATATTAACTGTAACAAAATATACTTTATAAATTTTACCTGATCAGAAATAATTCCAAGATGTAATACTCAATCTCTATTATGTATACTGAGTGAAGGGTATAAATTAAGTATGGATATAGCCTAAGAACTGCTTTTGTTCTTAGGGAGAAGAGCCTTTTAAGAAATAATTGGAAACATTATTTAAACATATGTATACTTAAATATTTATGATATACATTATATATCTGATACTATTTCTTTCATTATGTATTTTGGATAAGGTCATCACTGAAGATAACATAGCAGAGAAATGGAAAGAAGATGTATTTTTAGTCACTCAATCAACCAATCCTGATGTCTACCCTATCTTTAGACTTCCTGTTGGATAAAATCATAAATATCCTTATGGTTTATGACTGCTTGATTTGGATTTCAGTAACTTGAGCTTGAAAATATCAGAACTAATGCATGCTATTATACAGAGGTACAAAGAAAGTAACAGTATAGTGTTAGGAGTTAGGAGAGGTGTCTGTTTAGTTCAGATAATTATCTTCACTATGCATATTCATTTAACTATAGTTTTTCAATCCCAGAAAACCATGTTCAAGGCACTGGAAATACCAACATAAAATATTGCTTTTCCTTAAGAAGTTACTGAGTTTGCATATTAGAGATAGTCAATAAGTCACAGAATATTAAAAATCACCTAACCCTTCCAAAAAAAAAAAAAAAAATCACCTAACCCAGTGATCTATTTTGCCACTCAGAAAATCTGAGGTCACATAATTAGTGGCAATGAAAAATAGAAATATGGACTCTCATCTCCCAGAACAGAAATAATGGTAGAATCAAATGTTTGAGAATTATCAGGGAAATAATTTTTTAAATAATTCTTCAAAATCTGGGATGAATCATGTAAATCGTTTCATTCCTCATGCCATAGTCTTGTATCAAGTGAAGTAAATATAATAATATAACACTTAAATATTTATTTCTATTCATGCCTTCTGGAATTCTTGATTTTTTTATAATCTGTAATAAAAAATAGTATTTTTATTATAACCCATAATAAAAAAAATTGCAACTACACTAAATTCTGGCCAACAGGATGTAAACATAAGTGTCTCGTCTTCTCTTTTGGAAACTTTCACTAAAATATGGCCAAATGTGCCCCTTCTTTCTCTCATCTCTCCTGCTATTTCAAATGTGCACATATTGACTGAGTCATTAGGATTAAAACCATTCATGGGAATAGAAGAACCAAGAATTGGAGCATTCTGGGTTCTAGATAGCTATTATGCTTCTACATCAGATCTGAAAGGCTGTGAGCAGGAGACATCAATCTAAGTCAAAATACTGGTGTTTCTGGTATTCTCACACAAATAGAACACTAATGTCTTTAAGTTAATACACACACACACACACACACACACATATATATTTGTAAAATACATATGTTATTATCTATGGTATAAAAGTATACATAATAGTTTAAAAATAGATAGTTAAAAATATATATTATATATACTATTATGTAATAGTATATATAAATAGAATATATAGTATATACACTATATTATATGTCAATACATATATAATAGCATACATGATATATAAATATATACACTATATATATTAGTACAGAATGGTATTGTAGAAAATACGCGGTCCATAAATGTTTGGGTTACATAACTATCATTGCCTGAGTCTAATGTTATCTGAGTTATGTGGCTGGAAATTAACCTGATAACATTGGTTATAATCCAGTGTCCTGTGATATCTGCTTGGAAACATGTTGACAAATTACACACATAGACATAAGAAAGAGAGAGAAAGAAAACACTAAAGCCCTTGGATAAAGGCTGCAATGACCACTGCCTCTCTGCACTATGAAGCATTGTGCAGATTATTTAACAACAACAAGAAAGCTGCACCAGGAAGCTAAGTGTTTGAACTCGAATAAAGGATACTGTATTGTTTTAAAGAAAGAATCTTTTCAAAGAAACACACAAATGATTGTTTATTGTGTTTAACAGAATCTAACTGAATGTTCTTCAAAACCATTATGCACCTTTGTCTTGACCTCAGACTGAGAGTGGATTCATGGATTCCTATGAACCTGTGTTTTAGGTTTTGTTATGGAGCTGCCTGCTCAACTATATAGTTAGAGTATAGAGCTATACTCTAAACTCACAACTGCAGAACTCCAGTATAGGAATTATTAGATAAAAGTATTATTCTAACAATTTGGTTGACTGAACACTTTCTAAAGATAAATACACAGATTAGATCAAAAACTCGTGTTCTGGATGGACTAAATCAAACTCTGCTTCCAATCTTCCACCTCTCTTCTCCTTACTCCCCTTTTCCTGCTCATTCTCCTCCTTGGCATCTTCATGGAAGAAATTCTCAGACCTACATAAAAGATTATTACTGTAATAGCTAAAGCAAAGATAAAAAATGATTTTCTAGCTCTCAGAAATTAAGAAACTAGGAATGCTCTCATTTTCCCACAGCTTCTAACTCTTACCTCTTGAGTTCAATGGAAGACATTGGTTATTAATCTGCTAAAGTGTAGTGTTTTGAAAAATCACTGCATATATAACTAGGATTGTCCAAGAAAATTGGGCATTTATATTCTACCTCCATGAATTTGTCAAACTAACAGGGATGCACAAGGTCAGAGCCGAACTCTTCACACTTGGGTTCTGAAACCAGTTCCTCTAAGAATTTACTCTTTTAAAAGAAATTATTATTGAACTACAGACCCAGACATTATGGGAAATCCCAGTCTATGTTAATGATATCTTAAATTGCAAATACAATAAATCTATTCTCCCCTTTCTCTTGATTAGAACTGCCTTCCCATCTTCTCCACTACTCAGATTACATAACTGTGTTCTTAAGCATTTTTTAAAATTAGGTCACTGCAGTCCGAATACCCGAATGATTCTACAGTTAGTTTTAATACCACTAAATAAATAAATAAATAAATAAATAAACAAACAAACAAATAAATAAATAAATGCTTTACTCCCACCAAACTTCACTATCTTCTCTTTGGAAGGTTTTATTATGGAAACATTTAAAAATAAAATTTTTTAAAGATTTTATTTATTTATTTATTTATTTATTTATTTATTCAAAAGAGATCAAATAAATGAGAGAGCATGAGAGGGAGGAGAGTCAAAAAGAGAAGTGGACTCCCTGCTGAGCAAGGAGACCCATGTGAGACTGGATCCTGGGACTCCATTATCATGACCTGTGCAGAAGGCAGTCGCTCAACCAATTGAGCCACCCAGGCGCCCAAAAAATAAAATATTAATATGGTCTGTTATCTGACAGAAATTAATTACATACAAAATAGAATCAAAATTAGTGGGGCACCAGGATGGCTCAGTGGGTTAAAGCCTCTGCCTTCGGCTCAGGTCATGGTGTCAGGGTCCTGGGATTGAGCCCGCATCAGGCTCTCCTGCTCAGCAGGGAGCCTGCTTCCCCCTCTCTCTCTGCCTGCCTCTCTGCCTGCCTGTAATCTCCCTGTCAAATAAATAAATAAAATCTTTTTTAAAAAAATTAGCAGTCTGAGGACACAAAAATTCATTCCTGTCTTGAGAAAGATAACTTCTTCATTTGATAAATATTAAGCACCTACTCTGTGAGGGCAATAATGAATGGGACTACAAAAATATTTAAGCTTGAATCCCCAAACCTAAGAATTCTATGGAATGGTAGGTACGTGATATGCATATAAATAATGATTTTGCAAGGTAGTTTATAAGTGTCCTAAGATTGAGGTAAATATGAATGGAGAGAACCCTATTTCTAATTAAAGCAATCAAAGAATCATTCGAGAAGGAGGTGATATTAGAGCCAGGCAGAACAATATTCTTGGCTGAGGAAGGAACAAAAAGATGGAGATAAGAATGAGCATGCCTGAGATACAGTGTATACATAGGGTGATGGTATCAAATACACATAGAAAGTTGTTAGGTGGGAAGTTTGGAATGTCAGGTGAAGCATTTAGAGTTTATTTAATAGGGGAGAAAAAAGAGTAAAAAGAGGAATACAACGTTGAGTGCTATTTTAGGCCGGTTATTGGGTAGTCATTTGCTGGGGTAAGGCATGGGAAAGACTGTCAGCAGGAAACCAGATTAGAAGCTATTGTATTACATACAAACGTTAGAAATAAAGGGACACAAATAGAGTGTTAACAGAAGAAAAAGAAAGCAAGAACAAGGATAAGAAATATTTCTAAGACCTAACTGACAGAATTAAACAAATTAAGGAGTCTGATAAAAAAATAAGAAGGGATGGCACGGATTTCCAAGTATCTAGTTCAGGGATCAATGGTACCATTAAAAGAAACTGGAAAATCAGGAGGCATGGCTTACTAAAATGGAAATTCCATTGACTTGCAGATTTTTAAAGAAAGAAGCAGAGCATACATGTGGAAAGATACAGAGAGCAATAAGAAAAGATGAAACTGGGTCTAGTCAGAGAGGACTGGATGAAAATTTAGCATTTCCCAGACTGAAAATTAGGTCTGGGGCCACCTGGGTGGCTCAGTGGGTTAAAGCCTCTGCCTTTAGCTCGGATCATGATCTCGGGGTCCTGGGATCGAGCCCCGCATCGGGCTCTCTGCTCAGCAGGGAGCCTGCTTCCCCCTCTCTCTCTGCCTGCCTCTCTGCCTACTTGTGATCTCTCTCTCTCTCTCTGTCAAATAAATAAATAAAATCTTTTAAAACAAAAAAAGAAAGAAAGAAAACTAGGTCTGAACATATATCTGTATAAATTCACTAAAAAAATAGGCAGAGAAAACTGCCTTTATTATTCATAAAGAAGTCTTTTCTTCAGAGAAAATACAATAATTTGAATATCTGTAGAAATAAAGAGTTAAGATTAAAATGAAATAGTACTTGTATAAACTATTCCATCCTGCCATAGTGGTGTTCACTTGGTTGGATCAAATGATTTAGAGTATCATTATTTATGAACAGCCTGGCCTATCCTTATTCTTGGTGGGTTATAAATATACAAGGAGGGTAAAGAATGACTAGACTTATCAAGTGTCAAATTTTAAAATTCAAAATTATAATCATCACCATCTTCATGTTTCTTGTTCATCGAGGAATAATCAGTAAAATCTTCAGAATCTGAGTGCTAAACAAATGAACAGGTAATTGAAAATACTTCTGTACTTCATCTTTTTGTTGAATTATATGTAATGACAAATCAGCTAATATCCTACTGAAAATGTATAATTACCATTGCTCCCATTTGTTGAAGGCATGTCCTATGAAAAGTTTACTTTTAAGAGCACAAAAATATCTAGTTTTCTATATTTTCCAATAGTTAAATATTTAGATAACATTTAGGGTATGTTTTATATAAAGACTTTATAAATATTCCTTGCTTATCAATTATGAAAACAATAATAAAAGTAGACTATGTGTAGCTTTATAAGATAAATGACCTGTTTATAAGTTATTTTTTATTAATAAATTTTTTTAAAGATTTTATTTTTTTATTTGACAGAGAGAGAGATCACAAGTAGGCAGAGAGGCAGGCAGAGAGAGAGGGGGAAGCAGGCTCCCTGCCTAGCAGAAAGCCCAATGCGGGGCTCGACCCCAGGACGCTGAGATCATGACCTGAGCTGAAGACAGAGGCTTTAACCCACTGAGCCACCCAGGTGCCCAGGTGGGTGAAGTTATTTTTTTCATGTAAGTTCTTTATATAATCTAGAAGTCTATGTAAAGATTGCTAACACCAAATTCAGAGCTGGAATACTTTGTAAATTAAGGATATATTTTTCCATTCACCAAAGTATTTTATGAAAAAATGTTATTCAACAGAACAGCTTTCAATCTATTTCATTTTGTTTGAATTAAATAAAATTGTTTCAATGTATAATAAATCTTATAAATATAAATGTTGTTCTGTAAGCTTCCTTGACAAGTCAATAAATAAAAAAGCAACATTTTGATTTCTCTGTATTTCTTAGCAAAATTTACAAAGATGCTGGAAAAAAGTTTCTGTACCCTATCTTCTATAGATTTTTGTGTTGTTTCTTGGAAGTTAGCACAAAAGGCAAAATATAAATTGAAAAAAACTTGTTGCAAAAGTTTATTAGGGGAATTTAATATTTTTATATATGTTAGAATTCTATATATTAGAATTGACTTTTCTCTAATAATAGCAATCATAAAATAATCTCATTGAATATAGAATCAAAACTCTACCAATAAAGACGATACAGTAGTTGGCCATAATGGCTATTTTTAAGTTTAATGACTTTGTTTTGTTTTTGTTTTTTGTTTCCTTTCAAACTTAATGATTTTTTTAAGAAATAGGGGTCATAAGGTGCCTGGGTGGCTCAGTCAGTTAAGTTATCTGCTCAGGTCATGATCCCAGTGTCTTGGGATGGAGTCTCACATCGGGCTCCCTGTTCAGTGGGGAGCCTGCTTCTCCATCTCCCTCTGCCAGACGCTCTACCTACTTGTGATATATCTCTCTCTCTCTGTCAAATAAATAAATAAAATCTTTAAATAAATAAATAAATAAATAGGGGTTATACCTTAAAACAAAAATGCCATCCATGTAAAATCTTAAAAAAATGAAGTTGTTAGATAATAAAATACTATTTCTATCAATGAACACTTCAGAAAATTTTTTAAATGTATTTTGTTTTTAATCAAAATGAATTCAGAAAAAATTAAACAATTTTCTAAAAAGGTAACCATGGTATTTATTACAAAGAATGCATATGTACTTGACATAAATTCTTAGTTAATAAATGGGAAATTTTAGGTTTAATTTCTTAAATATTATATTTAAAGTGTTTAAATGTACATCAATAATTCAGTCTTCTGCATTTAGTCATTCCTCTACCTCATAGTGGTAAAACAAGGCTTTGTAGAATTTTTAGTTAGCCTTGGCAATCAGCACTATATGGAAAAAAATGACAAAGAAGCAACTGCACAAAGTCAGCATCTAATTTGATGCCTTTATTGACTTTATTCTCCCCTCCTGCTGAATTCACAAATTTATATAAAAGCTTCAGAGCAAATTTATTAGAATGAGCCAAATTAAAAAAAAAAAAAAGAATGAGCCAAATTCTTAGAGGTTCTTATTAAATCCCTTGTGTCCTTGAGAATAAAGGAAAAACTCAGTGCGTGCGTGCGTGCGTGTGTGTGTGTGTGTGTGTTTGCCACAAAGTTATTAAAGAAACACGGAGGAAAAAAGAGACCTATGTGAACAAGTTTCTTGACTCCTACCCAACTATTAATTCCACAACCCCAATATACAACTTTCTGGAGCCCCAGACATGAATGACAAGAAAAGTACCCAACAGTCTCCAAAACCCAAGTATGTAATTGGGCATCCAACTATAAATATTGTTTATATTGTATGCAGTGACACACATGTGCTTATAACCTCTACTTCTTTACATATTACATGGGCAAGGAATATCACAGTATCACAGAACTCAACAAATACAAGTCCATCTTCACTCTAGCTTCACTAATAGAAAAGGACAATGGCCCAATCTATCAGAGGCAAGAAAGCGGCATCTTCCATACTACGGCATAGTGCTAAACTGCGCCCTGCATATACTTGGGCTTATGTCTGCAACACCAAGGAAGACCAAAATCAATATTAAATTGCTAACTCCAAATATTTAATAAATGGTTTCTGCAGTTAAATAAAGACTGATAAGCTTGACTGTTAGCTTGAGGGAATAGCCTATTCTTTTCTTTCCCTTTCTATATTTGCTTTTGCCAAACTTCACTCAGGCTGGAAATAATCATAATAATTGGAACCAGCAGAAGGAAATAGCTGATGCTGCTAGGCAAGATGAAATAAATCTGCAACTCAAGTAATGCTAAATATAAGCTCCACATGAGCATAATAGAACGAAACACCTGAGATAAGACAGTTCTTTGGAGCCAAATCCCCAAGTTTACATTTTACAAGTAGATACATTTTAGAAATGCAGTATTTATAATGTATCTGGGTGGTACCGAGAGTAAACAAATAGCAGATTTATGTCACTATAGCAGTACGACTAACAATGTCCTAGGGGGAAGAAAAGACAAATAAGAAATGTTTGATTTCTGGGGAAAAAAAATATTCACATGTTAATGTTTAGTGTTAATATAATGTCAATGTTAAGTGTTAATACAATAAACTTCCAAGTTTGCAAAACGATATTTGTTTAAAAAATTCAGAAACCATAAAAACCTGTTAGGGGAATTTTAAATTCTTTGTCATTTGTAGAATTCGATTCTCCTTGTCTTTTAACACAGCCCTATTGTAATATTTTTATGGTTGCCAATGGTGTATGCTATGCAATCCTGAGACAGCCAAATAAGAAACATTATAACACTTCTAAGATGCTTATGATTTCAGTATGAAAATCAGCAATTAACTTTGAAGTGTTTGAATCATTCTAAGATGAGAAAAAGGAAAAGAAATGAATGTCATTTCTATTCAAAATTTTGAAGCTTTGGAAAAGGAAACAGAACTAGAAAAGTGACATATTTGGGTATTACAACAGTGTGCTCTGCAGTTTGGGGCACCATCTAGGGGACTGGTTCATTAATCCTCTAGACTCTGCACTACTCTGTTTTAGCAATATAAGTGGATAAAAGTTAGGCAGCCACTTAGGACTGAGTGACCTTGGAGAAGCTGAGTGACCTTGGGCAAATAATGAAACTATGCTTCAGTTTCCTCACGTTTAACTGGGATGATAAATACCACTTTTGCTCATAGAGTTAATATGAGCCTTAAATGAATATGATTGTGAAGTGCGACTCTTCTTGTTTTCCAGGAATGTAGCTAAACCTTCAAAGCTAAGGACAGTGAAAAATAAGTTATCAGTCATATCAATGGTAAAACCCGTCCAAAGACCGTCACTCCCAGTAGCTGGGATGAGAAGACTAAATATCTGAAAAGAGATCCACAAAAAAGGAATGCTTGCAGGGAATCTTAGTGAACAATGAAGTGCCATCTCAATTCCCTCCTAAACTGTGCTGCATGCAAGGAAGTGGTCACTCACAAGGGTCACTCCCAGGCTGGCTGCCTGTTGAATTCTTGAAACAGTCCTAGTTTCCTCCATGCTACTACTACCCAGAAGCAAAGTATGAGAGAGTTCTTGGAACAGCTTGAAAAGTTTTCCCTGAGCCTGAGGGTATTCATGAAGACAGGGATCTATGCCTGCCTCTGGGATCAGAGAATTCTGAAGGTAGGAGCTTGGGTGGAGCTGCCTGTGATATCTGAACAAAAAGAGAAGTGGTTCCATTTCTGCAACAAGATGGGTCAAGGACACAGGAAGTTTTCCATGGCAAATTAGACACTTTAGCAGAAAGCCAGTGAAAGCTCTCTAGAAAGTATCCTGCTCAAGAGGGCTGCCTGCTGGGTCAAAGGCAGCAACAGAAAGAACTTGGAGGTGTAAGGCAGTGGGCAGGAGCTGGCAGCGGAATTACAAGTGATCAGGTTTAGAGCCTCTGTCAGGACATGCTGCAATCAACATGCTGGGGTATGCAAAAGGTGATGAGCAAGCAAGACTATGTTTGAAGAACATACAAATGTCATCCATAACAGAAAGCCAGCATCTGGATGCCTGACATAACAGAGGGCACATATGGGCAGATTTAAAAGAACGAAAGAAATGGGCCTTTGTTCCTTCACGTTCCTCTTTCTCTCTTGCCCTGACCTCCAAGGAGACATAGTAGGAGGGGGGCAGGGAGGGGTGGAGCCAACAAAACAATGAAAAGGACCATATTAACCTCTCTCATCATTGGCTTTCAAAGTTCCTTATGAAGTGTGAGATCAAAGATAGGAGAACCTTTCAAATGGATGCAAGTTTTAAAATTTGTATTGCAAACAGACTACATTTGCTTTATACCTGAAAATGAGACGATCCTGATATATTAAAGTAAACTAACAGTCATGAGGTGGGGCAATGAGGTCCATGGTAAGGCAGGGGTAAGTAAAAAAAATAATAATAATTATTTCTTGTTTGGACCCTTTCAGCCCAACCTGTTTAATAAACCACTCACATGACACAGTATACATGACTAGAATGTTCTAAGCTGTCAATACGATACAACCTAGCTGCTTTCATTAACAATGAATTTTTTTATTAAATTCATCAATGTTTACATTGCTGGGCTCAGTCAGACATGAACTTTTAGGTTCGACATTAATAACTTCAAGAAGGGCCACATAAATACTTAAATTTAAAAAATAAGAAAATTAGCTGATTTATCTACCTACCAAATACATCACATACCAAGTGGAACAAAGAAACGGAAAAAATAAATCTTTTTCTTTTTTTTTTTAAGATTTTATTTATTTGACAGAGAGAAACACAGCGAGAGAGGGAACACAAGCAGAGAGAATGGTAGTGGGAAAAGCAGGCTTCCTGCAGAGCAGAGATCCCGATGCGGGGCTCGATCCTGGGACCCTGGGATCATGACCTGAGCCGAAGGCAGACGCATAACGACTGAGCCACCCAGATGCCCCAAAACAAATCTTTTTAGTACAAAAATATGTACTGTGTTTTTTTCTTGACTGAATGAGCTCTTATACCTGATTACTCAATTTAAAGATATTTTTAAAGGGATGGAATATGAATACCATTTTATGACTAATTTACTACCAACTACTTAACCTACCACCTCTACATTTTCCTTAGTTGCAAATAAAGTAATTTTCTCTCCTAAAACAGCTTGAAACAATTCTCATCCTAGATGAAAACCTCCCTTCTGGAGCAAAAGAGCCAATTTAATTCTACCAATAAAGAAAATCTCTTATTCTAACTAAACTTCTAAGCCGCCTTTTGATACTGGAGGTCTGTGGCAATGTCATTCTGCCTCAGTCATTAGCAGCTAAACTCTCTTAGATTTTGACAGGTAATGCACTCAGCAACCTGGCTTTCCACAGGGCTCATAATCAAGCAAGCATAGGTTACACATTGCCAAACCATTTAACATATAACTTTAAATTAAACAAAAACAGATTCCTTTCACAACAGTTTCAGTGTAAGAATGAAATGTTACTCAATAAAGTAGGAACATTCTGTAATTTAGATTAATTATGAGCAAGAATGTATTTCAGAACAAAACAGAGCATATTTTGTGGAAAAAAATAACACTTTAAATGAAATGAGTCTCCTAAAGGATGAGGTAGGTAATGATCTCACTGCCAAAACCTACCACAACATAATACAGAGCGCTCTAAGTATAGTCAAAAAGAAAATATTTAAAATGTTTTAAAACGTTTTTCAAGGATGTAGCTGTAAGTTTAAATGGCTCTACTTATAATGTTTGTTAATTATGGGTAGAGTGTCCTAATGTGTATGATGGTTAAATTTACATGTCAACATGACAGGACCACAGGGTGCTCAGATATTCGGTCAAATATTATTTTGGCTGTGCTTGTGAGGGTATTTTTGGATTAGATTAACATCCAAATCACTAGAATAAATAAAGTCTATTGCCATCCCTAATGCAGGTGGGCTTCATCCAATCAGTTGAAGGCCTGAGCAGAGCAAAAAGGCTGCCCCTCCCCCAAGTTAAGGGAAGAAGAATCCTTCTGCCTGAGTGCCCTTCAAATGGCACGTTAGATTTTCCCTACCTTTGGATTTGAACCGAACCATTGGCTCTTCTTGGGTCTCAGGTCTGCTAACCTCCAAAAGAACTACACTATCAGCTCTCCCGGGTCATCAGTTAGCTGCCTTACTCTGGATATATTTTGAATTGTCAGTCTTCATAATCACATCAGCCAATTCCTCATAATCAACCAAGCAAGCAAGCAATCTCTCTCTCTCTTTATACATACATACATACATATATACATATATACATATATATACACACACACACATACATATACATGTATATATGTGTATATATACACTCATGTATATATATACACGTGTATATATGCATATATCTTATTGGTTCTATTTATCTGGAGAACCCTAATACAATGTATTTCAAATAAATCAAGTATCACAGGGAAAGAAGATCTTTATCATTCATTCAACAAATGTTTCCTAAATATTCTGCATATTTTCAGGCATCATTCATGATGAATTAAATATGAATTATTTACTATATAAATATGAATTAAATACTGTAATTTGATAAATGAAATGAAAATGAAAATACTATAATATCATAAATATAAATTAAATATTATCCCTATCTTTGATGAATTCCAGATTTAGTGCAAGTAACATATTTGACAACTTTATTGGAAAACTATTATTAAAAATGAAAATTAGTAAACATTTTGTTATGATATTAAGAATTAGAAAAATCTGGGGGCACCTGGGTGGCTCAGTGGGTTAAAGCCTCTGCCTTCGGCTCAGGTCATGATCTCAGGATCCTGGGATCGAGCCCCGCATCAGGCTCTCTGCTGAGCGGGGAGCCTGCTTCCCCCTCTCTCTCTCTGCCTGCCTCTCTGCCTACTTGTGATCTCTCTCTCTGTCAAATAAATAAATAAAATATTAAAAAAAAAAGAATTCGAAAAATCTGGATCTAATTTTCACACACCAACTCTGGATAAAATAACTGAACTTTGAGATATTGGGATATATATACCATTCTATTAATTAACAAAATTATATAACATTTATACAGTTATACAATTGTATTCAAAATATTTCATACTTCATTTCTGGGACCTTTAACTAAAGAAGCTACTTATGAGAAAGAAGATAAAATTTTGAGTCTGTAAAAAGATATATATTCCAACCATTGCCATATGGTAACAGTTGAATAATTTTACATGTCAAAGGAAGGTAATTTATTACAAATATAGTTTCAATGAAGAATTCCTAGTATAATTTAGAGAAGGGTTTGCATTATCAGGATTGACTCCCAATATAGTGTAGAATATCATAGCAATGGTCAAAGAGCTTGATCTCAAAATAGCACCACTGAATAAAAAACTGAGGCATTGTTTAGTTTCTGTGGCCTTTGAATTAAGACTAAAAAGATACAGCAGATAAAGACAGCACTGTTGAAGAGAGTTCTCACTATTATTGTTTGTATTTGGCTTGCTAATGAAATAGAAGCATTATCTTTAGTGCTTAACCCTGATTCATTAACATTAAAAATCTGTGTATGATAATTATCTCCAATATGATTCATATTATAAAGAACCCAATGCAAGAGTATATTTGTATATTATTAAAGATCTATGTCACTTCCCATCCCCCAAGGTAAAAGTACTAGTAAAGAAGACTGTAGTAAAGAGGCCTGTGAAATATAGGAATTCTTCAAATTCCTATTCTTGGTCCCTTCTCACTCAAGGCTCTTCTTTTTAAAAAAAAAATACTTTATTTGAGAGAGAGAGAGAGAGAGAGTGAGAGAGAGCACTAGGAGGGAGGAGAGGGAGAAGCAGGCTCCCTGCTCAGCAGAGAGCCCAATGCGGGGCTAGATCCAAGGGTACTTGGATAGTGACCTGAGTCGAAGGCAGACATTTAACCAACTGAGCCACCAAGGTGCCCCTACTCAAGGCTCTTCTAAGGTCACCATAGCTCCTGGAAGGGCCACTGGCACCAGTGTAAAAACAATGTCACTCGATTCTCCAATCTGCAGTTCCAATAATTCTGTGAGCTGAAGACATATGTGACCAACAACTTTAACACCACAAACATGCCATCTGCCTGCCAGGCATCTCAAACATTTTACATTCTCAGACACTCAACTTTTTCCCTTCACTCTGTTCTTTACATAATATCAATTGGAGCAAAATGAAACAAATAAACAAAATTAAACCTACTAAAAATAAAAAAAGTAGGCTATTTTATAATTTAATTCTGTTAACTCACGGTCTCTAACTCCAATGCCTAGTCTAAATTGTTTTAAGTAAAATATCAGTGATAAATACCTCATGAGTATAATCGTATTATTTCTTTACTAAGAGTCAAAATACACTGAGAGTAGCATGCTGCTTCTTCTGCACTTGTTGAAGAGAGCAATTTTTAATTTCTAGAACAGCCTGAAGCCATTTCCCCTGCAGATTAAATTTTAATCTCTGGAGTTAATGGCATCTCCATCCACTCCACACAGCTATCCCAAGTAAGAAACTTCAGAATTATCTTTGACTACTACCTCTCCTCACCACTACTTCCCATTCAACTGGATATAAATTCTCATTTTTCCACCTCTAAAATATGTCTCGAGTTTATGTCCCTTCATTTCCACTACTGATACCAGACCTTAGGCCTTGCTGTCTGTTTCTTCTCCACTCAATATATACCTCAAACCAAATTTTCTCCCTGCTCTACCCCAGAAAAAAAAGCAAAAAGCAAACAAACAAACAAACAAAAAAACCACTTTGATTATGCTTCTCCCTTGTTCAAACACCTTCAGTGATTTTAGTCACCTAGAGAATAATGTCCAAACTATTTAGGTTTAGTTTTGAGGTCTTTCCTGAGAGGATTCCAAGTTTTCTTCCTGGAAAAATTCTCAGTTGCCACTAGGGGTACTCAGGTACCTCTTTCTCTGGCCTCACTGATTTGTATTTTGTTCTCTGCACCGTCTCGTACCTTTGGCCATGCTCTTGTCTCTACTTTCTACTCCTCCCCTCCTGAATTCCCACTCATACATTAGGGCCAGTGTCAAAGATCCCTTACGCTGTGAAGCACGCCTATCCCCTACTCCCAGTCATCTTTCATCTCTAAATAGTAACACTTCCAACTTAACTGCACTAGAAGTTTTATAAAATATTTCCTCATGCACTATCTTCCCTTTTTCTTTTTTTTAGGTTTTATTTACTTGAGAGAGAGACAGTATGTGTGTGTGAGCATGAGAGCACAAGTGTAGGAGTGGGATAGGGAGGGGCAGAGAGAAATAAGCAGGCTCCCTTCTGAGCAAAGAGCTCTACAAGGGGCTTGATGCTCCCCTGGGATCATGACCTCAGCCAAAAGCAGACCCTTCACCAACTGAGCCACGCAGGTGCCCCATTATCTTCTTTGATTCTAACAACCCTATGTAACATATGAGGAGACTGGGTCCTACGGGAACTTAACCCCTCCATAATGAAGTGAAAGCAATGAACCTCGGACTGGAATCCAATTTAGTCCTCATACTCCAAGATCGACCCTCTTTATATACAATACTCACTTGCTTCTTCTGTGCCCTCCTAAGTACTATAAAAGCAGTATGTTTATTTCTGTATCATTCCACTAAAACTCAGTGTTTTAAGATTAGCTTTGTACATAATTGCCTCTTTTATTCCATATGCTTAGAGGGTAGGGGTCTGACTCTTGTTATTTTAATGCCAGGATCTAGCTTTAGCATGACACAAAACAAAAATTATAATGAACAATAATTCATTCAATTAATAAGTTAAAGGATCTTAATTTGCTAGGAGATTTTTATAATAATGGAATAAAATATATTTATGTGACAAATACAGAAATTCCATCATAACACACGCACACATATGCCCCTACCATGCATGCCCTAGAGAGCAACCACCTATTACCCTTTACTTCTATGCAAGCTTCTTGAAGGAGTAGGATGCACACGCTTATTCCATTTCCTCACTTCCTGTTCACTCTTCAGTCCTATGACATCTGGCTCTCCTGCACCATCCACTCCACTGAATGATACTAAACAAATGTGACCTCCATTTTTGCCAAATACAATGGAACCATTATAGATGTCCTCTTTTAACCATTTCTGCTGTGTCTGGCAGGGTTGAGCACTCACTCAGTGTTAAGGCAGCCCTGACAACAGTCAGGTTCTTTCCTGGGATCCCTTGACTTCTAAAACATAGATGCTACAGCACTTCTTTTGTCTTTTTGTCTTTACAAAAAGTCTTGTCTTTTCTTTTGTTGGATAATCTCATATTCTCTAATCTTTAACCCCGAGCTCTCTCCTGAATTTAAGGCTGTAATAGATGCCTATTCTTTCCAGGTACCTCATGTTCAATAGATACCAAATGGAATTACCTTCCGCCACATCTACTCTTTGCCTCTGTGATTGACACCACTGGACAGAAACCATAAAACCAAGCAAGATTCCTCACTCTTTATCCCTATCCAATTAGATACATTGACATTTTACCATCTATACAGATTTCTTGACCCAGCTCCCCTCTTTCCCATCCCTACCTTCACTGTTATGGTTCAAGACCTTAAAACCTCCCTCTGGATAACTCTATAGCCTCCTAAATGGTCTTCCTGCCTATATCTTCAACCTCTTTTAATTAGGTCTCTTCATTGCCTACATGTGGTCCATGAAGTATTGCCTACATTTTTCCTCTCTGGGAAAAAAATGGACAAATATGACCTTGTCGATTCCATTCTTAAAACTTTTCAAATACGGAGAAGCAAACTAGCATAGTGGTTAACAGCACTGACTACGTTTGAATCCTAGCCTTGCTAATTATTATGTGGCCTTGTGTGAGTTTCTTAATCACTCACTCCAGGATCTAGTTTTCTTATCTGCAAGTGGGCTTAATAATAGTATCTACCTGGTAGAATAATTTGAGGATTAAACTAAATAACATTTATCTAAACTGTTTAGAACTCTGCCTGACCAAATGTCTGGATCGATAATAATCATAATAATAACAATAATAATATTGTTATTGGCAAACAATAATATTGTTGTTATTATTATATTATTATCAGTGGCTCAACATTCAGTTCTATATGACGGTTTGGCCCATATCTAATCTCCCAAGGTCACTTATTACTATGATCTACATTAAATTCCAGACTTTGGGGGCACCTGGGTGGTGGGTTAAAGTGGGTTAAAGCCTCTGCTTTCAGCTCAGGTCATGATCTCAGGGTACTGGGGTCAAGCCCCACATCGGGCTCTCTGCTTAGCAGGGAGTCTGCTTCTCTCTCTCTCTCTGCCTACTTGTGATCTCTCTCTCTCTCTCTCTCTGTCAAATAAATAAATAAAATATTTTTTAAAAATAAAAAATAAATATTCCAGACTTTGGTGCTTAGAATCTCTTTATTACTCTCCTTGAAACTCTTAATATCATTGCCTCCTTGCTTTTTCTCCAGAATATACTATATTATTATATATAATTTTGAGGCTATACTATAGGCCCTGAGCTATGCATATTATAGGCATTATAACATTTATTCCTCATGACAGCTTTATAAAGTAGGTTCTGCAATAATACCTATTTTACAAAGGATGGAGCTGATTTATAAAAATGTAAAACAATTTGTTCAATTTACATCTAGTATGGGGCAAAACTGTGACTGGAATCCACACCTGTTTGTCTCCAAAGCTCCATACTCCTATTACACTGCATTGCAAAATTCCTTATATAGAAACAAGAGTCACACACCTTTCTATGGTCATTATCTAGCACACTATCCAAAACATAACATTGAAAATATACACATACAGAGTTTATGTAGCCCCTTGAACTGTAATCCATGATGCAGAATACTAAGAACTCCTAACCCATACCCATATTTTTTCTCCAAAATATTTTGTTTTCTCATCTTTTAGTCTCTTTACATCATGGAAGATATATTTAAAAGATGAAAGAAACTTCTTAACTCCTACACAGATATAGAATAGGATATTACTACTTGAGGGTGTGGATGATGTCTTAATAAAGGGTTATTCATCTTTTTTGGGGGGGGGGTTATTCATCTTTTTATCACCATTTTCTAGTTCAGTGTCTGCTAAAGAATAGGTTACCAATAAATGTTTGTTGAATAATAAGTAAATGAAGTCTAGTCCTGGAAAAATGGAGTTGGAACGTTTTTGGTGAGTCAGTTTATAGTTATATACACTTCTGGATCAATGGCACAGACATTTGTAAGTACTCCACAATTCAAAAAATAGTCCAAGTTGGTTTTGGCATACATTATGAGTATATTTTTGTAGCTGATTTCCTTTCTTGATTACGCTCTATTTTGGATAATGTTAAAATTGAATTTGTGTTCCAACATATTTTACTTCAGAATGGTTAAAATTTTCTGGAATTTAAAACAGAGTCCAACCAGAGGCACCTGGGTGGCTCAGTGGGTTAAAGCCTCTGCCTTTGGCTCAGGTCATAATCTCAGGGTCCTGGGATCAAGCCCTACATCGCATCTAGTTCTCTGCTCAGCGAGGAGCCTGCTTCCCCCTTTCTCTATGCCTGCCTCTCTGCCTACTTGTGATCTCTCTGTGTCAAATAAATAAATAAAATCTTTAGAAAAGAAAAACAGAGTCCAACCAGAGCAAAATTGAATGAGGTAATAAAGGCTTACCTAGAGTTTGACTGAGGTTACCTAACAGGAAAATACATCTTAGTTTATTCTTCAAATAGATTTCTCTTTTCAAAAGATTTTCACCATTGCTCCTCAATACAGTAACATAGGAATGAAATATATATTTTTATACCATTTTATACCATTTCTATCAATCAGAAATTTTGGTTGCAACATAACAGAAAACCCAATCTAAATGGCTTAAAATATCTTTGGTACTATTACCTCAATAACAAGAAGTCCTAAGATAGGGCTGGCTCTGGGTTCATTATTTTAGCAGTTCATCAGGGAGCCAAAAGCTTTTTATCACTCTCTTCTGCCAATCTCCACTTTTTTGGGTAGCTCTCCTCATGAACACAAGATGGCCATAGTTGCTCCAGGCATCACCTCCATGGCAGAAAGTTTCACAGATGGATAAGTGAATAGCTCTGTCCTGGATCTTATTTTAAGAACTAAGAAATTTCTCAGTAAGTCCCCAAAGGGACTCACCTTACTTTTCATTACTTAGAACTGGGTTATAAGCCATTTCCTACAACAATCACTGGCAAAGAGATGAAATTACCATGCTTGGTTTACACTAGTCTAAGTTCATCCCCTTGGGATGAGGCCAACCTAATATGAAACACATGGTATAGCAGCCCATCAACATGTGGATACTTGAATAAAACTGTCATTCTGTTAGTAAGGAGGGATGCAGGAGGAGAAGAAACGCATTCTGGTAGAAAACTAACAATGTGTCCCCAATAACTTTGTGACTTTCTAAAGTCTGAAAGCATATTCACCTGAAGCAAAGCACCTCCTTAGTGCTAAGAATCAATTTCCCCAAGGATAAAGGCTATCATGATGTTCTTTGCACTACACAATGAAGACTTTACAATTATTTTTAAAAGGGAGAGGTAGAACGAGAATATTTTAAAAAAGCATTTTCTTGATTCATTGTAGTAGTTTAGCATATTGTGTGGGCTATCAATAGTATCATTAATTTTATATAGTTTTTCTTAGATTTTTATAGTATATGTGCACTTTATAGATTTATATACAGTATCACTCCACAGTAGATTAATTGGACATAAAGAAAATATCTTTAAATTTAACATATCAATATAATTCAAAATATTCTCCATTTCATAACAAAATCTCCTAGGATTCATGCTAACTAAACTAAGGTTTTCTTGATATCTTTAATTTAAAGCATTACCTGTGCACATATTTTAGCTAAACACTTATAAGTTAGGCATCATTTAACTTATTTTTAAATGAGTATTTCTTTAGAATTGTAATATATCTTATATCCGTAGCATGTTGGATCCAGTCCTCTCACCTTCCTCTGAAACATTTAAATCCATGAATATTAAAACCACTCTGTAAATATGTTATCATGATGATGAATAAGTATGCCTGTTGTCCTTGCCCCATCTTTTGTTACTTTAACATTAGAGCATTATCCTAGGCATTATATAGTCCATTAGCCATTTGGCCATGCAAATAAAAATAATAAAATTCCACGGAGTGACTGAGTATCTCAGTCAGCTAAGCGTCTGCCTACAGCTGAGGTCATGATCTCAGAGTCCTGGGATCAAGATCCACATCAGGCTCCCTGCTCAGCTGGGAATCTGCTTTTCCCTCTCACTCTCCCTCTGTTGTTTCCCTCTCTCTCTCTCTCTCACTCAAATAAATAAGTTAAATCTTTTTTTTAAATTTAAAAAAATAAAATAAATTTTAAAAAAATCAAATTCCAAACTATTAAAATCTGACTTCTCATTATCACTTCTTAAAGACTAATATATATGCAATTTAGAAATCATCTGGGTACTTAATTTCATTATATCTTTATGGTCTCCCACTGTCAGAGCTAATAAGGGTTAAAAATACCAGTCATAGTTGAAAATTAATAGGGGGCTATGCAAACTTTTCAGGTAGGTTTATCACATGGAATAATTTTATGTAACTCTTTCCCTAAAATAAGACTATATCCTCACATGCATAAATATCTTTCTGGGACTATTAATTTAAAAACTGGCATTAAACCTTAGTGTTTAAAAAATGTGTGCATGCACCCACATGCATGTGTGTATGTGTGTAATTCCCATGCATACAACGAAGCAAAATAAATCTGTAGTTCACTACAGATCACTCCAGTGATCTAGAGATCACTCGAATGATCTCCCACACTAAAGAAAAGCAGAGGCACTTTCAACTAAAGAGGAAAGAGATTCAGCTACAGATGTTTCAAAAGAAATACTAAGAAAGAAGATAGGTAAGAGCATCTTGATAACATTCTTGCTTTTCCAGAAGGGTATCAACTTTTTTCTATCTAGGCTCCAATCCTAACACCAACAAAATGGCCACCCCATGAGTACCTGAGTTGCTAGACAGGCAGAATTATAGTTATTCGTGTTCAAGGTGCTTTCAGAAATAAGCCAGGACTTTTGAGTGGTTTTAGTGACCTTTTAAAAAGCATAAATGTTGGTTACTTTTTAAAGAAATTTTGTGCAGTAAAGAGTTGCTTTAACATCCTTACAGCATAGACCACAAAGAAAAGCAAACTGAGGTCAACTATGGACTGATCAGAAGGCTTCACAGTTATAACACTGGACATCTCATATCCCTGAAACTTGCTTATGCTTGCAATCTAGCTAATTAGATTTTCAAAAGTTTAGGTTATATCGCTAGATAATCTGTGGATTTTTATAGCACTTACTATCCTTGTATTCACGTATGTTCTAGCTAAGTATAAATCTTCCTAGGCACAGCAATACAAAATACTGGGATAAGCAAGGTAAAATGCTCACCTATAAAATGAAAAATAAGTGTTAAAAAATATTTTTTTTACACTTAACACTTTTACTCAATCTCTATGATCTATTAAGTGACAATGTAACAATGTAAAGTGCAAACCACTTTTATGGCAAATAAATGATTCAACATTACATTTGGGAAACTCATGTTTTAAGAAATTTCTTCAAACATAATGTAATGTGAAAAATCAAAAAATAAAATATACTTTTTTAAATTAAATAAGTTTGCTTCTTCCTGCTCACTTCACAGTCACTTAATAAAGTTCATGGTTATTTAAGGAAAAATCTGATTTCATATGCACAAATTTCACTATAGGCAGTTAGGAGGTTTGAAAAAATTCTTCCACAAATTTGTCATTAAAAAACCAGTATCTATAGAATATCTTTTATTTGAAACCACAAAAGTTTGTTTGTTTGTTTGTTTTCTGTCACCTATTTGTTTTTGTCTATTATTGGATACATAATGACTGCCATGGTTTTGACACTGATTTTTTTTAAGTGGGCCAAAATAATAAAATGACCTAAAACTTCACATGGATTCCTATAACAATTATGAGAAATAATGTATTCCAAGATAGAGCAACCATATAATTATAAATTTTGAAACAAATGCAATCATTTATTTAAAATATCTACTCATTAGCCTACTGGATCTTTGAAAATCAAGATACTGGATGCATCTGAGTGAATATTCAGTCAGTTGTCAAAGAAGGAAACTTTTTCTGTTTCTTCCAGACTATCCAAAATAGTCAAGACCATATACTACTCTTAATACAAATTTTTAAAGTTTTTAAAAAAATGTATAACTAAATGGATTTTTTTAAAAGAACTGGTAACATGTCAATGAAATGCAATAATGGAACACTGGAACAATGGAATTATTAATTCTCTGTGATGATGTGAGCATTTTACAACACTTTTTAGCAGATGCATGTGTTTTACTAATTGAATTCAGTAATTATGAGCCAATTATCTATATATTAATTAAAATTTACTTTTATTAAAGGAAAACATGATACTTGTGTCTAAAACAGTCACATGTAAAAAAGTATAAATTCCTAAATTTAAATTAGTGAAGTCTAATAGGATCAATGTTTGTCAAGCCTAGAGTAAATGATTCAATATGTTCATCAACTGCTTAAAAGAAAAGATATGGGTACAAAGGAAATAAACTACTGAATGAAAACAAACAATGGCTAAATATGAAAATAAACATAAAACAATGATCTTCACACATAAAGGCAGCATTAGTTGGAATTATTTTTAAACGGTAAAATATGTTCCATTCCACTTAATGGCATTACTCTTCTCATGAATACTTTACAAAGAGAAGGATTTATTTCACTCTACAGAAAAACCTCAAGAATACTACTTGAAAATTACTCATACTATTAATTAGTCAATCATTTCATATATTTTAGTTAGTCTTCAATAAAGAGTAAAATATGTTGAAAGTTAAAAACATCTCATGTGTCACTAGCTCAAAATAATCAATATGTTTGGGATAACATACTCACATAATGCCTATTAACTTCAGACACTATCTTATTTAAATACATAACTTATTTAATATTCTCAAGTTACTCTTACTATACCAGGCTAACTAATGTGCATATATAACCCATACTAAGTGGCATACTCAAGATTCAAACCCAAGTAGTGGTTAAATAACCACTATTCTATCCTACCTCTTGAGGGAAATGATTCAACCCGGGTCTGCTTTGCATTTGAAAGCCACTGTTTAACCTATAAGCAGTTGGGTTGTCAAATGTGAAAACTTTTTGCTAATTATGAGAGTGAATGTGTGAGTTTCAAGAAACAAAAAAGGAAAGTGAACATAATAAATATGCCAAAAGATCACACAGTATAAATGTTAACAGCTGAAATGGTGGCACTTAAATACTTCAGCTGTGATTTCATCCTGAGATTACTCTCGTTTGAAACACATAAAAAAGCAATCAGTCATATTTAACATTCAAGGTCATACCATTTAAATTATGTACATATACCAAAACCTATAGTAGCATCATCCATAAATTATGCTCAAAGATAATTGTCTCATTAACCTGGTTCCAAAACATTAAAGATACTTTATTCTAAAATAATTAACTGGTCAAATTGTCCTAACAATTTGATTGTTTATTGGTCAATAAAATTCACATACCTTAAATTTTTATGGAGGCAAGTCAACCTTTATTGGAGAAAATTGGACGTAATTTGCTTTTACCTTTCCAAATAAAAAACAGCATAGAGGTTTAACTGTATGATACTAGCCTGAAGTCAGTCAAGAAGAAAGCATGACTCTTAATAAACGTGGATCTACTTTCCTTTGAAAGCAGCTTTGAAAGGAGCAATAGGAGGGAGAGCAATGTACATCTCTAGAACTGAATTTCAAAGGCCTTATTTGGCCCTTCTTCCACATGGGAAGAATTAGAAAACTTTTTGCCTTTTATTTTCCATTGTAAGATCCTAAATGGGAAAATAAGTCCAGGCTATGTAGGTCTCCATGTGGGATTAGATGCAGTAGCAGTCATAGTGCAAGGAATGTAGGACACAATGGTCTATGTAACTGGCTGCTGTGAACTTTAGTGGCAAACTTTTAAAAAAGAGAGAAAGAAAGAAAAACCTTTACCACTTCATCACAGATCTCAAAATCACTAGAAGACACTTCCTTCAACTGGGTCTGCTGCATAATGAGATCATGGAACAGAACTGCTAATTTAGAATTAAATGCTTTGGTGAGGAAAGCATTATAAACTAAAAAGCCAGAATTTATAAAAAATAATTGGATGTGACAATAAGTGGTATTTTTCATATATGACTCATCACTGTGTGGATTAAAAGTAGCTTAAATTAAAAACGGAATCCCTTGAATTTAATTAAATGGCTTTTACAAATGGTTTTAAGGACATTTAAATAATGCAGGAAAATCATGATACATCGACTTTGTCTAGTATGTCTTAAAATCCTACTAGTTCACTTCTTTTAAAATTATGATAATTCAAAATTATGATGACTAATCGAATTGTTAAAACACTGTGTTGTATACCTGAAACTAATATAACACTGTATGTTAACTCTACTGGAATTAAAATACAAAACTTATTAAAATTTTTTTAAAATACAGTGCTGAAAGAAAAAATTAAAAATAAAATAAAATAAAATTATTACAACTGTAACGTCAAATTAGCCAAACAAGCAAATAAAAATTGAGTAAAGAGTGCAATTTTATCTGGTGCACTTTTTACCAATATTCTTGTTATTTAAATGTCTCCTTTTCTTTGGAAAAATCTGCCTTAGTTTACCTGATTATGTATGTAACGTGTATATAATTCCCATGTTTAAATGAATATTCAGAAAACAATTATCTCATTCATATTTTAAAAATACAACTTCTGAACAAACCATGTTAAAGTTTTTCAGCTATGCTAGCTTATTGACTCACCAGAAATAAAAATACTGAGCCAAGAGTTCCTAAATATGTTCCCAGCAAGTGAAATCTGTAGTAAAACCCAAGACATACAAGCACCATTATCTAACTTTCTGAAATTTTCACTTTGCTTACAATGATAAATAAAATAAACCTATCTGCTGTTTGACAAGGGAACGAATGATTTCAACAAGGGAATAGTACATATGAATCACCATATTTAGAAGAATATACAAGAAGATTAGATGGTCCATGAAAGTTCAGCGAGCATTTTTTTTCTTTTTTGATCAATAACGACTCAGGCTGTGAATCAGGTTCCTGAGGGGGCGCTGTGAACATCATTACAAGCATCAATCATCAATGACCAAGTGAAGCCCAGAACTGAGAGTTAATAGAGAAAGAAAAGAGATTTTTTTCCCTAAATATGCCACTTTATATTTGTATATTCCATGAGTTCTAAAATCAGTAATCTTTCAGATAAAATATTATATAGAAGTTGGGTGATCAGAGACTACTTTGGATCAAATCACTGCAAGATTTAAATGACATCTAGTCCAGGCCCCGTCTTCACAGCAATCATGGCATCTCGTCATGTTTGCCTCTTTATAAAGACCCCAAATGATGGAGAGCTCATGAATTCACAATATAGCGCACAGATTTTTGTAAAGTTATATTAGGAAAGCTCATCTTCTCTCTGTTTTAGAAGGTTCACCTTCTTAATGTAGACAAAGATGTTTCATCCTTTAAATTTTTCTATAAATTCATCTTAGTTCTGTCCTATAAAGTTATCACAGGATAGTCAAAAATCCATTTCTTTTCTTTTTTTTTTAAGGTTTTATTTATTTATTTATTTATTTATTTGACAGAGAGAGAGAGAGATCACAGGCAGGCAAAGAGACAGGGTGAAGCAGACTCCCTGCTGAGCAGAGACAATCCCAGGCCACTGAGATCATGACTGGAGATAAAGGCAAAGGCTTTAACCCACTGAGCCACCCAGGCGCCCCTAAAATTCCTTTTCTTACTTGATAGCTTTTCCGTATTTAATGATAGCTTTCATGCCCTCACTTTTCCAAGTTAAGTCTTACTATTGGATTTTCTGTAATATATCTATAATACCAAATAATCTTCCTTTCTTTCTTCTTTGGACACATTCTTGCTCCTAGAGTTACAGTTTGCCAGGGTCCATCTCAAAATGCAGTGCTCAGAAAGAATACATTAAATTGTGGTCACCCCTGCAAATTAGACTAAAACAATCATCTCCTTCATTAGGATACTATCATTAGTCCAATTTAACAACACATTAACTCTTGCCGCCACTGACCACTACAAATACCTAGCTTCTGCCAATAAAAGCATGGTCATTAATTGTGTGGTGAATTTCCTGGACTCAAAACCAGAACTTTACATTTGTAAAATAATATCGTGGCATTAAATAAGTTAACATGAATCCCTATATTTGAGCCCTAGATATGTCACCTTGAAAAATACCAAAATACTCTATTTGCCTTCCTACCTAACTTATAAATCTTCAGTTCCATACAGTATTGAGCTATGTTGACTGCAAATTAATGTTTATGTCAGCTTATCTCAAGTCATCAGCTATTAATACTCAAGAATCCCCAATGAAAATGTTTTCTTGTATGGCAATTTACTTTTAAAAAAATTTTGCTTGAGACCTCTTTTTCACTTGTTTGCTTTTTAAGCTGGTTTCGTAGAGAAGAACATCTCTCTAAGAGTGTTTCTTGATAGTTGGTCACGCAGTAAGATTAAGTGGTTATTCAAAATTCAGACAATGGCCTGCTCAATTTTATCTTTGAGGCAGGACAAACATGAAAAGTATCAACAAGAAGCCTTCAGTCTGATACGAATTTGCACATATACATACACACCGCACACGGAAGGTGCGTTAGAACTGCAGAACATATACAAATCACACGAGGAAAAAAAAGGTACGCTACTTTATTCTAGTTAAAGTTGTCCTCTTTCCCAGAAACTTTTACCTCACTCTTCCCTCCTTCAGGACCTATTTTCCCTTCAGCAAAAACGGAGTTAATTAGAGTTCCGCAAGATCCCAGTCCCTCTAAGTCCCCATCACAACCTTCAAGTGAGGCTCATGCAAGCCAGGTTGGAGCTGAGGGAGCCTGTAACCAACTGGCTTTTCCATCCAACTCCTCCTCAGAAACACACCCCTCAAATCGGAAGCCAAAAGAGAGTCCAACCACAGAGAACTTCCACTCAACAAGGGAAACCCCTGAGGAGAGAGCATTCGGGTAACCATTCGTCTCCTCCCGACCCCCAACACTAGAACCCGCTCCTAGTGCCGCGCCTTCTTCTCGAGCCTTCTCCCGCCGGCCAACTCGGGGTGAGCGCCCGGGTTAGTCAGTGCGCACGTGACGCGCGGTGCCCACATGACGCGACCGAGGGCGGGGGAGGGGGGACAGAGGAGCGAAGCAGGGAAAAAGTTAAGGAAGACCGGTCAAAGCGCCCAAAGCAATCTGTCCCTTCCCTTCTTCGTCAACTAACGACTCAGGGAGGGATCCTTAGGGGATGGCTGCGGACCAAGGCGTCTCTGGTCCAGCTCCCAAAAAGGGGGGCGTAGTTCCCCGCTCGCCCCGCCACCCTATGTTCCTCCCCTCCCTGCTGGTGATGCCGCTGCACCCTCAAGTTGTTCCTTCCTCCCCTTTTCTCCCTCCCTCTTTCCTTCCTTCCCCCCTGCCTTTTTTCCTTCCTTCCTTCCCTAAAAGCTCTTCATCCACTGCGGGCTGAGCCACTGACGCACATTCAATTTGCCCCGGGAGCTCGCCCGCACCTCCGAGGTCACACAAGGCCAAACACCTTCCAAACTGGAGGGTATAACTGCGCAGACAAAGTTGCACGCCACACCGCAACCTGCCCCTCCCTTCCATTTGGCAACCCCCCGCCCCCCACCCCGCTCGGATCCCCTGCAAAGCCCGCTCGCCCCGCCGGTACTCGCTCGACCTCACCCACCGTCGCGCCACACACCCCCTTCCACACGCGAGCCCACCCTGCCATTGCTCTGCGCTCCGAGCGGTCCAGCCGCCTGGCAGGGCACCCAGCAAGCCGCTGCGCTCACCTTGTTTGACACACTTGAGTCGGAGGGGGTCCTTGCAGTGTTTGATCACGGCCAGCACGTCTCGGATGGTGAGCCCCGCCACGGGGGTCTCGTTCACTTCCAGCAGCAGCTCCTCCGACACCAACTTGCTGCCGCTCTCATAGGCCACCTTGCCGGGCTTCACCTCCCCCAGGTAGGGGAACTGTCCGTTCTCGGCGCCCCCCTTCAGTTCAAAGCCCAGCTGGCCCTCCGGGTTCCTGCCAATGACACTCTCATGGACTTTGCTAGTCCAGTGGCTTTTCTTTTTCAAGCTTTTGGACATGGCAGTGGGGTGAGTCGCCTCAGCTCCTGAGGGATTCCTTTGGGGTAGGGGAGTTGGTGGTGAGAGAATGAGGATGGAGGAACAAGGGGGCCAAGAGGTGAGAAGAGCAGACTTTGCCTTCCTCCCCCTTCTGTTCGGTGCTTTCCCTCTTCTTTGGATGGAGTGTGGATGATGAAGGGGGAGGATGAGAGGGACGGCTGGGCAGAGGTAGGAGAGCTTGGGTGAGGTTGTGCTGTCCCTTGAATGACACTCAAGGCTGTGGCCCCGCAGCAGAGGAGAGCTGTGGTGGCGGCGGCGGCGGCGGCGGCGGCAGCCTGAGCGAGCAGTAGCCGAGCTGGTGAGCGAGTGGGGTGGGGGTGGGGAAGGAGGGTAGGGATGCCGGGGGCCACTCCTGCGTGGTGCGAGTGGGAGCGCGCGCGCGCCTGGGTGTGTGTTGTTAGCTGATATCCATGGTAGCTGCAGTGGCAGCGGCAGGGTCCGTGTGCGTGTGTGTGAGTGTGTGTACTAGTTGTACTGTACTGGCAGGAGGGGAGGAGGCAGAGGAGGAGGGAGCAAGCTGGAGGGGGGAGGAG
>CM053614.1:70920260-70965657 GCA_028646535.1 Procyon lotor | reverse complement strand
GTTGTTGAATCACTGTACTGTGCATCTTAAAATAATATAACACTGTAAACTATACTGGAAGTCAAATTTAAAATTTTGTCTTAAATTTTAAAAAGAATATGAAGTAATCTCAAAGCAAAACTTTAAAATGCTCCAATAAATAAATAAATACTCCATTCTTTCAAAGTTACTACTGAATAAAACAGTAAGCAAAACATAGTACACATTGCAAATGACTAAACACAAAGATAGCAATATAATTAGCATAAAATACAGAAATCAATGACAAATAAATATGAATTCAATTATTAGAGTAACCAAAAATCCCTTACGTGTGTATAGGCAAAGGTATATCAGAAAGAATTGTAAAGAATATGAATTATGTGCTTCTCCCAAAAATATAATAAAAATTAAATGAAAAACTTTTAGGGGTGCCTGGGTGGCTCAGTCGTTAAGCGTCTGCCTTCGGCTCGGGTCATGATCCCGGGGTCCTGGGATCGAGCCCCGCATCGGGCTCCCTGCTCAAGCAGGAAGCCTGCTTCTCCCGCTACCATTCCCTCTGCTTGTGTTCCCTCTCTCGCTGTGTTTCTCGCTGTCAAATAAATAAAAAAATCTTTAAAAAAAATAAAAATATGAAAAGTTTTTAAACATGTAAGTACCACATCTTATTTTTCAGTTTCATCTATCTCAGGACATTTGGCCACTTTTTTCACACCAACCGCTGCTTTCTCTGGACGCTAATCAACTTCTTGCAACCTGTGATACTTTGATACTTCGCCTTATATATGATACTTTGCCTCATGCCCATGCCCATGTATCTCTTGCCTCTTGTCCTGAGCTTTCATGCTGATGTTAAGGAATGAGATTCAATAGCATCTTTTTTGCCCCATCATTCATGAGCAAGCTAGATGTGCAAGGGAATTGGTTTTCCATGTAGTATAACTTTGATCAATCGGAAACAAGATAGAATGGATAAATTCTTTACCCTTCCTTTCTTGGACAAAAGGCCTTAATATTCACTCATTTATATCACCTCTTGAAAGTACTATGTGGTTGAGGAAGCAGCTATACTATATACTAAGCAGTAGCAAGCATAGTAACCTATTTGTGTATTGGCTTTCTCCCTTTTCCTCACTGCCTTTATTTTCTCACCCCTATACCCTGAGAGTTCATTATTTTAAAAGGTAGTAATATATCAGTCTCTGCCTTAGGCTTTGGTTTCTGGAGACCTGAGGGTAAGACCATTAATAATAAGAATGTTCTTAGAAAGCAGACCATAAAGATAGGATTTCAGTGCCATATTGCTCACCTGTCTGATAGCAATGAGTCTAGTATTAGTGGTGGTAGAAGGCTGAAAATTCCTGACTAGCTGTGGCACCATGACTTCTAAGGCTTTCACATTTGCTGTTTTGGAATAAAGCATGGGTAAAATGATAAGTATTTGAATATGTGATGTCTGTGCTATCTTAAAAGCATGGAGGCGGTAATAATTATTAGGATTGTGTTGGCCAGCTTTTCTTAATTGCATTATAGATGATGAAAAAGTAAAATACTAAGTTCAGGTCAGCCATGCATCAACACAAGCAACAATGTGAAATCCAGAGGGCTTCTGGCAATTTTTAGGAAGACTTTCATCTCCAGTTGCATCAGAGCAGAATATGTTTAAAATCAGGCTCCGAATAAAATCAAAGCTTCAGTGCTCCCAGAATGCATAGCTTTGAGGTCTCTATGCCAAATTTAGTTGATTAGGACAGGAATGGGACATTGAGACTCAAAAGAGGGTCACTAGGCCTGTTAGTTAACTGTCCTGCTCTCTGTCATACTGGAGAATTCAGGTATCTGATCATCTTTTTTTTTTTTAAAGATTTTATTTATTTGTTTGACAGAGAGAGATCACACATAGGCAGAGAGGCAGGCAGAGAGAAAGGCAGAGAGAGAGCGGGAAGCAGGCTCCCTGCTGAGCAGAGAGCCCGACTCGAGGCTCGATCCCAGGACCCTGAGATCATGACCTGAGCCGAAGGCAGAGGCATTAACCCACTTAGCCACCCAGGTGCCCCAGGTGTCTTGATCATCTTGACAAGCCAAAGAACACAATACGAGCTCATTATATTGATGACATCATGGTAATCAGTGAGTAGGAAGTAGAAATTATAGCAGATATAAGACATGGTATATCAAGAAGGTGGAAGAGATAAGGCTCATTGGAGGCCTTATCTAGTTTGGAGGCCTAGTGGTCTGTAACATACCACATTCAATCCACACTAATTACCAAAACTGGCTATAGAGCCTACATAATGAAGGTACGGAGGAATTTATGAGCTTTTATGCCCATGATAATGGTAAATGGGTAACGGCTGCAACCACGGCTGAAGTGTTTTGATGTCTATTTTTGTGTAAAATTGAGTGGTTTAAAACAAAAATGTTATTTTGCTTATGAATTTATAATTTGGGCAGAGCGCAGCAGGGACAACTTACCTTTGCCATATGAACTCTCTGGGGTCTCAGTTGGAATGACTTGACTATATAGGGATTGAAACAGTTGAGGACTGCCTGTGCATTTCTCCTGGTGTACTTTTGGGACTTATGTGAGTCAATGTCTCTGAATGTCATCTCTCTAGCATATGATCCTTAAGGTAGTTGGATGTCTTCCATTGTGGCTCAGAGCTCCAAGAGGAAGTGCCCAAAAGACCAAGGCAGAAGATGCAACACCTTTCATGACCTATTCTTAGAAGTCATGCATTATCACTTTTGCCGTATTCTATCGGTAACACAGGAACAGTCCTAAAGTAATGCATGAGGACACCACACTAGGGCTTTAGTGGGAAACGTGGGTCACTGTGGGTCTGTTTTGTCAAATGGCTACTACACATAGAAAGGACAACAAAGGGCTTACCACTATGGAGTAAAGTTTTGAGCTTTCCTGCCAAGCATGCCCTTCAGACCAGCCAAAGAGATGGCCAACAGTGGAAAAAAAATGTAAAATGAGTGGTGGAGGAAAAAGGTGATGGATATATATCAATTATGACCTTGGAACTAGTTGCAGTACTAGCATTTCTGTTAGTTTCACTGACCCTCTAACTTGAAATAGTTTAGGTGCTTGATCTGGCAAGCATCTTGAGATACTCTGATTAACCTTGTGCTTTCTCTCTTGGGGAAGAAGGAAAGGATGTTCTAATTAAGACCATATTCTTGGAGCACTTGGGTGGCTCAGTCAATTAAGTGTTCAACTCTTGGTTTTAGCTCAGGCCACAATCTCAAGGTGGTGAGATCGAGCCCCACATCAGACTCTATGCTCAGCGGGGATGCTGCTTGAGATTCCCTCTGCCTCTCCTTCTGTGCCTCCCCCCGGGCTCTCTCTCTCAAATAAATCTTTTAAGAGAGTTTAAAAAGATCATTTTCTCTAATCATAACAAGGTAAAACTAAAAATCAATTATTAATATAAAAATCCATATAGAAAGCAATAAATACCATCTCTCAGAGTCTCATTCTATGCATGGGTAATTTAGAAGTTGGCCAAGAACATGAATAATTATGCAGATCTGGGGGGCTTTTTTTCCTGCTATTCTTTCCACTTTGGCCCCAGCTACTTCAACAGCCTTACATTCAAATTTGTGTTTCCTGCTCAGTTAGACTTCCACGTTCTGTACATTTTCCTTTGCTGTGGATTGAAAAATACCTTCAGACAGAAAATGGAAGAATGGAAGACCCACTTCATATACTTTTCTTTCTCTTAAATACTGGTTCTGCCCAATGCCTGCAAACAATTGCTTTATATATGTTAATCAGCATTTATAGTTCTTTAAGGACAATAGGGTAAACCTGATAATCCATCACGACCTTCCAAAACATGTTGCATATCTTGCTTTAGACATGCTATCTTCAAATACAAAAATATAGTTGTTTTACATGTCTCGTTAAATTTATAAGTTATCGGTGTTAAAATCTTATTTTGTTTCTTATTCTTCACAGTCAACATTATATATACTTAAAAATCTATTCTTTTTTACGTACAGTTTGGTTTGTTTCTTTTGCCTACTGCACATCATTCTATTATAATGCATGTGCTATATGTTATCAACTAATTTCATTAATGTTCAATAACTAAGTTACTCCAATTCTTTACTAGAACAATGCTATGGTCAACATTTTTAATATATATCTCTTCATTCTTCTCATTAATGAGATTAAGGTAACTTTATATATTAATCATTTAAGTTTTTACTTCTGTTATTTTTTCCTTTGATTTTTTTTTCTGGTTTCTGTCGAAGTCACTGGATATGTTATATACTAATTTTTATTATTTATTCATTAAGTATGTAATCCCTGGCTACCACTTTAATCTCAATCTTGTGTCTTTAATGGAATCTGTGATATATGGTTCAGATCCTTCCTCAGAACCAGAGGGCTTATTCTCCCAGTGATGAAAAAAGATAATTGCTGAGAGCCCATAATAACCATTAGGAACAGCCTTGTCAAAAAAAATTGTCTCACCCAAATTCACACACTCCTCACCCAAATTCACACACCCCCCACTAGGAACTAGTTAATGTAGGGATGTTTGGGCTCAGTCCCTCCAGCTTCGGAGAAAAAGCTTTCACTGATACTGCATCAAAGCACTACTTTTCCCTCTAACCCAATCCAACTTTGTTTCCCTTCTCTCCCTTACACAGGGTTGACTTTAAGAAGACTCCAAGATAAATATGCTCTTTGTTATGGTCTTTCTTATGGTCTGCTTCCCAGTGGCACAACCTGTGAGTGATATTTATTCATAGAAATTCTTACTTGCATTGCCCAATTCTTATATGAGTCAAATTATGTTGGTCTTTCTCTTGTGATTTGGGCTTTTATATCTTGCTCTGATAAACATCATCTGTGATTCACTTGATTCCTTCACTTTCATATTGAAGTCTTTTATCCATTTGGGGTTATTTATTTATCTATTTATTTTTGTGACTGTATGTGCTCTCCAATTTTATTTTTCTTTAAATAATAAATTAAGTTTCTAGTTTCATTTACAAAATTATCCATCATTTCCTCATAGTTATGTAATCTATCCTCTATCATATAACAAGTGATCTGTTTAAATCCTTGTTTTTTTTTTTATTCCTTCAGTCAATCAATCTGTACCTGCACTAGTAAGTACCACATTAATGGTTTTATCATTTGGTGCTGTAATCTGTCTTACTATCTAATAGTATGAGCTTCCTATCTTTGTACTTTTTGAAACATATTCATGGAAATTTATCTTTCTGTAAAAACTTTGGAAGAAATTTGTTAAGTTTCTCTCAAAATTTAGCTGTGGTGTTGAATTTAAGTAGAATTTAAGAAAGATGAAAAAAGAAAGATGGAAAACAAATTAGCTAAAATCTGAATAAGTTAAGAAAAGAGCAACAAACTAAATCCAAAAACAAAAGGAAAAGAGAGGAACACATAAAAATAAAGATAAAGTTATGACAAAAGAAACAGTTAAAAATAAGGCAATGTTAAAACACTAAGAAACAAATTTTTAGAGATACCAATTAAGTAAAACAAGATGTGAGAAGAGGCAAATAAACAATAGCAGAATACAAAAGAGGAACTAACTAAATATAAACAAAATTCTACAAGTGTGTAATGACCAATATACATCAAAAATTGAAACTTTGATGAAATTGATATATTTCTGGAAATAATGATCACAGCTCTTCTCCCAGCAAAACCCAAGGCCAGATGCTATTAGATGTGATTTCTGTAAGTTTTTAAGAAACATCTATTTCAAAACATCAAATAGGAAAATGGGAAAGCTGTCCAATTCATTTCATTAGGTTAATATAATCTGAGTACCAAACTCAGTAACAATACAGGAGGACAAAACTGTTGATCAATTTCATTCATGAACATAAAAGCAAAGATCCTATTAGCTAATTATATCTAACAAGTGGAGTTAATCTAAGGTATGTAGAGATTATTCAGCTTGAAAAGTTATTAATGCAATTAATAACCACCACATCGAATGATCAAAAAATTAATCTTTCAGTTTGGGCTGAAAAGGCACTCGGTGTGATTTTCTACACAGTTAAGATAAAAATTCTTAGCAATGAAGGAGAGAGAAAGACACTTTCTTAAAAAAGACAACAACAAAAACAGGTATTTACAGTATATGTACAGAAATCATCATATTTATTTTATTTTATTTTTAAGATTTTATTTATTTATTTATTTGATAGAGAGAAAGAGAGATCACAAGTAGGCAGAGAGGCAGGCAGAAAGAGAGGGGGAAGCAGGCTCCCTGCTGAGCAGAGAGCCCGGTGTGGGGCTTGATCCTAAGACCCCAAAATCATGACCTGAGCCAAAGCCAGAGGCTTTAACCCACTGAGCCACCCAGGCACCCCCAGAAATCATCACATATAATGGAGACATTTTACTTTTGTTACCTTTTAGGCTGGTGTCAAGACAAGGATGCCTGCTATCTCCACTATAATTCACACATACCTGAGATCCTGCACAAGACATTAAAACTAGAAAAATAATAAGAGATTAAAAAGAATAGAAAGAAAATGTAAACATATCATGATATGAAATCTTCATGCAATGCCCAAAAGAATTTATAAATAAGATTAATATGAAAATAAAAAAAGATTAATATGAAAATTAATTTAATTTAAGGGCTGAAGAAATAATTCATACCCATATGACCACTATCCCAGAAATGAAAAATGCTATCATTTTTTTCAAATTTGTTCCAATTTTTAAAATAAAGTTAAATCCTTTCAAATCTCCTTTTCTAAATAAAAAGGATATATATACAAGAAAAATTCATTGCAGCATTGTGTGCTAGAACAAACAATTTGAAACGATCTCTTGTACAATAAAAAATTAAAGGTTGAGCAATAATTACCTAATCTCCCTGCCATACAAAAATTTTCAATTGAGTCAATCCAGATTTCTTCCCCCAAATTCTTCTAGCTTAACATCTACTATTTCTTTCTCACAAACCCCATGTATTCAGGGATATATATATATATATATATATATATATATATATGCATTGCTAATATTAGGAGTTTATGAGGAAGGGGCGCCTGGGTGGCTCAGTTCGTTGAGTGGCTGACTCTTGATTTCAGCTCAGGTCATGATCTCAGAATCATGAGATCAAGCTCTGTGCTGGGCATGGAGCCTGCTTGGAATTCCATCTCTCCCTTCCCCTCCTCCCCTCTTCCACCCCCCAAACCCCTCACCCACATGCTCTCTCTCTCTCTCTCTCTCAAAAAAAAAGAGATTTAAGAAGGATTTTTATCTTAAATTCAGAAGGAATTGATTTATTAAAAAAGACCTCTTAGCTGTACTTGAGATGCTGCTTTCCTTCTCCCACAATACATTGTGCTCTTCCTTTCCAACCTTGGCCTGGCAGAATAGCACCCACAAAGAAAAGGGCAGTGAGAAGAACTGTTCTGCCATCAAGGAGGTAGTGACCATCAGCATCACAAAGGCATTCATGGAGTGGGGTTCAAGAAGCTTACCCCTCCAGCACCCAAAGAGATCTGGAAATTTGCCATGAAGGAGATGGGAACTCCAAATGTGTACCACCAGGCTCAACAAAGCTGTCTGGGCCAAAGGAATAAGGAATGTTCCATATGGTATCTGTGTGCAGTTGTCCAGAAAATGTAAGGAGGATGAAGATTTACCAAACAAGCTCTCTATGTTCGTTACCTATGTACCTGTTACCACTTTAAAAAATCTGCAGTTAATGCAGATGAGAACTAATGATTGATTGTCCAATAAAAGTATAAAACTAAAAAAAAAAAATGGCTACTTAAAGGGGATAGTGAATGGATATTAATGAACATTATAAATATCTTATTTGAAAAAAATCTTTTCTTGAAGCTGATTTATAATTTTAAAAGATCAAAATTACTTAATATAAAAATTCCACACCCACACCTCTGGCCAGGATTTTTTAGATATTCTTCCCTAATAAATATAAAATATTTTGAATATATTTCTAAGCAAAAACTCAAATCACTTAAAGCCTTTCAAGACTGTAACTGGCCATTCTAGAAGAAAATACAAGTAAGAGACAATGGGCAAAGTCTAGATCAGCATTGTGCAATGGAAATATACCGCTCATCATAATTGTGAACCATGTATCTAATTTAAAAATTTTCAGTAGCTGTTTAAATATGTTAGAATAAATCAATAAAATTAACTTTAATAACATTTAACCCAATGTATAAAAATATTAACATTTAACCCATATCAATATAAAATTTATTATTGACATATTTGACTTTTTTTAAAGATTTTATTTATTTATTTGAGAGAGAGATCACAAGTAGGTAGAGAGGTAGGCAGAGACGGGGGGAGGGGGAGGGAGGCAGGATCCCCGCTGAGCAGAAAGTCTGACATGGGGCTTGATCCCAGGACCCTGAGATCATGACCTGAGCTGAAGGCAGAGGCTTTAACCCACTGAGCCACCCAGGCACCCCTTATAGTTGACATTTTTAATATCAAAATTTTAAAAATCCATCGTGTGTTTTACACTTATGAGACCATCTCAGTCTGTTGCTATCCACATTTCAAGTAGCCTCACATGGCTAGTGGCTTTCATATTGGATAGGTAGATGTAAAGAATGTATTGATTAATATAATGTATTTATTAACATGATGGATATAGTATGCTAATCCGGTGAAACCAAACACCAACATTTAGGAACTTCTAGTATGTGCTTAAAATTGTGTTAAACATATTATATAAATTATCTCATTTAATGTACTGTAAACCTATGGGATAAAAAAATACTAATACTACTCATATTAGTTCCATTATATGATTGAGAAACTTGGAATTAAAAACATAACCCAATGTACGACAGCTAAGACCAGGCAGAGAGAGAACTGAACCGGCTTACCTGCTTTCTCAGCTTATACTTTTGATTATTTCACACTACACTGGTTGTGTTTTGGAGGATTGCTGGCACTAGGATGATGGCTATGCAGTAAGTTGAGAAGTGGAGTAGTTTTAGAAATATTCACATAATAAAAGCAGCTGGGGTTGGTCATGGGTTATATACGTAGGTTGAGGGACAGGGAAATGTCTAGGATGATGGTTGCTTGCTTGAGCAGAAGGTCAGATTGTGTGACTATTGCTAAGATAAAAAACATTAGAGAAAGGCAGGTTTTTGAGAAAAGATTCTAAGTACTCCATACTTCAGATTCTGAACCTTCCTATCATCTTTTTAGTTACATTAAGCCTTTACTTGGAAATGTGATTTTAAAATGTCCCCTTACTCCTACTGGTTATTACACTGATCAGCCTAGAAAAAGAGAAAAATAAGGTATCAGAATAAAATAAAAGGAAGCCCCCACGATGACTTCCTTTCACAAATAGAAAGAAAAATTATACAAACAAGAGAACAATTTATAATGTATTTGGACTAAACCAACTTTTTGTAGATTAATAATATAGATTAAGTTTATGAAAAGATTAGAAAAATTTTAATTGTTAACTGGTTTAAAATCTAGGGGATAAAAACAGATGAACGCCCCAATGAATGGATTCAAAATAATACCACTTAGATACCAATTTACTCTGTCATATCTTTCTAGCAGATTTCCATTGTGAAACCTTTCTAGTAATGGGTGAAATCTGTTAAAAGCCCAGTAAGATGAGGCTCAGCAAGAGCTTTTGTGGCATTTATGTTCAATTTGGATGACAACTCTTATAGACACCAGGGATTAGAGGAAGGGACACCACTTTATTCCATTGTTGTTTAAAAAGCATTTATTTATGCCTCTCCTCAGTTTCTTTAGTCTGGCTACTTCAGTTTATTTATTTATTTATTTATTTATTTATTTATTTATTTATTTATCTGACAGAGGGAGAGATCACAAGTAGGCAGAGAGGTAGGCAGAGAGAGGGGAACCAGGCTCCCTGCTGAGCAGTAAGCCCCATGCGGGGCTGGATCCCAGGACCCTGAGATCATGACCTGAGCCGAAGGCAGAGGCTTTAACCCACTGAGCCACCCAGGCACTCGTGGCTACTTCATTTTAATTGAAGGTTGTTCTCATTCTTTGCTCCTATAAACTTGAATCCTTCAATAATTGGGCTGAATTATGATCTTCACATTTGGTTTGTTAAAGTAGGAAAAACCACCTCTATGTATGAGAATAGGAAAGGGAAAAATTGCAGGGAAAGAGCTCAAGTTTTGGAATAGTAGCTATGGAGACCAGCACTGGGAGGTAACAAAATTTTGTTAAAAAGATTGTCAAGGTCTGCTCAGAGCTGAAATGTCTATGTGTGGGTCAGAAGAAACAGAAGAAGGAAATCATCAACTGAATTTGAGTCTCAAAGTTTAAAACAGTAAAATGAAGAAAGTCCCCAGACAGTGTGAAACAGAAAGTGATATGACCTCATAGGTCTTATAGTTTCCTTTGTGTTTGCTAAGGGTATAACATTAATTGATTTCAGAGAAATTAAATAAAAGGCTTTTCTTAATAAAAGTTTCTCAAGGAAGAATTCACCTCAAAAGTAATATTTAACTGGCTGGGTTATGGACATTGGGGAGGGTATATGCTATGGTGAGTTCTGTGAAATGTATAAGCCTGATGATTCACAGACCTGTACCCCTGGGGGAAATAATACATTATATGTTAATATTTTAAAAAGAGCAATATTTAGCCAAAATCATTTATAAATAATGGATTCTACTTTCTTTCTTTAGCTCTGTTGTCATGTCTATTGCTTGCTTCTTTTTTTAAAGACTTATTTATTTGAGAGAGAGAGTGAAAGAGAAAGTGATCAGGGGGGTGGGGGGGGCTGGGTAGAGGAAGAGAGAGAGAGAGAGAATCTCAAGCAGACTCCCTGCTGAGGGCAGAGTCCAACACAGGGCTTGATGTCATGATCCTGAAATCATGACCTGAGCCGAAATCAAGAGTTGGACACTCAACCAAATGAGCCACCCAGGCATGCCTCTGTTGTTTGTTTCTTAGGGTAGTGATCTTTAGTACTGAAATTTAGTCTAAAATATGACAGTCATTTTCATTCAGTAACTACATAAATAATGAAACAATGGGGACAGTGAGGCATCCTGGACCCACACTTTGAAGTGTGGAAGTAAGGAAGTAAGGAAGATGTGAAACATGATACAGGTACAACCTAATATGTGATAATGATGGTCTCATTGGTAGGAGGAGAACCTGGATCGCCTAGAACAGTGTTGGAGTAATGTAAAGGAGATTAGACAATGCTGTTGACTGCATTCTACTCCCTTTAGGTCTTCCTTTTGTGTTGCAATGGCAACAGACAGGACAATGGATGTAACATGGATAGTTTGAGATTATGTATATTTGTTACCATAGCAGTCAGAGAAATGACAGACATGAGTAGTACTCAAGATGCACTAAGTTTCCAGGTTGTATATACTCTTTTTTATCCATTAGCTTAAACTTTCCTCATATTTTCTCACTCTCTGACCTCCTACACACCTTTAAACTCTGTAAGGATAGAAAAACAAAACTCTATTGTCATCCTTATTGTTGGGCCGGCGGTCCTGGGGAGCGCAGGAGATTCAATTAAATGACCACTGGTCCTCCATCTTGAGATCTTCACTCTGAAACCTTCCTGCCTCCAGGCCTTCCTTCCTCAGTACCCAAAGGAACAAAGACCTGAAAAAACCTGCCTGTATAGGGCATTGTCCGGCCACAAAGCCTACCCTTATATGGTGGTTACCTGAGCCTCTCTTTCTCCCCCATAAATATAGGCCTGCCATGTTCCTGGGCATGACTTCCTTGGCCCTGTTCTAACCGGGACCAAGAAACCTTGCCCCAGAGTGCTTCCATTAAAGCCTATTCGGACTTATTATCTGGCTTCCTGTCTCTGGTTATTTTTTACTGCCGACTGGAATAAATCTTACACTTACGATACATCTCATATATATTTGAAATCTCCAATGACTTACTGAGACATATTCTACTTATAAACTGAGAAAATTATTTATATGAATCCAATACAATAAATTTTTACCGAAGAACAGAACGGCAAAACTTTCTTGAGTATACATAACTTTTTCCATGGAACTCATTATTTCCTGCCTAGTTTCATACGTTTTTCTTAATGTCTTATCTTCCTATATATAGAAGACTACATCTACCTCTTTTCACTTCCTACTCTCTTGATCACTATATCTTAACACCTGTAGTAATATTTAGCTGGCATTTGTAATGTTAGGATTAAATTATAGGAGAGAAGTCAGAAGTATAGTTTTGAGATTCATTTGCATAGTTATCTGAGTCATTTGGAAAGATAATGAACAGAGAAGAGAGGAAACTAGTGCACAAAGAAAAGAAGAAAGTCAAGGATGGGATCTTGATGAACCGGCCACATTTTGTGGCATTGAAGAGGGGGAAAAACCCCATGAAGGGGAGAGAGGTGAAAGAAAGAGATAAAGGAATTACCAAGGTATTCTAATGTTGTAGGTAAGACATAGTTCAAAGGGTGGTGGTGGAATGTACAATTTTCTCTTTCTGAGCATAGATAGACCTTGAAAAAGATCTTTAATAACTTCTGAAAAGGAGTTTTAGTGGAGTGTTTTGGAGTAAATCAAATTGAAAGGGTTAGGGATGAATGGTTGATAAACAATTAGAGGCATCAGCTTGATAGTTTGTAAAAACCCATAGATCAGCTGTAGGAACCTCACAAACCACCATTAATGTGCTCTTTTATCACAGAGAATAATTTGCAACTCTTCATACCACATTAGTCAGGAAACTGGATTTTACTTCATTACTATCAATCTATTATTGTACAAGTTAAAGTGAGCTATTTTAACTACTTCCACTTTCTTATGTAAATTTAGCCTCAATACCCAATTGAAATGATATTAAGATGATGTTTATGCACAGGTGAAAAAAGGGGCATTTGTTTAGCATTTAATGGCTATTTAATATTTCCATTAAATTTTTAAGAAAATACAATTTTTACATATTTGAAAGACTTTTATATAAATATTAACTAACCAAAAAATCTTTGGTCAGATGGTGAGAACAGATTTTCTACTTTAGAAAATATGCTCATTTTCAGGTTACTATGAAAAATACTCTCAAGATACTCAGAGAAGACATATTTCCTGCTTACAAGGATCTCATAATCAACTAAGAATATAAAGTTGGACTGCTAAATATGTACTATTACAGGCAGAATCAGTTTGTCCCCATTTCTTAGTCTGTGAGGTTTCTATGAATATCCCCGCACAGGCTCAATTTTACCTTTAGTAAATGGTGGGGGAATTTCTTACCTAAGAATTGGATTAGCCCTATTGTAAAAGATAAAGCAATTCTTAAGCTTTTGCTAGCACTCAATATTGCCACAAATATCCATTAAAGACTGATGGTTCTACTACCTAAAAGGGTAGCTGTGGTGAGTGTGTGTGTGTGTGCGTGTGTGTGTGTGTGCACTTGTAAAATACTTGTAAAATACTTGATAACCAAGAAGAACGAGAAGGCATATACTACTGACTGAGAGACATTGGCCTCTCAATGCCCATCCTGGAATGTTCTGTAGTCTACCTGCTCCTAATCATGGTATTATTACACACTTACTAATTTAGATTTTGAGAATATATTACTACAAATTATGTTCAGTTTGCATTGCTGAGAGGGCAAGAAGACATATTTAACTTCTGAACCTAAAGGCTGTAACTCCTTCCCTACAATCTCTCTTGACAATGAGTCAGCAGAAGGGTAATTTTAAAAAGGCTTCACTGTTTTTGTACTACCATTCTCTTAATTCCGCACAAAAATCACCAAAGAGTATAGGAAGTAACCAACTTCGGTTAACTTCTCGGTGGCTAATAAAAGAAGTCACAATGTAGTAAGTTTAAAATCATTAAAAAATATGACATTATCCAGTTTCCAACAAACTTATGGTTTCACATGATGACTCCTAACGGGTTTAGGAAGATGGTTTTCCTGTCTCAAAATCATTTGCTTTATCTTCTTTCCAAATAAAGAAATAAGAATACTTGAAAATGCATCAAGAAACAATAGTGTCTATCGATAAAGAAGGAAATACTTTGCATGCCACAGAGGCTAAACATTCTTTTTTCTATATACGAATAACATGTATCTGTACATGTTCTCTGTATCTGTTTTCACATCAACAAAATCAGAATAATAATAGTATGTACCTCAGAAGTTATTTGGAGGTTGATATTAATGTATGAAAAACATTAAGAATATAAATTCTTTATTAATATTTGCTCTTACCATTTTCTTAAATATAGGCATAGAAGAGGAATTGTCTTTTGATCTATGGATCCTTAACATTACCTACATTCTCAGTAGATGCCTTAGTAGAGTCATATATTTATATACTTTGGAAGAGTTTATATGCAATGAGAATTGTGGTTCTGTGGAAATTTGGACATTCAAGGAAATCTATCCCTAAAATTATAGTCTTTTGGGGGAGGAAATCCTCCCCCACACCACCAATTTTATCTATAGTTTTTAAACTATCTGGCTCCTTTCTTCTTTTTTAAATTGATTTTGGCTTTTTTTTTTCTGGAAATTGTGCCTTTCATCACTATATATTAGTTTGCAAAGGCTGCCATAACAAAGTAACACAAACTGGGTGGCTTAAACAACAGAATTTATTTGTCTCATAGTTCTGGTAGGTTAGAAATTTGAATCAGCAGGACAGGTTCTTTCTGAGGGCCATGAGGGAAGCATCTGTCCCAGGTCTCTCCTTGACTTGAAGATGGCTGTCTTCTTCCTGAGTCTCTTCATATCACCTTTCCTCTCTGCTTATCTCCCCTTCTTGTGTCATTCTATCTGTAAGGACACTAGTCATATTGAATTGGGGGCCCATCCTACCCAGCTTTGGTCTCATTTTAACTGATTTCATCTGTAATGACTTATATCCAAATAAGTTCACATAATGAAATACTGGGGGTTTCCTAACATATGATTTTTATGGAGATACAATTTAACCCACAGCAATTAGTAATGTCAAATATTTTCTTATTGTGTTTTAAATAGTATTTTAGTATTAAAAAGTCTTCCTTATTTTTATTTGATTTCTCCTCTAATTTCTTTAATACATTTGTAATCATTTTCTCATAGAGTATTTCAAAAGTATGCATAAGTAGGGAAAATAGTATAAGGAACTGCCATGTAACTATCACCCACTATCAACAATTATCAACTCATGACCAATCTTCTTTTAAAGATTCTTTATATTTGAGTGTAGTTCAACAAAATATTACTTTAGTGTCTGGTATACAGCATTGTGATTCCACAAGTTTGTACATTGTGCTGTGCTTACCACAACTATAGCTGTTATCTGTCACCATAGAACCCTGTTACAATATCATTGGCTATACTCCTTATGCTGTGCTTTTGGTTCCCATGACTTAGCAACTCATGGCCAATCTTGTTATATTTATACTTCTGCCCTCTCCAGTCATACACATTTTTGAAGTAAATCCCAGATATTATATTATCTGGTAATGGTTTTACATCTCTAAAAACATAAGAACTTCTAAAAACATAGCCACAATAGTAATATTATACCTAAAAAATAAACAATAATTTCTAAATATCACCAAACATGTTGTCAATTAAAATTTCATCAAATGCTGGAAAAAATTGCTTCTCCTCCCCTTCCACCATCCTTCCCTCCCTTCCTTCCTTTCTGTAATTCAGAAATCAGCAAACTTTTTTAAGGTAAAACATAAAATTTTTTATGTGAAACCAGAAAATAAACATTTCTGGGTTTGTTGGCCACATACAGTTTTCACTGTAAATATATTTTTTTGTTTAACGTTATAAACATTTAAAAATGTAAAAGCCTTTTTAAGCTTGTAGACTGTAAAAACAGGCCACAGGCTAGATTTGACCTCCAAGCTACAGTTTGCTGACTTCTATATAGTTTGCTGTTTGAACTGGCATTAAGATCTATGTTGTATTGCTTTGAGATTACATATGCATGAGATTTATTAGAGTAAATGCTGGTGACAGAAAATAGAAAAGAAACCAGGACTGTCTCAGAGTACCACCAGATTGCAATGCTGTTCTGACGGTTGTGGAAGGAAAGAGAAAAGCAGGGAAGATTGGGTAGAAGAGTCCTCTGTGACCCCAATTATTCTAATATTGTTTCACTTTATGATATCCCTGATCTCTTGGATCTACCCCTTTATGATCCAGTAGTTGTTTATCTTTTTCTCACCATCCCTATTTTCCATCATTTTGTCTCCTATATCACTGACTATTCTATCTCATTTATCTTAGCAGTTAGATTCTCTATTTTTTATTGCATCTCAGAAATAACTTTTTTTTTTTTTTTAAAGATTTTACTTATTTGACAGAGAGAGACACACCAGAGAAGGAACACAAGCAGGGGTGGGGGTGGGGGTGGGAGAGGGAGAAGCAGCAGGCTTCCAGCCCAGCAGGAAGCCCCATGTGCTTGATCCCAGGACCCCAGGATCATGACCTGAGCCAAAGCAGACGCTTAATGACTGAGCCACCCAGGTGCCCCATCAGAAATAACATTGTTGATTTTAACCTGATTTAGACTTTAGTTCTTTTATTTCTCCAGTAAGAGATTCTTTAGTGTTTCCTATGGTTTTTTCAAGCCCAAAGAGTATCTTTACAATTGTTGTTTTGAATTCTAGTTCTGACATCTTACTTACATCCATATTCATTAGATTCCTGGCTGTGAGTTCTGCTTGTTCTGTTTTTGGGGTGAGTTCTTCCATCTTGTCATTATGTCCAGAAAAGAATAGATGAAAGGGAAGGAAAATACAAATATAGCAACAATGATACCAGAAAAATGTACACTACACAAATCAGAAGAGAACAGAAACCAAAAAGAAAAGAAAAAGAAAAAAAAATTGAGAATAAAATCAAGCAAGAAATAGAACATAACAGAACAATAAACTGGATTCTGAGTGTATTTTGGTCTGTTTGTTAGAAGAAACTAGATCCCAAAATAGGCAAGAAAGAAAACCTCAAAAATGTGTAAGTGTAAAAAGAAGTCTAAAATTAAATTTGAAAGTATAAAAGTGTAAAAATGAAATTTAAAAAAGACTTAAAAATAATTGATAAGATAATAAAGGAAAAGGAAAATAAAATATAAAACTGAAGGACTAAAAAATAATAACTATACTGGAAAAATATATACCACATGAATCAGAAGAGAACAGAAACCAATCAGATAAGAAAAGGGAAAAAAATGGGAATAAAATCAGACAAGAAGTCGAACAGAATAGAACAATAATCTAGATTCTGGGTGTATTTTGGTCTGTTAGAAGAAACCAGATCTTAAAATAGGCAAGAAAGAAACCTTTATACACACACACACACACATACACACACACAAATGTAGTTGAATACAAAGAAATGAAGCCAAAAATGAAATATATATATATTTATATATATAAACTGTAAGCATAAAAATAAAAATTTTAAAAGACTTAAAAAATAATTGAAAAGACAAGAAAATAATTGGATTCCACTGGCAGCCCCTGCCAGGATTGGGCCGCACCCACCACCAATGCACCCTACGGCCACCACTGCCCTTTGGAATGGCCACTAGGGGACCTGCCTGTGGCCTGAGCTGGGAGGTACAGCAGAAGACTGAGAAATAGAAGGACGCAGACCTGGAGCAGATCCTGAACCAGTGAATCACCACCCACTGCCACAAGGATGTGGGCTGGCCCTAGCCTGGGTGGGAGAACTTCTAGTATGGGCTTAAGGATGGCATGGTGCTGTGTGAGCTCATCAACAGGCTGTACCCCAAGGGACAGGCCCCAGGGAAGAAGATCCAGACCTCCTCCTTCAAGCAGCTGGAGCAGATCTCTTAGTTCCTGCAGGCCAAGCACTATGGCATCAACACCACTGACATCTTTCAGACTGTGGACCTCTGGGAAGAAAAGAACATAGCCTGTATGCAGTGGGTGCTGAAGAACCTGGGTGGACTGGTGGTAGCCCGGGATGATGGACTTTTCTCTGGGGATCCCAACTGCTTTCCTAAGAAGTCCAAGGAGAACCCTTGGAACTTCTCAAACAACCATCTGCAAGAGGGCAGGATTGTCACTCGGTTGCAGATGGGCAGCAACTGCTGGGCATCCCATTCCTGCATAACCAACTACAGGATGCTCTGCCAGATCCTCTGATCCTATCCTAGCCCTGTTCTTGCCCTCCCATGAATGGTTAATATATATGTTTTAGCAGTGACATTCCCCGAGAGCCCCTGGGGCTTTCAGACTCCCCTCGGCTAGGCTGGCGGCTTGGCCTGGCCTACCTCCTCTGGGGGTGCCCAATGGCAGGTGCTCTCCCTGTGCTTACTAATACAGTCCCTTCTTTAAACCTTTCCCCCTAAAAAAAGAAAATAACGGAAAAGTGTAAAAAATATAAAACTGCAGGGCTAAAGAACAAGAACTACACCAGAAAAATATACATTGCCCAATCAGAAGAGAACAGAAACCAAAGCAAAAAGGGAAAAAATGGGATTAAAATGGAAATAAAATCAGACGAGAAGTTGATCAGAACAGAACAATAAACTAGATCCTGGTGTATTTTGGTCTGTTCGTTAGAAAAAACTAGATCCCAAAGTAGGTCAGAAAGAAGAAAAAAAGGATATATATATATCTTTATACATACATATATATCATATATATAAAACATATATATTTCAAATATATATATATATTTGAATACAATGAAATGAAGCCAAAAATGAAATATATATAAACGGTAAGAGAAAAAATGAAAATTTAAAAAGGCTTAAAAAGTAATTGACAATAAAATAGCTGCAAAGGATCATAAAATACAGAACTAAAGGATTAAAGAAAAATTAGAAAAAACCACGAATGCTTTATACGTCTTTCCCCCAAAGCTGGAGTTTTACAGTTTTGTATGATTGGTAAACCTGGTATTTGCCAGAAGTTCCCCCGGGTCTTCTAGGGGAGGGGCCCGATCCTCAGATTCTCAGGTGTCTCTGCTTTGGAGGAATTGCCCCGCCCTTGCCAGGGGGCTGGGCTCAGTGTGGAGAAGGGGCTTAAAATGGAGGCGCTCCGATCTCTATCCGGGGGAAGTAATTTGGCCTTCCCCACTGTTCATTGAGCCCTCACAGAAAAGCTGTCAGTCTCTAGTTTGGGACTAAACTCTGTGTTCACCCAGCCTGTGACTGAGCATTTTTACCTCAAGCACGAGACCCACTTAGGAGTCTCCAAACTTCACAGACTCCTGTGGAGGATACCGGGCTGCTCCTCTCAGGATAGGACAGGGGGTCTCACTGCAGGTCTGCTTTTTGCTAGGCCCCTGCTCGGAGAGCTTTCCCCTGACCTGCAAGGGTTCCCGGTTTATGGCAAAACCGAGGAGAAAGAAAGGGCTCACTGTTGCAACCAGCTTTCCTGCTCTAATGCCTGGGAACTCTGCCAGACTCAGGCACCCTCGTTCTTTTTGTCACCCCGGGGATCCTGAGACCGTGCTGTCCCACGTGGGGATTCTGCCTCCTGAATGCCTCTGAGCGCCTTGAATTCAGGTAAACTTATAAAAGTTCAGACTTTGCACTCTGCTGTTTATAACACTTTCCCGTAGCCGGCTCATGGAGGCTTTCTACTCCTGTGTTTTATCTGCAGATGTATCGCCTCAGATTCCTATCTCTGCACCTCCTACCTTGTAAAAAGTGGTCGCTTTTCTATTTGTAAAATTCTTTTCTCAGATCTCTGGTTGATACAGGTTTTCAGAATGATTTAATTATTATCTAGCTGATTTCCAGGGAACAGACAAAACTAGGATCCCCTACTCCGCCACCATCTTGGAAGGTCTCAAATTCTCCTGTCTTTTGCCAGTGGGAGCTTGTTTAAGTTCGTTATTGAGATATCATTTGTTTGCAAGATTATGCTCACATTTTACTTATTCAGTTTGATGAAGTTGGACAGTCGTAAAAATCCATGTGACAATTATCCCAGGCAAGATATAGTGCATTCCTTTTTTGTTTTACACTCATATACATTTTTTCTTTTATTTATTTATTCTTAAACTTTCAATGTTATATTAGTTTCAGGTGTATAATATAGCGATTCAACAATTCTATACATTACTTAGTGCTCACCACAATAAATGCACTCATTTCCCTTTATCTATTTCACCCATCCCCCAACTTACCTCTGGTAACCACCAGTTTTTCACTATATTTAAGAGTCTGGGTTTTTTTGTTTGTTTTTGGTCTCTTTTTTTCATTTGTTCATTTCTTTTTGTTTTGTATGAGTGAAATCATATGGTACTTGTCTTTCTCTGACTATGTCACTTAGCACCATACTCTCTAGATCCATCCATGTTGTTGCAAATGGCAAGAATTCGTTACTTTTTATAGCTGAGTAATATTCCAGTGTGTGTGCGTGTGTGTGTGCGCGTGTGTGCGCGCACGCGCGCGCGCGGTTGTGTGCTTTATTCATACATCTTTGGATGGACACATGGGTTGCTTCTGTATTTTGGCTATTGTAAATAATGCTGCAATAAACATATGGGTGTACATATCTAGTTAAATTAGTGTTTTTGTATTTTTTGGGCAAATATCCAGTAGTAGAACTAGAACTTCTGGATTATATGGTAATTTTATTTTTAAATTTTTGAGGAACCTCTTTAGTTTTTACTACAGTAACTGTACCAGTTTGCATTCCCACCAGCAGTATATAAGGGTTCCTTTTTCTCCCTATCTTTGCAACACATGTTGTTCCTTGTGTTTTTGGTGTTAGTCATTCTGGCTGGTATGAGGTGGTATCTCATTGTGGTTTTGATCTGTATTTTTCTGATGATGAATGATGCTGAGTATCTTTTCATGTGTCTGTTGACCACTGTATGTCTTCTTTGGCGAAATGTCTGTTCATGTCTTCTGGCCGTTTTAATTGGATTATTTGTATATTATTTATATATTTTGGATACTAAATATGGCTACTTCTCCCATTCAGTAGGTTGTCTTTTTGTTCTGTTCATATTTTCCTTTGCTGGGCAGAAGTGTTTAGTTTTGATGTAGTCCTAATAGTTTATTTTTGCTTTTATTTCCTATGCCTCAGGAAACTATCTAGAAAAATGGTGCTATGGCCCATGTCAGAGAAATTACTGTCTATGCTCTTTTCTGGGGTTTTTATAGTTTCAGATGTCACATTTAGGTCCTTAATCAATTTTGAATTATTTCTGTATTTGGTGTATGAAAGTGGTCATTTTATTCTGCATATAGCTGTCCAGTTTTCCCAACACCATTTGTTGAAGACACCATCTTTTTCCCTTTGCATATTCCTGCCTCCGTTGTCATAGGTTAATTGACTATTTAATTATGGTTTTATTTCTGGGCTCTCTCTTGTGCTCCATTGATTTATGTGTCTACTTTTGTGCCAGTTCCATAGTATTTTGATTACTGCACCATTGTGGTATATCCTGAAGCCTGGGATTGTGATACCTCATTTTGTTCTTCTTTTTCAAGATTGCTTTTGCTGTTTGGGTCTTCTGTGGTTCTATAGAAATTTTGTGATTATTTGTTCTAGTTTTATAAAAAATGCTGTTGGTATTTTGATAGGGCTTGCATTAAATCAAGATGTAGCACATTTCTGTCATCCTAGAAAACTTCCTCCTGCTCCTTTGCAATTAGTCAGCTCCTCCCTCAACTTCAAACAAGTATTAACCTGATTTTTAACACTATAGATTCATTTTTTTTAGTACTAGAAATTCATATAAATGGAATTTTTTATTAGGTACTTCCTTGTGTCTGTCTTCTTTCACTCAGCATAAAGTTTTAAGATTCATCCATATTGTTCGTAGGCAAATCTTTTTTTTTTTTTAAATTGCTAAGCAGTAGTGCCTTGGATAAATATATCAAGATTGCCTTCATAGTCAATTGGTGTTCCATAATCAGTCACTCCCTACCAGATCCTAGTAGTACACCAGAAGGTGTTTTTCAAAAAGTCTATAATTCTCTGTTTCATTCACTGTTGCTCTAAGAACCTCATAATCTGAAGTCTGAGCCTCCCATGGGGTCTAGTCATAAACTTCACACCATGTTTTTTTTCACCAATGATGCTTTGAATTCCATAGGGTCTGTAAGGAGGCATCACAGCGTCAAGCTTTTTTAAAAATAAAATTTATTTTGTGATAATTCATATACCATTGTAAGAAATAATACATAAAGATTCTGTGCACATTTTACAGTTTCTCTCAATGATAACTTCTTTTTTTTTAAGATTGTATTTATTTATGAGAGAGAGAGAGAGCAGAGAGAGGGGAAGGAGCAGAGTGAGAGAGACAAGCAGATTCTGCACAGAACGCTGAGCCCGATATGGGGCTCAATCTTAGTACCCTGAAATCATGACCTAAGCCAAAACCAAGAGTTGGACACTTAACTAACTGAGCCATCCAGGTGCCCCTAAATGGTAACTTCTTGCAAAATTCTAGCAAAAGTACGGGGTATTAATGGTAATTTTGTCAAGATACAAACATTTTATCATCACAAAGTTCTCTCATGTTGCCATCTTATAGTCACATCCACTTCTCTCCCACCCCCAAATGGTCCTTAAGTCCTAGAAACCACTAATCCATGGTTTTGTCATTTCGATAGTGACATATAAGTGGAAATATATAGTATGAAACCATTTGGTATTGGCTTTTTTCACTCTCTTTAAGTCCCTGGAGATTCATTCAGATTGTTATGAGTATCACTGGTTTGTTCTTTTTTTTAACTGCTGAATAGTATTCCATGGCATGGATATACCACAGTTTGTTTAACTGTGTTGAAGGGTATCTGGATTGTTTCCAGAGTTTGCATATTATGAATAAAGCTGCTATGAGAATTCATATAGATTTGTGTGTGTGTGTGTGTGTGTGTGAGCATAAGCTTTCATTTCTTTGTGGCAAATGCTCAAGCACAATGGACAAGTCATATGGCAGTTGTATGTTTAGTTTTTTGAGAAACTACCAAAATATTCCCAGAGTGGTTGTATATTTTATATCCCAGTTTCTCCACATCCTTGCCAGTATATGATGTTGTCACTATTTTTTATTTTAGCTACTCTCATGGATGTACAGTGATATTTCATCTTGTTTTAAATTTTCATTTCCATAATGACTAAGGATGTTGGATCTTTTATGTGCTTATATGCCATCTGTTTCCTTTCTGTGAAATATCTGATCATTCGTTTTTTGGCATAAGGACTATGGTTCTAATAGTGTTTGTAACATTTAAGTATTCCCCTTTCCCCAGTGTATAGTCACCAAATTAAATGTCCATAGTTTCCTTTAGGAAAAGATAGGGATATTTATGACCATTTATACTTGTCATGGTGTTCCAGGGTCCTCCCTGCTTAGGACTTCCCAAAACTAACAAAAGGCCATGACTCTTTACTGGGGCATCTGTTCTCAGAATTCTGGTTATCCTTAAAATCTCTTAATTTTCCAGATTGTATTCCTTATTTCCTGTTCATCTCATTTGCCTCTAGAGAAGCTGTGTATTAACCACTTCCATAAGTCTCTGCTTTTCGGGCGCCTGGGTGACTCAGTTGGTTAAGCAACTGCCTTTGGCTCGGGTCATGATCCCAGAGTCCTGGGATTGAGTCCCACATCGGGCTCCCAGCTCCACGGGGAATCTGCTTCTCCATCTGACTTTCTCCCCTCTCATGCTCTCTCTCACTGTCTCCTTCTCAAATAAATAAATAAAATCTTAAAAAAAAAAAAGTCTCTACTTCTCAAGCTTCCCTAGTTTTTTCTCTGAGCACAACAGTCATAATTATTACAGCCATCCAGCTTCTGTCCCTTCTTGCTGCTTGGAGTCTATTGTTTTGAGAGCCTAGTATCACTATTGCTATTATTACCTTGTTCTCTAATGTCATCTTCTATTTATAAGCCCTAGCCTTCAGAGGAGAACTGTGCTAAACTTTAAAATATTGCTGGTGATCTTCCCATTAACATATTTCTTAAAATTTGGGTAAATATTGTGGGTTTTCTGGCGTTATATGTTATATTCACTCTAGCAAACCCACTTATTTTAGCTTTTAAGTAACTTTTTCCCACTATCTGATAGAGCAATTCAGGTATTTCCACCTCACTTAGTAAAAGTCATTACATTTTCCATGCTTCTAGGAGTTATCCTAATAAGATGTTTATGTCTCTTTAGGCCTTTGATAGAGAGTCATATTCCATATCTTGGGAGAGGATACATTGATAGTTTCCTCCTATCCAACTTTATATTGGCACTCTTGATAAGACTCCCTCAGGATCTAGTCCCACTGGATCCTCCTGGCACATGATGACTAGCTCTGGCGGCTCTTTTGGGGTACAGTTCTTTTTTCTATGCCCAGAATTTTTCAGTCAGGACAGATTTCAAGGGATGTTTTGTGGGGGAAGAGGCCTCTGCATTTTTTTAAGCAAGGGAGACTTGTTATCCTTTTTTAGAGAGATGTGAACCATTTCTATAGGCTCAGCACATCTAGAAGATTTTGAGAATTTTCAGGGCATCAACTAGATATACCCATTCCATGTGTCAGGGCCCTGTTTTTCTCTTCACTATGGTTCTGACCTAGGCATAGCACTTCTGCCTTAATTGGGAGTTTAACGGTTTTTGTTTGGTGCATCTGAGGATTGTATTCTGAGCTGGGTCCTCTGTTTTCTCTGCCCTCTGGCTTCAAGAGACAATAGTCCCCAGAGAGTTGGTCTTTCGCCTTAGCTTTTACTTGCTGATTAATCACCTTAGCTATATATCATCTTATTCAGAATGATCAAGTTTGTCAAAAACCACTCAATTGTACTATTCTTATAGTTGTGTTTTCCCCCATATTTCTTAACTAGTTTATATGCTGGACCAGCCAATGCACCCCCATCCTTCATTATGGCACCCCAAGACCACACTAGTAACAATTTTAACATTTGCATTGCCGTGTAGTGCCAGTGGTTATATTCCATTCATAGTTTGCCATGTGGCAAGGAGTGATCCAGCTTCAAATTCCTACCCAAATTTGGCTCACTTGAACGACTCCTGGCACTAGGCTCACAGGGAAGCAGAATCTGTGATGGAGATAAGTGTGCAGGTGGTTTATTATAAGATTAGGGAGGAGAGGAAAGAAGTGGAACTTTGGAAAGGAAGATTAACTGGATCTGGTTTCGGTTGAAGCCTTAGCTGAACTTTGGGTTATGTAAAGATGGATTGACCCTTCAGAAATGCTCTGAATTGGAGCAAGGAAGACAGACCTTTCTATGTCAACTTCACTTGGGAAAGAAATACCACCTTGGGGAAGGTGGCTGTCTTTAGGTATCTGATGGGACTGATACCTGTGAGCTATCTGCCAGACCCTCTCTTGGGAGGTCATTTAAGGATATATACAGAATATCATCCCATACTAGTATGTACAGGTATTTCTCATTCCATTTTAAAGTTGCATAGTACCCCAGTATGTGCATACACCAAATTTATTCAATGCATTCCTTTTTTAGAAAAGATTTTATTTATTTGAGAGAGGGGGGCCACAAGCTTGGGTCAGGGAGTAGAGGGAGAGGGAGAAACAGGCTCCCCACTGAGCAGGGAGCTTGATGCAGGGCTCAACCCCAAGACCCTGAGATCATGACTGGAGCCTAAGGCAGATGCTTAACTGACTGAGCCACCCAGGTGCCACAATCCATTCCCTTTTGATATATTATATATATTTATTTACTTCAGTCTTCAGGTATTAAATAATACTACTATAAATAGCCTTATTTTTACATCTTTTTTATTTTTGTCAGTGTAACTTTGAGATAGACTCATAGAAGTAAGATTGCTATTTCAAAAGATAAATATGTATGCAATATTGCTGGATATATGCAATATCCCCTTCATAGGCATTTTACCATTTTGCAGTACCAACAGCAAGTAATGACAGTGGCTATTTATTCACAATCCCATCAATAGATTGTGTTGTTAAACTTTTGATTTTCCAATCTGATACGTGAGAAATGACATTTCAATGTAGTTTTAATTTGCATTTCTCTTATTATGAATGATTTGGAGCATCTTTTCATATGAGTAAGAGTCATTTACATTTTTAACTGTCTCTTCATCTTTCTAACTCATTTTTCTGTGGGGCTGATGGTTTTTTCTGTGTGTCTATTTTTGTCATTTAGAACTACTGTATATACTGTAGATAGTAACCCTTTTTAACATAACTTACAAATTCATTTTTGGAATTTTCCATCTGTCCTTTTATTTTGCCCATATATTTTGTGATGTGAAGTTTTATTTTATTTTTATGTAATCAAATGTATCCATCTTTTTTCCATACTGCTTCTAAATTATGGTTGGAAAACATTTCTTCATTTCCAGCTTATAGAGTAATTTACACGTGATTTTTGAGGAGTCCTGCTCCAGGCCCAAAACTTACGTGTGATCAGTTAGGCCCAAATTAAGGTAAGTATAGTCTTTGCCTGGAAAGCTGCCCTCCTCACACCAGACTTGGTGCACAGTCTGGAGGGAGGTACATTAAGGACTCAGCACAGCTGCAATGCTACTGGATTGCAGATATATAAATATCAGCATTTATAGCTCCAAGGCCTTCATTTAGAGACCTCCTCGGTTGCGGGGAGGTCTGTCCAAGCCTTTCTCAAGTACCTCTTTCACGGATACCACTTTATCCAGGCACCTTGAAGATGCTTTTCTCTGCTTTCACTCAATATTCAGTGTTGTTAAACTTCTAGCCTTTCTTCAAGTCTCTCCTCGGCCCCCCAGGTCCATACAAAAACTAGAGACTTCCTCCCATCTGCTTACATCTGACCCTCACCCTGCAATTGCCAGGGGAAAAATAAACCACTGGGAAAGCCAGTAGTTTTTTCCTGTTTTGCCTCTTACTTACCATGTCTCAATGAGTGAATAAAGGCCTGATTGTTTCTTTCATTTTGACTTGTCCTAATTTACCACCTCGGCACGTGGCAGCTCAGCTCTCTCCAGCTCAGCTATTGACAATTTTAAAGACTTACATTAATTCAATTTTTACAGTCATATCTCTGGGTGCATTTGTAATTTTTAGTGTGAGAAATGGATCCAGTTATCATTTTCCATAAAGCTATTTTGTCACTCCATCATCACTTGTTTCAAAGAACATCTTTTTTCCACCACTGTTTTTAAATATCACCTCTACACTAATGATTTATGTTGCTTAAACCTTCTGTCTGGAAGTGAAACCCATCACTTCCAATCGCAATTTACAGGCTAAAGCAAATCCCAGGATGAAGCCTGAGGCCAATAGGGTAGGAAGGGATAATTCTCCCCCAGGAGGGAGTAGCAAATATTTATAAATAATAATAACATCTATTACACACTCCTATCCCCAACTATGCAGATGCATCTCCCCATCCAAAATCACAAATGAGGCACCCACCGCTAGTTTCCAGTGCAATCTTCTAGATGTTTTCAAGTTTAATCAATGATAAATATTTGTGGTGGCAATGTTCCTCCTGTCTTGTTCCTGAATTTAGTAGAGATTCTCCAAGTGTTTTTCCATACAGCAGAATGCTGGATTTGGCATTGAGAGAGATAAAAATATATCTATTCTTATATTATTGAGTATTCAGTTTTGCCAAATTTCAAATTTCAGCATCTAGGGGATACTAATATGTAATTTTTCCAAGATCTACTAAGAGGATGCATAATGGTAGCATATTTCCCAATTTGGAGTTTCATTTTGTATTTCTTGTGTAATCTTTCACTAGGTCATGGTTTATTATTACTTTAATGTGCTCCTGAATACTTACAGGGAATAAACAATATATTTAAAGTATGCCACAGAGTCTGGCACAAGGTTCAAACAATATTAGATATTACTATTTGGCTATAGAGTTCACTCTATTTCTATATTTCCTTTGTTTTATGTATGCATTTTAAATCATCTGGACTTTAATTTAGCCTAACAGGTAAGGACATTCAGTTGTTCTTTCTCTCTTCCTCTATTCCCCTCCCTTCTGTGCTTCCTTCTTTCCATCTCTCCTTCCCTCCTTCATTCCATCTCCCTTTCCTTCCTTCCTTCCTTCCTTGGCTGTCTGCTAATGGTTAGCTGAATGTTTTAATAACCTATATTGACTCTTCACTCATTTCTCTCTTGACTTGAAATGCTACCTTTACCATTTATGAATATATATGATTCTCTTCATTGATGGCCTCTTGCCACAGTGCCGTATTAACTCCCTGTTTTTCTCTACTTCACTGTTGTTCCTGGCCCCACAGTCCCTCTCATGGTGTGACAACACTTCCTCTCTCTAGTGCTGCTGGTATTTGTGTTGTCAGTATAAGTATCTTGATAAAAAAGTAGTTAAAAATTTTTTTGAGACAGCATGAGGAGATAGGGAGTAGAGAAATTTAGGGGTACAATTCCTCTCTGTCCCCACACTGTGGTGTAGAGTTGACTATTTGATTTTACATTCCTCACATTCCCTAGGCCCTGAAGCCAGAATCAGGCAGTTGTGTAAGTCATAGCGTTATACTCCCTTTCTTTCTTTCTTTTTTTTTATACTCCCTTTCTTAGAGCTACTATTTATCTATTTAAGACTATAGAACATGTACAATTCCAGTGTGCATTTTAAAAATTCAGCACACTTAGTGATGTACTTAGGGATCATTCACTAGATATTTGGGATATGATCTCTTGGTACTTTCAGTCCAAATTGTAGTTGTCTGCTTCTCTTTTATGAATTTGTACAGGTATTTTAATTGAAAATTGGAAGAGGTCGAATCCGATCTAGGTAGATTGTCATCTCTATAACATGAAAATTTCATTACTTGTTTGTAATGATAGAAATCAATGAGCTGTTAAAGTTTGCCTAAAGCCTCTTACCAAACTGGACTTGAAGTTTTATTGGAATATAACTCTGACTCAACTTCTTCATACACACACACACACACACACACACACACACACACACACATACACACACACATATGTTTATACAAAATATATGTGTATAACATATAATATGCAAAATACATATAAATATGTATATAATTATATATCTAATATGTATATAACATATCACACATTCATTCTATGTATGAATACATACTTAAACCTTTACTGAGTAAACTAGGAGCCACATCTCACTAATTTTTTTTTTAAGATTTTATTTATTTATTTGACAGAGAGAGAAATCACAAGCAGGCAGAGAGGCAGGCAGAAGGAGAGCGGGAAGTAGGCTCCCTGCTGAGCAGAAAGCCCGATGTGGGGCTCGATCCCAGGACCCTGGAATCATGACCTGGGCTGAATGCAGAGGCTTTCACCCACTGAGCCACCCAGGCATCCCTCATCAAAGTTTATTTAAAGACACTTTGCAAATCTGTGGAATGTTTTGTGCATTTTTGTTCCTTAAACAAAAATTTGAGTAAAGTCCCCTCTTTAATGATATTTGCCAAATCAACAGATCCCCAGAGCAGGAATCCTCCCATTCCAAGGAACTAAGGCTCATGTGGGACAAGATGAATAGCATTTTACTTGCAATGACATGCTGAGGGATGTGCATACTAAAGTTAACATCACAACGCACAGCCCTAATTCCCATTTTATGGATTTTCTTTTTTTTTTTTTTTTAAAGATTTTATTTATTTATTTGATAGAGAGGGATCACAAGTAGGCAGAGAGGCTGGCAGAGAGAGAGGAGGAAGCAGGCTCCCCTCTGAACAGAGAGCCCAATGTGGGGCTTGGGGCTCGATCCCAGGACCCTGAGATCATGACCTGAGCCCAAGGCAGAGGCTTTAACCCACTGAGCCACCCAGGCGCCCCTGGATTTTCATTACTAAATAAAATTATCTTAGGGCAAGGTACTAATTTATACATATGTAAATAGTGTGGTTTCTCTTCTCTTTTCTTTTCAGCATGCTATCTTTCAAAAAAGTTTTTTCAACTATTCCTTCAATGTAGAGATTTCCAATATTGTTTTATATAACAAATTCTGAGGAGAACTGGGTGGGAAAGACAGAATATACAGTTATACCAGAGATCTTTTTTTCCTTTACTGTTTTGGTTTTGGAACCAGACTCAATGCAGTTATTATCACAATGGATTTGTGATGCTGGCATAGCTCATATAGTTCCCGATTCCTTTCCTAAATCATTGTGTAAAAAGTCATGGACGTTCAAAAGGATTTTATCTAATTCAGCCTGTTGATGATAAATTTTGCTTCAGTGTTTTGTATTTTTGATGTTTGAATCAGTTTTCCACGTTCAAATTAATATAGGGCTTTACTAAAGCATGTAATGAAAAGAAGTTTTAATGTTGTGAAAGAGAAGATTTTCCTCATTCTAGTGTAAGGTTATTTAAGTACTTTCATTTCTCCCACATTCAAGCCTTTTTAATGTTTCAAGAAATTATCTTATTCAAAGTCACAAATTGTATATGTGAGTCTAACATCAGTTTAGAAATTTGAAGCTATACATACATTATGAAATCATAATGTATGTATGGCAACTTTAATATATGTGGCAGGTTGAAGTCAGAGATCTATTTACAGTGGCAGAAATGTGATACTGATACTATAGTGACAAACTGACCTTTGGTATTTTGCTGGTGAGGATTCTGACATCTACAGCAGTCTTGTCCTTCTGAAAATGGACAGGTTTTCCCATTTCGTTTTCTGTCGAGTGTGGATTAATCAGATAAGCAAGCAGAGATAGGTATCATCAATTTTTCTGAATAGAATTCAGTCTACTCTGGTTAAAACCGCAAGCAGTTTCATTTTGTTTGGTCATGCATACAATTTTTCTTCCTTCATTTGCACTTCTCTTTCTCAAAGTCGTATCTCCCATAATTAAATTTATCTTCCATAATTAAATTTATGACTAAATTGAGACTGAGAATAGCTTTATTATAATTAATTATGTTGAAACAACTTCATTTTCCTTTTTCTCTAACAAGACCTTTTCTATAACACACACAAATTCACAGTTTGATTGCTTAAGCTTTGCACTGGTAGTGATCTTAGTGTACAGTGCAAATATGAAAGGAAAACTTTTTGTTTAACTAAAATAAAAAATACCAATAGGTTAACAAACTCAAAAATATCTTTGGTTTTACATTTATAATGCCTCTTGGACATTTATTCTTAGGGGATCTCCTGGTGACTTAAATTCAGTCTGTCTATGATCTCACTTTCCATCTTACCTCATTCATCCACCAGTAAACTTCAAGCTACTTAAGGGAAGAAAATGTATCTTATTTGTCTCTTTATCCCTGGTGTCTCTCTAGCTCAGTGCCTGGTACATAGTAAGAGCTCAATAAATATTCTTTTTTTTTTTTTTTTAAGATTTTATTTATTTATTTGACAGAGAGATCACAAGTAGGCAGAGAGGCAGGCAGAGAAAGACGGGGAAGCAGGCTCCCTGCTGAGTAGAAAGCCCGATGTGGGGCTCGATCTCAGGACCCTAAGACTATGACCTGAGGCGAAGGCAGAGACTTTAACCCACTGAGCCACCCAGGCGCCCCTCAATAAATATTCTTGAATGAATAAACTTGCCTCTTCTCTTGGATTGCTAAATTAAGTTTCCCATACTGCCATTCTCTCAGTCTTCAAAACTCCATATAATATTTGCCTCCTAAATTCAATCAGTTCCTAAATTGTATATATTCCAAATAAACAATATGTTTCAAATATAACTCTTTGCCCATATCCACTGCTACGTCACCAGTTCAAGATTTTATTGCTTCTCTTATACTAATGCACTAGTTTTATGTTTCCCCCAATTTCAACCTCTTTTTTTCTCAGTCTGTTCTGAACAAGATACATCATTCCAAAAGTGCAGAATTTACCATGTCACTTTGTTAGGTGGAAGTTTTTAAGCCTCTTTGGTCTTCACAGAATAAAATTCAACTCACTTTGCATTCAGAGATCTCTGTAATGTGATCTGAATCTTCTGTGATTTGTAGGTCTCCGTAGGGACCTAGGGGCTGCCTATTATTCTTCCCACCTCTCTGTAATGTATATGACTCATGTGGTTTGGAAGATAGGAAAATTACCTTCCTCAAGCTTAAAACTGGCTTTTTAAAAAAAATGTAATTTGGGTTAACTTCATCCCGTCTGGCATTAGGTCCTGCCACATTAGTTCTCATCTTCTGAAATAAATGTATGGGAAATCATTCATTTAAGACAAAAGAAAACCTGAATTTCACTATGATTGCAAATTTGCTGTTTAATTGAATCACTTTTGCATTAGGTCTCTTCCATTCACTGGGAAGACTGCAGTTAAACTCTTAGTTGAAGTTGTTTTATTAAGTCGTTCACATCTTGCAGGTTCACATGGCTCTTAAATTTCTTGAATCATCCTTCGCATGATTTGAAATTCAGTGCCTGCATCTTATCCTCTCTCCCTATCACCTTCCACGGATCTTCAAAGATGTCCAAGACCTCTGCTGTAGCAACACAGTTCTTTAAGGACTCCTACGTGGGTTGTGTCTATGAATCCTCTGCACAAGGTATTCTTTAATTCCTCCAATATGTTATGTTGTGCTTGAGAAACATGGTGAATCTTTGACAAAGAAACTGTGACGGTTTTTTCTTTTTTGCTTTTCACACATAGTAAAATAACATCAACTGCGAAATGTCCATGGACGAGCTAATAACTTTTATGTTAGTTATTATTTGTTTACTTTCTATATTTGTTCCTTTCAATCTTCCTTTTCACTTCCAAATTTTCTTCCAAGCTTAACAATTTTTTAGGTCTCTTATACTTACCTATTTTCCTCAAAGATTTTTCTACTTCCTTGGAAAATACTGTTACTTAACAGTGTGGGGAAGATGATATGAAGACACATGGTGTGTCAAACATTAAGCTCATGAAAAGTGATCCTACCTAGGAATTAAATTAGTCACAAATGTTTGTCTGTATATGCAAATTCATTACAGTCGGGTTTTCAATTCACCTTTCAAATTCAGAGTACAATTTTGCAAGTTATAGTAAACATCTGGGTAGTGCTAATTCAGAGAGCGAGTTATTTCAAGATATATGTTTCTGCACCATTTATTCATCTTGCTCTTACCTGTGTCTTCCACTTGAAATCTCTGTCCCAACAGTTTCCTTCCCATTGTATTTCATAAGTCCAAAATCCACTTGATTTTATGGTCATGTGCCATTTGCTGTATTGAATGTCTTTGTTTCTTCCCAGTTGGAAGAGAATACTTTTATTTGAATTGTCCTAACCTATTAATTAATTCATTTATTCAGCAAATATTAAATATTCTATGCTAATCATGACTAATTTCAGGCTACCAACATATCATTGAATACAGAGTTGTGGAAATAGACACACACAGTCCAGCTCCATGGGTACTGTGGAATTCAACAAATGCTGCAAATTTGGGCTGCATTTTTCTCCAGAGAGCAGTTTACAAGTAAACCCAAGTCCAATTACAAGCAATCCATAAAAATACATATCCATAAAAATGGATATATAAAATGGATCTATCTATTATCTATCTATCTATCTATCTATCTATCTATCTATCTATCTATCTATCTATCATGATAAATAGTTGTTTAGTATGATGGATAGTGATACCTATACCTACCAGGGAGAAATTAAAACAGGAAAAGAGAGAGGAGATGTGGAGTGGCAGAATTGAATTTTAGATTTGTCAGTCAGAGAAGACCTTGTTGAATAGGGTAACAGCACACAGGATGAGGGAGAAGGCTGTAGAGATCCTTCAAGACCCGGTATTTATTGGAAGCCTGTGAAATTGTAGCATGTCTGCTGTGTTGGAGAGACAATGAGAAAAACATTATAGTTGGAGTAGAGAGAAAGCAATGAGAAGGTTGAAGATCAGGTAAGATGTAAAGGGGATACTTCATAGGCCATAGCAGGGCTTTATAGGCCATGGTAGAACATTTCTTTTGACTCTTAATGACTAGGGAAACCATTGCACCTTTTTTTTTTCCAGAGGATTGACATTCTCTAAGTTCTGTGTGAGAAATGGATTGACATGAGGCAAAAGCAGAAGCAAGGAGAACGGTAGTAGGGCATGCATTCAGGCAAGATAACCATAGTGGCTTGGGCCAAACTGACAAGTGCACTTATAAAAATTGGTCTGTTTTTATAATAGACTTTGAAGATAGAATTTGACAAGATTTTTCAATGGATTATCTGTGGGGTGGGGAAAAAGAGAGCAATAAAAATATGGCTCCAAGTGTTTGGGAATGAGCAAATGGGGGAATGAGATGGAAAAGGTTTTAAGATAACATATGCTGTAGGGAGAATGGGGCTATCAGGAGTGTTGGGAGCTCAAATTTGAATATGTTAAATATCATATACACAAGCCCGACTGGAATGAGTTCAAGAAAGAATTGGAAAAGAAATATTGTAGCAGCAATTATAGCTTACTCTTCTGAAAAATTTTGCTGAAAAGGTGAGCAAAAATGTACAGAGGAAGCTAGAGGAGAAAGTTGGTACAATTGAGGGTCCTATTCGAGGACAGGAGAAATAATAGCATATTTGCACACTGATGAGAATGATCCAATAGAAAGGAAAACATGTTACTAGAGGATTAGGGGAGAATTTCTAAAGAGACATACTTGGATAAGGAATGGAGACTTGACAAAAAGTGGAGAGACTGTCCATAGCTAAGGGCTAGGAGATTTCATTGATAATAGTAGGAGGAAAGGCAAGATATGTGGACATTGATGCCCATGGGTGGATAGATACAGTGATGGGGACTTGAAGACATTTTCTTCCTACTGTTTCTTTTTTTCTCTTATAAAGAGAAAGTATATTCATGTACTGAGAATAAGCATGGAGAATAGTTTTCAAGGGGACAGGTGAAGATATGGCATATTCGATGTGGAAGTAGAGTGTGGAAGGAAGCCTACATGATGCAGGAACTGAACTGTGCTTTGGGCAGCAGTGATGGACCTCTGGACTTGATGGTCACAAATCCAAAGTGAGGCTAATCAGTGGGATTTTGTGTTTTTCACCAGTCATATTCAGCTCTGTGGATGCAGGTGGACCCAGTTAATATTCTGAAAAAATTTCCTTTTGCATATTGCAGAATTTGAAGTTTATTCTTAGAGCGATAACTTTGTCCAGAAGGGCTTTTCAAGAAGATGTGTAGCACAGAGATGGATATGACACAGAGAGTCTTCCTAAAAAACTGTGAATGTGTTGATCATGAGAAAAAAAATAAGTGTGCTTTTTACAAGTAATAGCCATTTTATCTCCGAAGTGTTCTAAGCAGTTTATTTCTCCTTCTGCTTTTGGATTTGCACAGATACTGTTTTCTCTTTGTCTGGCTTTATCTCAGTTCATTATTTAGAGTTTACATTTTATAAAACCAGAAGGTGGTTTAATATAGTGTAATGTATTCCTGTGGTGCTACAATTCAGTGGCAGTCTTTTGTTCTCATAGCTCCATGTTACATCCCATTGAGACTCAGGCTTAGTCCAAAATAATCTGTTTGCTCAAGCACAGGATTTTGACTTCAATTCTTCCCACTTGCCACCACTCAATAAAAAGTTCCTATTTCATTTAAAGAAACAATATGTATTAAAATACAGAACAGGCCAATATGAAACATTTAGTTTAATCACAAATGGTTTTGAAGACACCAATTTTAGTTTATCAAGACCTTATGGTATTGTGTTATTTAAAATTCAGAGGTAACAGTACAGATTTGCACAGGGGCATTTGAGCTAGCCAATATTTTCAGACAGATTGCCACAAACACAAAACATCAACTGTCCAGTTATTTTTCTCTGTCTCCTCTGGGTGGGCTAAAGCCAGTGTGATCTCAGCCCATCTATTTTATTTTTTTTTAATTAAAATAATTCACCATTTAATAAGTGATGGCCTTTCCTTTAGGTAGTAAATATTTACCATCATTACTCAGAGGGACACTTAATTGCACCTGGGGTTTGAATTATCAAAAAAAAAAATTCTTTTTCAAAGAGGCTGAAAATGTTCTGCTTTAAATTTTCTGTATATTTATGCAATATTAGTTTAGAACATATCATATTCAAATATCACTGGTGTGGGACATCAATTTGAAAGCAATAGACTGCTTTCAAAACATGTTAAAAATTTGGTAGGAGAGAAATACTATCACAGAAGTATTCCAAGGGAGTAAATGGAGCAACAAGAGTGAAATGCTGAGTGTGAACCAAGTCTGGAACTGGAATGCTGAGGTTAAGTGAGGGGGGTTGTTTGTTTTAAACTGTGTCACATAAGCATGTTTATATTACAAGGACTTATTCCAAGCTCACTATATATCCTTTGTATATCTTACCTCATTGTCGTAGATTTGCTGTCAGTTACTACTTAGACCACTTTGGATCCCATATAATTTAATTTCATGAACCCTAAACACAAGAAATAGCTCTAGGAGAAAAACTGTAATTAAGTGGAAAGTGAACCTTCTGAATCCACATTTGTTTTTGTTGACAAATATAAATTGAAGTATTCTCAACAAATTGGGATCTCTGGGAATTGGACTCTTCTCTGAGTATATTTATAGAAACATTATCCTCCAGACTGATGGTGTTGCTTGGTCTTTCCTTGTTCTAGTTTACTACCTGATGCAAAAGTGATTATTCTTAAATTTCAATCTGATCTTGTTACTCTGAACTCAAAATTCTTCACCGATTTCCCGAAGAAAAAGAAAAGTTCCACACTTTTTAGGCTAATATCAAAGAACTTTTTTTTTTTTTAAGATTTTCTTTATTTATTTGAGAGAGAGAGAGAGAGAGAGCATGAAAGGGGAGAAGGTCAGAGGGAGAAGCAGACTCCCTGCAGAGCTGGGAGCCTGATATGGGACTCGATCCCAGGACTCTGGGATCATGACCTGAACTGAAGACAGTTGCTTAACCAACTGAGCCACCCAGGGGCCCTCAAAGAACTCTTAACATAGGAACATTCTTGACTTTTCTAGTTTCATTTCCTATGCAGTTTTCAAGTAATTCATGCTCTCTTTCCATCTCCGGCTCTCTAAATATGGCACCATCACTCCATCATTCTACTGTAGAATATTTTTGTTGGATCTTATCTCATCACCATTATTACTACCACTACTAATAGACACACACACACACACACACACCCCATCAGAATAAATTCTCATTTTCATTAATAATTTAACATCTCTCGGATACCTTTCCTGACCTCTCAGTTTGGTTTGGCTCCATACTCCAAATATTTTCTCATTATATACCCTGTTCATCTACATTTTTACCACATCAGAAATGCACTTTTATGCATCTCTTTCCTTACATTTCCATTTAGTGATTCTTGTGATGAGTGTCATAATTAATTTTGTGTCAACTTGGCTAGGCCAAGGTGCCCAGTTATTTGCCCAAATTTATTCTGGATATTTCTGTGGAGATATGTTTTAGATGAGGTTAACATTTAAATTGGTGGACTTCAATAAAGCAGATTACCCTCCATAATGTGGGTGGACCTCATCAACTGAAAGCCTTAATAGAAAAAAGACTGTCCTCCCCTGAGTAAGAAGGAATTCTGCCAGTAGCGTTCTTTTGGATTTTAACTGCAATTCCTCCCTGGATCTCTAGCCTGCTGACTTACCTGACAAATTTTGGATTTAGCAAGGCTCCACAGTCATATAAGCCAATTCCTGAAAATCTCTTTCAACACACACACATTCACGCACACACACAGATCCCATTGGCTTTGTTTCTATAGAGTAACCATGAGTAATATAATCAGGTAGTATGCCTTGTTCATTTTTGAAGATTTTATTTATTTATTTGAGAGAGAAAGAGTAAGAGAGAGCATGAATGGAGGGGTGAGGGGGAGGGAGCCCGAAGCAGGGCTCAATCCTAGGACCCTGAGATCATGAGCTGAGCCAAAGGCAGACACTTAACCAACTGAGCCACCCAGGTACCTCAAACTTGTTCATTTTTTTTATTCTCAGTGTTTTTCACAATACGTAGAACCAAATAGGTATTTAATACTGATTAAGTAGAAGAATCAATATTCCAACACATTTCAGACACTATATAATGATAAATTAAAAAAAATCTTCCTTCAAGAATCTTGTTATCTATTATGGAAGACATACATAACTGTTAGTAATACAAGATAGAAAGAAGTATCATAAGGAGAGATTTAATACACCTTTGGCAGTGTTCAAGAGACTGTGCATGTCCTTAGAGAAAGACTGGCCCTGGGTGATCTTAGAGCACGTTTATAACAGAAGTCAAGAGGGAGCTGATGGACTTAGGGCAGATTTATTCCTTTGAAGACCTCCATTTCTGGATGTCTGCAGAATGCCTGAAAAGCAGGAGTAGCACTTCTCTTTCTCAGCAAAAAATCAAATGTAAGCCTCTGAATCCTATGTACCTAGGAGCACCCCAGTGCTTCCCTCACCTCAACACTCACAGCTTTGATGAAACTATCTTCCTTGAGGTGACTGGAATTATCTCCTAATGTTCTGTGTCCATTCTCATTTTACAATCCACAAATAGCCAAGACTCTTTTAATCCTATATCCTGTAGGCTCCAATCTCTGTGTAACTTCTAAACTTTGTTTTTTCTGACTCCATATCAATTCCTCTCATGCCCCCAAAATCTTTCAGTGATTTATCTGTAGCTTGTGCCAGTCAACAGCAAAATCTCCTATTTTAAACTTTTTTCCCTGAATGTCCCTTGATCTTCTTGATGCAAGGAAAACTTGCTGCTTTCTGGTGTTTCTTTTCCATGAGCCCTTTGTTTAAGTGAAAGACTTGATGGGCAGCACACCCTTATATATGCTGTGACAGTTTCCTTGCTTCTCGAAACCTCCACTTTAAGCCAAGATTTCGTGCTATAATTTTTAAATACCAGTACACACTTTAAAGTGGCAATTTCTGAATTTCTCAGGATAGGCTAGAATATACTTCAGTAACAAACAGTACCCAAATATTAGAGGCTTGATATAACAAAGATTTATATCTTTTGTTTCTACACATCTCTTGAGGGTTAACTGAGAGCTCTGCTCTATGACATCCTTACTCAGGAATGCAGAATAAAAGAAAATTCACCATCTGTAATGTCACTAGTTGCTAAGGAAGTTAAAGGAAACAGGGTGGCTCATGTGCCGACTCTTAAATCTTTCACCAGGTAGTGACTCACAACAATTCCTCACACATTTCATTGGCCTGGATGAATCACAAGGCCTCATCTAATTTCGCAGAAACTAGAAAATGAAAGCCCACCATGGATCAGAAGGAGGGCAACCAGAACTATCTCTGAAAAGCACTGATACATTCAACAGCCCTTAAGCCAGTAGAGATAATACCATAGTTTACAAGATGATAGTTAACTCTACTTTAAGTATTTTTTAAACTCTACTTTAAATTTAATGTTGACTTTACCTGGAATCCCTTTTGGAAATATTGTGATGATGAATTCAATTCCAAAAGTGATTTATAAAACCAAAACATAAATAAAAAGAAAGAGCAGTCTTTTGGTCTTACTCATCTGTGAAATATTCAAGTTTGCCACCCAGGAAAGTGGTTTTATTTTTAAGGTCATATTTGTGTTGTATGACATTAGCAAAGGCTAAAAAAATCTATTTGAAAAAAAAAACTTGAACCTACAAGTTATTCATGTAAAAATAGATTTTTCCAATTTCCATCTGAAATTTTTTAGATTATATTATTATTATGTGTATATCCAGCATATAGTATGTATTGAAAAGGCAGTTTTCTGTGTTTCAATTTTCATATTAATATAAATATGAAAGTATTTATATGCTAAATTTATTTCTACATATATAAAATCTAAAAGATCTTTTTGGAATGTATATTAAGTAGTTTCATATAGATTTCTTCTTTTGTTAATATATTTTTTAAAGTCAATGAATACAAGTATTTGTTTTCTAATTATATATCAATGTCAAAAAAGGAATGTCATCATGTTCTTGAATAAAAATCTTCCAAAATGACTTCATGAAAAATATAAACATATTAAATCAGGGACTGAATTTTTATCTGAACATAAGTAAATATAATAACTTTAAAGCATTTAGTACAAATGTTTACTTAATCTTTTTTCAACTTATTTTCTTCCTAAAAATAAACTGGAGAAAATATGTACTTTAAATTTGTTGTTAAAGGCTGCTTACATAATCATTATTCATGTAATGTCACAGGCTGAACAGAAATTCAGGAAGAGATCACTGAGGTTTTTTATTCCAAGATCAGAATATTATACAGTGTCACAAATATTATTCATCAAGTATACATTGGCTCTCACCCATTTGGGGCTTTATGACCAGAAATGTAAGAAAGAGAGAAATGGCTTGTTCAATTATGTCTTTGTTCATTCATTCTATAAAAACATGTATTCATTCTACAAATATATCCTTCTCAGGACTCTATAGCTGATGTTGAAGTGGTCAACATATCAAAGCAATGTAAATAAGTAAATTATATAGCATTTGAGAAAGTGGTATGCACATGGAAACAAATTATGGAAAAGGAGTCTGGCAATCACACTGTGTCATTGACTCAGCTCTCCAATTGTTATGTTCTTTCCACTCTCAACATACATCGTATCTATTTTTAAGTCATGAAAATTTCACTTTTGAGTTGGTAACAAAGTCTTATTAAAATGAAAGAGAGGGGAGGTGAGTGAGGGAATGGGGTAATTGGGTGATGGGCATTAGGAAGGACAAGTGATGTGATGAGCACTGGGTGTTATATGCAACTGATAAATTACTGTATTATTATTATTTTTTTTAATTAATTTTTATTGACATATAATGTATTATTTGCCCCAGGGTACATGTCTGTGAATCTTCGGGCTTACACATTTCACAGCACTTAACAGCACATACCCTCCCCAATGTCCACAAGAATTACTGTATTATTGAACATTACATATGAAACTAATGATGTACTATATGTTGGCTAATTGAAATTAAATAAAAAGAATGAAAGGGAGGGGCACCTGGGTGGCTCAGATGGTTAAGTGTCTGCCTTCGGCTCAGGTCATGATCTCAGGGTCATGGAATTGAGCCTCACATCGGGCTCCCTGCTCAGTGAGGAGTCTACTTCTGCATTTCCTACTTGTGCTCTGTCTCTCTCTCAAATGAATAAATAAGATCTTTTAAAATATAAATAAATAAAAGGGAACTCTATCATAAAAGAAAATAAAGAGAATAGCATTAATTTAGTTTACTCAGCAAAAACTATTTATAGCAAATTTACATATTAAACTGCTAGTATAGTTTTAGTTGCTAAATGACTATGCTGAGTCTTATAATCTTTTATTTGGTAAAGTGCTAATAATAGATTTTTCTTAGGGGAAGAAGATAAGAAAATTTTGCTTTATTATAATACTTCGTATAGTGATAGAGGTCGGACTTTAGCTAAATTATAAGTGGAGATACCTTATATTTTAAATAATAATTTAAGAAGTTTTTAAGTACTAACTACTGGTTCCACATTCTCCTTTTACATCTGTGGTGAGCTCATTTTTCTATTCCCTTCTCAACAGTGTGGTTGTGAATAGAGTTTAAGCAAATAGTATTTAAATGTATAAAGTTGTGGTATCACCATATCCCACAGATCATAGACAAATATGAAATTTGGCCCTTGGGAAAATAATTAGAGAATAAATTTCTCAAAACTACTTTGAGTAAGAACTTTATCCTATAAGGTCTTTCTCTCTCTGTTCAAAAAAATTTTTTGAGCTTCGGCTCTCTGACTCCATCGGCAACCATTTTTACAATTTTTTTTTTTTTTTTACAGTAAAGTTTTCTTGTAAGCTTCAGAAATGACAACTATTAAATTATAACTCCTTAATCCAATCTACCCTTTGCTCTTTCCTTAAAATGTATCTTCATTGATGAGTCACATTTTCTTATTTCTTTCAACCCATGAATCATTACATCATTTCTGTGGTATAATTACCTGTGCTGCCTTCATTTAGTTACTGGAAGAGGCATTATATAAAGTTAGTGAATTTCTCTTGGAATTGATAACTTGGATTATGTCCATTTATAATACAATTTCTTGGGTATTTTCTCTTACTATGTCGTTACATTGATGGAGAATGCATCAACTATTTTAACTCATTACCCAAACGAACTATAATTTAACTGCTTTTATTTACTGCATCATTTTTGGCTGAATATTCACAAAGACTTCAGAATTAGATTTTAAATACCATATACAGACAAGATAGTATAGCAGTAGTAATGAGAACAAGTATATTTTATTGGGCTGGATTAATCTTTTTTTTTAATTTGATGCTCAAGAAAGCTGGATAATACTCATTGGCAGAAGTTGTGGTTTGAAAAAACATCTAGTGTGCTTTTAGCTTCAGTTCAGATTAAGCTAAAAAAATGTAGACAATATCAAAAAATTGTTTTGAATTCTTCCAAGCAGATGATATCCTTGATTGTAGGTTTAGTTAACTAAGTTGTGTACTTTGGTCTAGTATTCTGTCCTTGTATCATCTTAGAGTGTAGTCCAATTAGATTTGTTGTGTGAATTATTTCTTGGTTAATAGAAAATTAATTTAGGTTGAAATATATTATCTTTTGTTAATATTACATTGTTTTCGTTTCTTATAAATGCAAACACAGAGGCATTCAACGAACTTAGCTATGAAAATGTTATCACAGATTTGGAAACACTATTCTTAAATTAAGATGAGTAATATAATAAATTACTTTTTTCTTATTGAAAAATATATGGACATTGAATCTGGCATTCTAAATGATGGGATAAAAACTAGATACGTTTGAATGAAAAATCAAATCTCTGCCTTAGTTGTATATTGTGATATTGTGGTTTTTGCATTGTGTGTCTGCATTGTGATATTATGATTTGGAACATAGGAACATGGGAATCAAAGTCTTCATGGTTAAAGTTCTTTCTATCACTAAATTGTAAGGGAACTTGGGTAATGTAGTTAACTTGTTGGCACCTCAGCTTCCCGATCTATATAATGGTAATAATCATTAAATAGCAAAAATCAGGGGGGTAAATTTGAAGATTTGACTGGCTTTATTTAGCGATTCATGACTCAGTAGCATCCTGTCTAGCAAAAGAAAGGAATTCCACCGAGCTATGAAAAGTGAAAGACTTTGAAAGGTGGTGGAAAAAAGGAACTAATTAGCAAATAATGCATTGTTTCAGGCAAGATTTCCTTCCTAAGGGGTGTGGGAGGAATATCTCATTAGTGTTAACCAGGTAATTCTCTGTTGAGTGGATAAGGTTACATTCCTAGGGGCTGAAATTGTAGTTAAGTATTGAGTGTTGGTTTCCTAATGTGGCATTTAGCACAAATGACTCCATTTTGGCTTGCTGTCGTTGTTGTAACATAAAAGTCTAGTGGACATCAGGTTTCTAGCTTGATTACAAATGCAAGAGAAAGACTATGAAAAAAAAAAGGCACATACTAGGGCACTTCGGTGGCTTAGTCAGTTAAGTGTCCAGCTCTTGATTTTTGTCTCAGGTAATGATCTTAGGATTGTGAGATCAAGTCCCGCATCAGGCTTTGCGTTCGTTCAGTGTGGAGCCTGTTTGAGATTCTCTCTGTCCCTCTCCCTCTGCCCCTCTCCACATTCAGGCTCTAAATAAGTAAGTAAATAGAAATTAAAAAAAAGAGACATATATTCTGTCAAAAAAGTGTTGCCCAGATTAGAGAAAAAAAAAAAGATTGAGAGTTAAGTAGTCATTAATTTGAAAAAACCAGCAAATGAATAATGAAATAAACCTGTAAATTAAAAGAAACAATATTGATAAAAGTTGATTAATTTTGATAAATTAGTTAAGCAGAAAAATATATTAACAAAAGAGCAGTAAAAATAAAAAGACTTCATTAAAAAGACCAATAAAGTGATGAAGATTTTTTTTTGTAAATCTCATTAAAAATTGAATGCACAAAAGTAATAACAACAGATAAAAATTACTGGTATAAAAGAATTTGAATTCATATTTATATTTAAAGTTTTGAAATTCTGGATGAAGTAGCTACTATAGGAAAATTTTAATATTGAACCCAAAATAAGAAGAAAACATATTAGTATTGATAATGGTAGAATTACTTTAAATAAACAATACATACACATCTATAAAAGGTGGCAGATCCAAATAGTCATGAGCATACATTCCCCTTACTATCACAAAGAAATAATTATGAAATTTAAATTAGTCTGTAATATTTGAGAAATGAATAGTTTTCCAATGAATTCTTTAAGATTAGTATAAATTTGATATGAATTGAAAATGAAAATAAAGATAATTAAATTTAGCAACTTATTTGATAAATAGCATGGCTAGTAGATGTTATCTAAAAGTATAAATATTAATATTTTTATCATATTAACCAAGAAAAAAATTACATTGTATTACTCTATGAATTACTGTATGGAAAGTATTTGATAAAATTAAAATCCACACTTGGTTAAATTTGTAAGGACCTGGGACTAGATTGAATATTGTTAACCTTCCAAAAGCTTATAGACAAGGCTGCCTGGGTGGCTCAGTGGGTCAAAACCTCTGCCTTCAGCTTGGGTCATGATCTCAGGGTCCTGGGATGAAGCCCCGCATCGGGCTCTCTGCTCAGCTGGGAGCCTGCTTCCCCGTCTCTGCCTGCCTGCCTGTCTGCCTACCAGTGATCTCTCTTTCTCTCTCTGTGTCAAATGAATGAATGAATGAATGAATGAATGAATGAATAAATAAAATTAAAAAAGTCTATAGACAATGTTATACTTCACAGTATAAATTTGGAAAATTCTATTAAAATCAAGAATAAGATACAAGAAATCAAATGAGATAAGAAAAGTTAATATGATGTGTAAAATATTGGAAAGGAAATTACAAAAGTCATTATTCACAACCAATATGATTGTCTACCAAGAATATGTATAAGATTGCATTGAAAAGCTATATGTGAATATCTTCTCCCATTCTGTCAGTTGTCTTTTGGTTTTATTGACTGTTTCCTTTGCTGTGCAAAAGCTTCTGATCTTGATGAAGTCCCAATAGTTCATTTTTGCCCTTGCTTCCCTTGCTTTTGGAGATGTTTCTAGGAAGACGTTGCTGCGGCTAAGGTCGAAGAGGTTGCTGCCTGTGTTCTCCTCCAGGATTTTGATGGAGTCCTGTCTCACTTTGAGGTCTTTGATCCATTTTGAGTCTTTTTTGTGTGCGGTGTAAGGAAATGGTCCAGTTTCATTCTTCTGCATGTGGCTGTCCAGTTTTCCCAACACTATTTGTTGAAGAGACTGTCTTTTTTTCCGCTGGATATTCTTTCCTGCCTTGTCAAAGATCAGTTGACCATAGAGTTGGGGGTCCATTTCTGGGCTCTCTATTCTGTTCCATTGATCTATGTGTCTGTTTTTGTGCCAGTACCACACTGTCTTAATTTTTATAGCTTTGTAATAAAGCTTGAAGTCAGGAATTGTGATGCCGCCGACTTTGGTTTTCTTTTTCAACATTCCTCTGGCGATTCGT
>CM053614.1:70896438-70919760 GCA_028646535.1 Procyon lotor | reverse complement strand
GGCTCCTTGCTTGGCAGGAAGCCTGCTTCTCTTGCTACCATTCCCTCTGCTTGTGTTCCCTCTCTCGCTGTGTTTCTCTCTGTCAAATAAATAAAATCTTTAAAAAAAAAAAAAAAAAGAAAATAAGGATAATCGAAATCCTCAAAAACTATCAATACTTCACATTAACAAGACAAAATCACATTGTAATGCAAGTTTGTTTGCTACTTTATAGAAATAACTGGGTAATATAGACCCTGGGAAATAGAAAATGTACTTAAGTCAATGAGTAAATATATGAAGTCAGTGTTTAAGGTATTTATTTATTTATTTATTTATTTATTTATTTATTTAAGATTTTATTTATTTATTTGACACAGAGAGATCACAAGTAGGCAGAGAGGCAGGCAGAGAGAGAGGGGGAAGCAGGCTCCCTGCTGAGCAGAGAGCCCGATGCGGGGCTGGATCCCAGGACCCTGAGACCATGACCTGAGCTGAAGGCAGAGGCTTTAACCCACTGAGCCACCCAGGCGCCCTATAATATTTTAAACCATAAAATTATTAGATTAAAACACAGTAAAATGTCATAAAGTGGGTGCAAAAAGCCTTCTTTAGTAGATTTACAGTTTCTTGAATCGAAAATAATAAGAAAACATTTATAGATTTGATGATCTGTGTTTGGTGTGATTGGAGGATGAGTTGAGTTTTGACAGAGATGGGCTGAGTACTGCCACCTCCAGAGGCATATGTATTTTAAGATCATAGGGATGCCTGGGTGGCTCAGTCAGTTTTAAGCATCTGACTTTGGCTCAGGTTATGATCCCGGGGTCCTGGGATCTGTCCAGCATCCAGTTCCTTACTCAGCAGGGAGCCTCCTTCTCCCTCTGTCTGCCATTCCCCCTGCTTGTGCTCTCTCTCACTCTCTCTTTGACAAATAAATACATAAAATCTTAAAAAAAAAGATTATATGCCTATCCATATCTACCTAGACCCATATTTATATTTAATATCTAAATCTTTTATCTATATCTACATACACGGAATAAAGGAGTTTAATGAAATGAATTTAACTAGGACGTCAGATTCATTTCTTAATATCCTGGGGATCACATTTGTACTTAGTGAAAAAGCCAGTCTGTGTCTCTCTGTCACTTTGTAAGTCTTTTGTTTGTTTAGTTGATAGCTTTTTTTTTTTTTTAAAGATTTTATTTATTTGACAGAGAAAAGCACAGCGAGAGAGGGAACACAAGCAGAGGGAATGGTAGCAAGAGAAGCAGGCTTCCCGCAGAGCAGAGAGCCCGATGTGGGACTTGATCCCAGGCCTCTGGGATTTGACCTGGGCCGAAGGCAGACGCTTAACGACTGAGCCACCCAGGCGCCCCTAGTTGATAGCTTTTATTAAATTATTGGAAGAGGCTGTGTGGGCCTCTTGTCCCAAAGCCTCAGGAAGCTGCTCTGTGACTTCTCACCCTTACCAGTAGCTGGATGATTGTGGACCACAGCCAGTGAAGAACTTTCTAAACTCTCTTCATTTGTTATGTATATTTTCTGCTAGTCAGGCCCTGTACTAGAAATCTGTGAAACAATGTTGATCAAAAAGCAATGAAGTTCCTGCCCTTCTAGAATTCACTATCTAGCAAATCTTGGAAGAAATAAAAGAATCTGAGTAAGAAATATTTTTTTTTAAAAATTTTGTTTATTTGACAGAGAGAAACACAGCGAGAGAGGGAACACAAGCAGAGGGAATGGTAGCAGGAGAAGCAGGCTCCCTGCCGAGCAGGGAGCCCGATGCAGGGCTCTATCCCAGGACCCTGGGATCATGACCTGAGCCGAAGGCAGAGGCTTAACGACTGAGCCACCCACGCGCCCCTGAGTAAGAAATATTTTTAAATATTGAATATATAAGACATGAAAATAAAAGAGGAAATAAGATTCTGGGGAACACTTGCAAAATATATGAAATAATGACTATGTATTTGTGTGTGTACTTTGCATGCATCTTTAAGAAAAAATAATGCATCTTCAATAGGTTGTTGATGAAATGGAGATTGCTAAGAAGAATAAAAGCAAAAAAGGAAAGTGAAGATACAAAAGAGGAAATGCAATTAAAATCCAGAAATATTAGGGGTGCCTGGGTGGCTCAGTGGGTTAAAGCCTCTGCCTTCGGCTCAGGTCATGATCTCAGGGTCCTGGGATCCAGCCCCACATCAGGCTCTGTGCTCAGCGGGGAGCCTGCTTCCCCCTCTCTCTGCCTGTGATTTCTTTCCCCCTGTCATAAATAAAATCTAAAATAAATTAAATAAATAAATAAGTAAATAAATAAATAAATAAATAAAATCCAGAAATATTAGGAAACCATAATGCAATAAATTTAACCCTTAACAGATTCAAATGTATAGTCAGCTAAAAAATCAATTAAAAATTGGGAGCCTGGGTAGCTCAGTTGGGTAAGCCTCTGCCTTCGGCTCAGGTCATGATCTCAGGGTCCTGGGATAGAGCCCCACATCAGGCTCTCTGCTCAGCAGGGAGCCTGCTTCCCCCTCTCTCTCTGCCTGCCTGTCTGCCTACTTGTGATCTCTCTCTCTCTCTCTGTCAAATAAATAAATAAAATCTTTAAAAAATCAATTAAAAATTATATTGCTCTAAAATGTAGTCTTAATAAATAAGTTCATAAAGAATAAAAGACATAAAACAAAAATTATTTCAATGCTGGCAAGCATATAATAAATGCTGCTATTAGTTTTAAAATCACCACTGTTGACTTCCAAATCAACATAACATTTCCAGGAAGAAATTTGTCAATATTCATCAAAAACTGTAATATATCTATAGGGTTTTATTTGATATAAATCTATTTCTCAGAATATAATTTAAACTATGTGGAAAGTTATATGGCTGCAGATGTTCAGTGAAACATTATTTTACTAACTTAAATAAACTGGCAAGATATAAAGAGTCATATATTAATGGGAAGGAATATTATATATCCCAAATGACTCTGAAGGCAATGTAATAAATAATTCTTGTCCTACAAGATACCAAGTATGAATAACAAATTGGGCATATTCTATGATTATAGCAATTATATAGTAGCAAAGGCATAAAGGACATTACAAGGGGAAGAAAAATAGTTATTTCAAGTCAGGACATTATGATTTTATTCTTGTTTTTCTCAATTTCTAATCACTATGGAACATGTTTACATTACCTTATGAAGGGAAAAAAATGTGACGAGACTTGCACATCAAGTAACTTGCTCTATTCTTTACTGAGAACATAGGAATTTGGTCATTGGCTACCTCTTTTTTTCCCTCGTACTTACTGTTTTGAACCAGTTTTTTCCCTCATCGAAAACTCCCTCCAAAATCGATAGCCATATAATGAAAAGACTGATGATCTGGTATCACTGCAAATAAGTAAAGATGAGTAAAGATGGGAAGAAAGGCAGGAAGAAAGAAAACTTTTTACTTACTTTTAAATCAGTTTGGGAACAATTTCTAAGGTAAAGCCATTGTTTCTCATCTGACCTCACATCTCTATTTGGGTTGTAATCCTGATAACATCCTGTTTTTAGCATTAGTGTTTATGGCAATTCAGAGTGTGATGAAATGGCTGGAGTTGCCTGCAGTCTGAGCGTTTATTGTTTCTGTTTTCCTGAAAGCATCTGTTCCAATTGCTTACCTTTATTTTGCCTTTCTCTCCTACAATAGAAGCATAGCACCATATAATTTTTCTTTGTCTCTGCAATGGAAGAAAAGAATATCAGATTTTTATCATCAAGTTCTTAGACTTAAGTCAACTTCCACAAACGTCAGATTTTATTGCACAATGATGGCAGTATTTTTAATCCCTTCTTTCCCTGCTAACAGAAAATGAAGACTAGAAACTAATTAATTTAGCTATATTGAGGAGTAAGAAATACATCAGAATTTTATGCAATATTCTGATAGTACTATGAATGGCTAATACCTTCTTTTCTACAAGAAAAACATTTTCTCAACTAAATATCTATATAAAATGATAGAGGAATAATAGTGGAAATGCCTTTTTATTTATTTATTTATTTTTGATAATGCTTTTTTAAAACAACACTTTGAATGAGAACATGGGTGTGGATCAACCTAGAGTACCTAAAGTTCAAAATAGAGTTAAGACACTTAGGTTCAATTCTTGAAGCTGCAATTGTGTATGACTGTGGATCAGGTTTTAATCTTTATATATGGTTCATTATCTACTGCTAGCATCTCCTTCCCAGATGTAAAAATATTCACTAATAAAATTATAGCACTGGCCAAGAGAGTCCTATGTAAATTAAAGAAATAAGCGAGCCAATATGAATATTTAGCCAGCAAAATTATATTTGTTCTAATGTTTGAAACTCTTGTGTTTCAAGGTTCTGTTTTTGTGGAATTAATGTGTCTATTCCAGAATTCTAATTGCCAGAAGTCTAGGATATTTCTTTGTGGCAAATAGATATATAAAGTTTCTAATCTGAGACTAAAAGCATGAAAAAGATTAATATTCCTCTAAAGAATTCCAATTAACTTAGCAACATAATTCACATACAGTGGCACTGTTAACTTGTGAATTATTAAATATCATATTTTGGATAATTTGAAAAAATTGTAAAAAATGAAAATTATTTTTGTCATGTTTATAGTATTCTGAGAAAAATTATCATATCCCAAAGCAGATGAATTGGACTCAAATGGTTTAATCAATTTAATCAGAAGGAGTTCTAAAAAAATTAAAAGACAAAATTCTAACTAATTGAATGAAAAGAATGATGTCATATCCAGTTCCCTGTTCTTGAATAGAAGTTTTAGCTTAGAGCTTCTTCTTTGATATTTTTGTGACAAAGAACACTCAGCTCAAGAAGAAAACTAAATAACATTATATGGCCTTTTATTTGAACATTGACTTGAATTTTATTTTCATCTTCTAGTAGATGTATGCCGGTGACAGAATTATCCCCACTGTAATTTGATCTATTAAAAATAAATTGAAATAATGTGAAAATATTTGTAACATGTTAAAAAGTATTATTATTGCCAATATATAAAAAGTTATTACTGATAAGTGAAATTGGGTATAAATATGCAATACAAAAAAGAAGTAATAAATTACCATATGAAAAGTGGTCACAATAATAAAGAAAAAAGATTAAATAAATGTGCAAAATCATTTTTTCCTAACAAATTTGTAAGCATTAAGAGGGTAATTCAGTATTTTTGCAAGTACGGGAGAGAAAACTGCTGGTGGAATATAATTCAGCACATTATTTTTAAAGACTTTAAGTCATGAAATATCTATCTAAAATCCAATTTTAATTTGCTGTATTTTCTTAAAGAGAGTAACTAGAAATATGCCCAAAAAAAGGATTTTATAAAAATGTGTTTACAGGGGTGCCTGGGTGGCTCAGTGGGTTAAAGCCTCTGCCTTCGGCTCAGATTGTGATCTCAGGGTCCTAGGATCAAGCCCTGCATTGGGCTCTCTGCCCAGCAGGGAGCCTGCCTGCTTCCGCCCCGCCTCCCCCATCTGCCTCTTTGCCTGCTTGTGAACTCTCTCTCTCTCTTTCAAATAAATAAATAAAATCTTTAAAAAGAAAATCTGTTTACAAAGGGTAGATGTTCTTTACATTTTGTTTTTTCTTTGTGATCAGAAGATAGGCACTCTTCGCATTTTTGTCTCTCTTTAAGTTTAAACATTGAGCCTATAGGATTTTAAAAGGCCAAGCATATGTTCATCATTATGAAATTCTTGTGAGATCATTTATTATGAAACAGTTTTCCTGGGTAGTGACGTTGTGGAGGAATGTGAATTTTTCCTCATTCTGAAATCCTTACAAAGACTTCAGTGGGGGTCATTGCATCTGTTTTGAGTTCACTGCTGTAGAATTTTTTTTTTTTTAAAGATTTTTTATTTATTTGACAGAAACACAGCGAGAGAGGGAACACAAGCGGAGTGAATGGTAGCAGGAGAAGCAGGCTTCCCGCGGAGCAGGGAGCCCGATATGGGGCTCGATCCCAGGACCCTGGGATCATGACCTGAGTCGAAGGCAGGCGCTTAACGACTGAGCCACCCAGGTGCCCCAGAATTTTTTTTTTTTTTAAGATTTTATTTATTTGACAGAGAGAGAGATCACAAGTAGGCAGAGAGGCAGGCAGAGAGAGAGGGGGAAGCAGGCTTCCTGCTGAGCAGAGAGCCTGATGTGGGGCTTGAGATCCTGAGATCACGACCTGAGCCGAAGGCAGAGGCTTTAACCCACTGAGCCATCCAGGTGCCCCTCACTGCTGTAGAATTTTTTGATTAATGTTTTATAAGCTTATGAAAACAAATAGAAAGCATTAAAATCATTAAAAAGTGTTTTTGTTATTAAGATTTAAGTTAATGTTCAAATCACATATAAAAAGTAGCATTTGTTTCAATAAGGAAAAGTTATAATGTATCATATTAATCTATTATCTTCTCCCATGAAAAAATAGATAAGATCATTAAACAGTAAAATTTTCACTACTTAAATTTAATACTAATACATGGCTACTTTGAAGAGAACAATATTTATGCCACTCATGTTACAGTTGTGACAGGCTTAGCATCTGTATGCTTCTTGGGCATTTGCTTTTGCTAGTTTAAATTATTCCTGCTAATAATTTCATTTTGAGATGGGAGGTTTTTGTTTACAAGTATTATTTTCATAATGAAAGGAGGAAGGGGATTATTGAAATTCCAGAAAAAATAGTGAAATGTGAGAAAATGAATATAAAAATTTTATGAATATGAGATGAATTTGATCTCTCTAAGGGCATATTCTGGTTTTTTTCAATCTGGCTTATTGTTTTCTTGTACATAAGTTTTACTGTTCCTTGAACAATTTACTTCTCTGAATGAGATCTTTTCTCTGAGTCTAGCATTGGTGTCTTCACTCTTATCCTGTTCAGTCCTAATACTAAATCAGCAAGTAATGATTTGAGGCTCTATCATGCCATCATCTCAAACTCTACACATTTAAACCTAAGCCCACCTTTTCTTCTCATATCCGTTTGATTTTAAGCTTCTAATTATTAAAATAATTTTATTTTCTTCATGGTAATACAGTCAAAGAATACTAAGGGGATAATATTTATAAGGGGCTTTCTGCTCTCAAAGAACCACACTTTAATATTTTTATATGTCATTGTTTGCATTCATATTTCTATTTGGCTAATTCAGTGATGCATTTTTATATCTACTGTCACTCTAATATGGAAGCTGAGGATTTGCTATTCTTATAGCATACTCCTTACTTCTGCTCCCTCCGTCTTTCCTTTATAATTACAAATTTTGTTAAATCAACAGTCAACGTTTATATTGCTATGAGACTATAAACATTACTTACTGTTGAATAGTGCGGTATAATTGTACTTACTATCTCATGGAATTTTTTCTTGTTCATAATTGGTAATAATTTCTTATGATTTTTTCTTAGTTGTTTATGAAAATCACTGTTTCCCCCCACATGTTCCCACGTATATGTTAAATGACTAGAAAATATTCAAGCATGCCAATCTTTGTTTTTCCTTTCCTCCCTTCCTCTCTTCCTCCCTCTCTTCCTCCCTCCCTCCCTCCCTCCCTCCCTCCCTCCCTTCCTTCCTTCCTTCCTTCCTTCCTTCTTACCTACCTACCTACCTACCGACCATAGTTACTTCCCCTTTCTCTCCCTTGTCCTTCTTCCTCCTCCTTTTATATTTTGGAGTACTTTCATCTTCAATCATCATTTGTTGCTCTTCTGGCCAGAAAACGAATTTTACCCTTGACTTCTCTTTGTTTTTTGGTTGCTTCAACCATAGGGCATCTTCTGGTCATTTCCAAAGGAAAGTCATCATGGTAAATAAATTGTTTTACCTTGAATGTCTGAAAATGACCCTTTCCCCACTCTCAAACCATTTAAAAATGAGCAATCATTTTCCTTCTGTATTTTGAAAGTTTTATTTACCTCATGAGTCCTTGGCTCCCATAAGTTGCTACTAAAAAGTATAAACCTCATTCCAGCCTTATACTCCCTGCTATGTGCCTCTGAGGATTTCTGTATTATAAATACCTTAACTTTTTTACAATTAACATATAATGGATTATTTGTTTCAGGGGTACAGATTTGCGATTCATCAATCTTACACAATTCACAGCACTCTCCATAGCACATACCCTCACTTTAAAGTAGAATTTCCTTCCATTGCTTGAAAATGGCTCGAATTTTCCCAATCAGCTCTTAGCCCTTCTCCCAACTGTTCTATTTCAAAATGCCTACTGTAAGCCTCATCCCTTCCTATACCCCTTGTATCCCAATACTGGGCAAGCTGATAAGAAAGCCTGGGTGCCCCCTTCTTTGGAACCAGTGGAAGGCTCAAATCATGCGAATCTCTGCCTGCTTATCTGAGAACACTCCATCTATTTCCATATCCTAACTGCAACACAAACCCAGGCTGCTTTCCTTTCTTTCCTCTCTCAGGCTATTTCAGACCTGTTTGAGGTGCTTGCCCTGCTCTCCCTGGAGACCATATTTCTGTAAGTAATCAAGTTTTCATACCCTCTTGGTATGTATATAGGGTTAGCAGTCTCAACATCCAAACCAAACCTTGAGTAGGGTTCTTTCTTGCTTTTGTATAATGACCAAAGCCTTACTATTGTCTTCTACTCTATTCTCTTCGTCTCTATTGGTTGTTAGCTTTTTAATTCTTTATTGAATTCTAATAGGAATTTGAGGGAAAATAAAAGACTATGAAGGTGAATGAAAGACTGTTCTGGTTATGCAGAAATTTCCCCCTCATTCCTTTACTACCTCAAACTTAATCCTTAAAGTCATGCCTAACTCCTGCTTCTCCTCTTCCCCCATATCCAAGCTTCCTTGATTTTTTTCTTTCATTGTGTCTTCATGGTGTTAACTTGCTTCAGCACTGACACTTAAAAATAACCTGAATTGCTTGTTTATTAACACAGTTTAAAAATGGAATTCTTTCTGCCTCAGCTTCAGCAGAAGTCCAAAGGCTAAAAACAAACCAATAAGTGGTATCTTCACCCAGATTCTTTTTTTTCCCCCTTTTCTCATATTAAGTGAGTTACAAGGACAATTATGCAAAAATTTCAGTGGCAATGGCTCAAAAACTAGTTTCTCATATAAGAGGATATAAAAGGGTTTACTTTGAAGGGGTGGTTCTGATGTCATTTTAAAATAGATCCTCTCTAAGTGGGCCTCTTGCAGCTGCTTTGAGGTGGGAATGGAAGGGGCCCTGCTGAGTACTGCAGGATGCAGGAGCCGAGGGGGGCAGAGAAGCAGCTGGCTGGTGGAATGGCTCTGCTCTCATTTTGGTGGTTGCAGTTAGTTCTCAGTAGGAGAATCTTTGAGATACCTATGAAAGCACAACATGATCCAAACAGTCAGCTTTTGAATACCTGCCAGAGTACACTAGCATCAGAATATGACTGTACTAGCAAGTAAAACCGTCTCTAAGTCTTACGTGTCTTCCAGCTGGCCCGTTTTGTTACTTGCCACCAGAATTTTAGGGGGCCTTTTTAAGTGGCTCCTGCGTCGGCTCCCTGACACAGGGCCCACACTCAGTCTGCAGGAAATACACCCCTCAGGCAGCCAGTGGTGGGGTAGTGGCTTGATGTGACAATGGTAACCTCTGTGAACTTTACTGCCGGCAGCTAATCCAGTCCAAGCCTTTTTTCACTTTTTTCTTACATGGAATAGAAAGCAGTCCCTTTGCCCCGTCAACCTCCCTGCAACACATATCAAGCTGTCAAAACGATGCCCTAAAGCCCTTCTTATTTGGCATGAGGTACGAGGGAAGAGAGCCCTCCTGTTGATCAAGGAGAGAAAATGCTTAAGCACTCCAAACGTTTCTCAAAGTAACTCTCCCCTTTGGTACCTAAAATGTCTTTCTGCTGAGGTAGCCTGGCCTCTGTTTTGGAAGCCTCCCTTTATTGAACACATTCTTAAGTGATCCTTAAGCCATTTCTTTGACCTTAACCGTTTTAGACTTTTGAGAGAAGTGTTATGCTATGATCACACAACTAGTTTTTGAGAAACCTCCTTTGCTTTTTTTGCATAACAGGCTACACTCTCACTTGGAAACATGTGAGTACTTGTTATATATTATAACATGGTGTTATATTTTTAATTGTATTGATTTATCTGTTCTCTACAGGTCTTAAAAATCTGTATAGTTACTGTGGATGAAGCAGGCATAGCCCTGAACCTTAACACAATCAAGATCATATCATTTATATTTTAATTACTTATTTAATATTCTGTCTCCCTTAACTAGATTTTTAAGCCTCATATGGGCAGTTTTTGTTGTTATTGTTGTTCTTTTTCTTGTTCTGTGCTTCTACTTGTGTTTTTTTTGTTTTCCGATGAGACATCATTGGAACTTTCCATCACCGGAAACTTTGCATGATGAATATTATATGCTCAGAAAATATTTGTTGAGTAAAAGAATGACTAAATAAATGTATCTATAAGAATTTTTTCTTCTGTAGTTGAAATATAAATATTACATGTATTACAAATAGTAATATTACAAATTAGTAATGAAAAAAGCAAGTATTATAAGTACATGAAATACAAATAGTACATGTATTGCAAAAATGTTCCTCCTGTCTGCTGTTTGTTTTTCAACATTGGGGACTTTTGTTGTCTTAGGGAATTTTTTTTAATATAACTGCATTTAGGTAAAATTAATATAAAATTAAAATTCAGCAAGCAATCTTAATAAAGAAAAGATGAATAAAACTGGAGGTATCACAATCCCAAATTTCAAGATATACTACAAAGATGTAGTAATTGAAACAGTATGGTACTAGCATAAAAACAGACCCATAAATCAATGTAACACAATAAAGAACCCAGAAATAAACCCATGATTGTATGGTTAATTAGTCTATGACAAATGAGACAAGAATATGCAATGGGAAAAAGACAGTCTCTTCAACAAATGATATTGGGAAAACTTGACAGCTACATGCAAAAGATTCAAATTGGACCACTTTCTTACACAATACACAAAAATAAATTCAAAATGGGTTAAAGACCCAAAGACCAAAGCCAGAAAAATCCTAGAAGAGAGAACAGGCAATAATTTCTCTGATATTGGCCTTACCAAAATATTTCTAGATATGTCTCCTGAGGCAAGGGAAAGAAAAGAAAAAATAAACTATTGGGACCATATCAAAATATAAAGCTTCTGCACAGCAAGGGAAAATATCAGCAGAACAAAAAGACAGCCTACTGAATGGGAGAAGACATTTGCAGATGATACATCCCATAAGAAGTTAATATCTAAAATACTGATACAAACTCAAAAAACCCAAATAATCCAATTAAAAATGGGCAGAAGACATGACAGACATTTCTCTAAAGAAGACATACGGATGGCCAACAGACATATGAAAGGATGCTCAACATCACTCATCGTTAGGGAAATGCAAACCAAAACCACAATGAGTTATCACCTCACACCTGTCAGAATGGCTAAAACCAACGACACAAGAAACAAGAAGTGTTAACAAGGATGTGGGGAAAAAGGAATACTCATGCACTGTTTTTGGGAATTGAAAACTGGTGCAGCCATTATGGAAAACAATATGGAAGTTCCTAAAAAAATTAAAAATAAAAGTACCATATGATCCTGTAATTCTGCTACTGAGTACCCAAAGAATACAAAAACACTAATTTGACTAGATATATATGCACCCCTATGTTTATTGTAGCACTAATTATAATAGTCCAAGTGTGGTAACAACCCAGTGTCTACTGATAGATGAATGGATAAAGAAGGTGTGGTATGTGTATATATAGTGAGGTGATACTCAACCATAAAAGGAATGAAATCTTGCCATTTGAAACAACATAGATGGAGTTAGAGAGTATGATGCTGAATGAAATAAGTCAGAGAGAGATAAATACCATATGGTTTCACTCGTGTAATTTAAGAAACAAATCAAGTGAAAAAAAGAAAGAAAAAAAAAGACAAACCAAGAGACAGACTCTTAACTATAGAGAACAAAGAAATGGTTACCATAGCAAAGGTGGGTAGGAAGATAGGTGAAATAGGTGAAGAGGATTAAGAGTACATTTATCACGATGAGCAGTGAGTAATGTATAGAATTGTTGAATTACTATATTGTGCACATGAAACAAATATAACACCTTATGTTAATTATGCCATAACTAAAAAAGATATAAATTTAAAAATATATATAATTTACCAATTTAAAGTATACAATTGGATCAGTTTTGACAGTTACCTATAATTCTGTAGCCATCAGTACAATTATGAAATAGAATATTTCTATTACTCCAAGTGAGTGCCTTTGTCTCCTTTGTAGTCGGTTTCTTAACCACTGTCCTTTGCCTGAATTTCATTCTTGTAGTTTTTTTACTGACTTTAATTACAGTTCATGATATATTAAGAGATGCCCTAAGGAATTTTCTGTATTCCAGACATGCTCAATTACATAATATCTTCCAGTGCATGGATGGTATTTTGGATAGAAGCAGCATATGCAAGGAAGGTAAAACCATATCCAGAGTAATTGTCTATTTTAATAGTAACAAAACATTATCCTTTACGTGGTGGAAGCAGTCCAGTGTAATTAACCTGCCACCAGAGAGCCAGCTGGCCCTGGGGAATGGTGCCACACTGGGGACTCAGTGTTCTCAGATGCTGGCAGATTGGGTACTCAGTTATGGTTGTAGCCAGATCAGTCTTGGTAAGTAGAGGTTCAGATTACTTAACCCATGGATTGCCTCCATCCCTGCCAACAGGGCCACATTGTTCATGATTCCATTGGGAAATGACAGAAGTGACTGGGGAAAGAGGCTGACTGGTATCCAAAAAAAGATTCCTCTTTCCATTCTACCCATTTGCTTATTAAGTCCCTCCACTCTTGGGGCGCCTGGGTGGCTCAGTGAGTTCAAGCCTCTGCCTTCAGCTCAAGTCATGATCTCGGGGTTCTGGGATCGAGCCCCACATCGGGCTCTCTGCTCGGCGGGGAGCCTGCTTCCCTCCCTCTCTGCCTACTTGTGATCTCTCTCTCTGTGTCAAATAAATGAATAAAATCTTAAAAAAAAAAAACAAGACCCTTCTCTCTTGATGTCACCCTTTAGTGGGTATTCATATGGGATACAAATATCTTCATATTTTTTTGCCCATTCAGAGAGGTCTACCCATGTACTTCTTCTTTGGACTTCCTTATCACCAATATTTCAATCATGTTCCTTACAATTCCCTTACCCTAGAGCCAAACCATTGACCACGGTTCATGAATAATTATAGACCCTTATGTCTGGCTCCTCCTCTTTCTAGGCAAAATGAGCAACTAGTACACCATTCAAAATTCTGTTCACTGGTATAACTTTCCTCCACCACTGTTCTTTAGGGATGTCCCAGAAAGGCTACCGTGCTACAGCTGTCCACTTTCTGGTCATGTCTGCATATTATCCAGAACTGTCTGAGGTCTGAGTTTTCTCCTTCTTAGTCAACTGGTCATAAGAAATCCTCTACTAAGAATTTTCTCATTGGGTGTTTTCTTAAAATCAAGCATGTTTCAAGGCAAATTTAATTATATCACTGATAAATAATAAATTTTAATACTAACTGTGTTTAACTAGAACAGGCAGCACTATTGATACTTTGTGCCAAATAATTCTTTTTGGAGCACATCCTGTGCATTGTAAGGTGTTTAGCTTCCTCCCTGGTCTATACTTACTGGATGCCTATATTATTCTTCCCACTGTGACAATCAAAACTCTCCCCAGACATTATCATATATCCTCTGTGGGGCATAATCATCCCAATTGAGAACCACAAAACTAGAACTATACATTACCTTATTATTATGCATAATATCAAATATAAGATGTATATTTCTTAATAACTTAAATGTGTAATTGAGAAGTTGAAAGACAGGGTTCCTCTGTGACTCAGTCAGTTAAGTGTCTGACTCTGTTAACTCAAGTCATGATCTCAGGGTTGTGAGACAGCCTGGCATAAGGCTTTTTTTTTTTAAAGCATATTTGTTTTTATTTAATAGTTATCACATGAATTATAAAGAAGAAAAAGGATATTAAAATGGAGCTTGGGTAGATGTATGCATGCTATGGCAAAGAATAAACAATGTTCTTACATATTATGGTTAGTGAGGACAGTATAAGTATAACAGGGAATTGTGATTATTTAAAAATATGCAGAACTGATCTAATTTGTACTTTAGAAATAATGTGTATATAGTGTTTTAAGTTGAAAAGAATTCAAAAGAATAACTAATACCAAATATACACTTGTGTATAAGAATTCAGAAAAGGCTGCAATCTGTAAAGTCAATCAGCTGTATTAAAAATGACACAAATCCAAAACAAGATGCTTATTATATAAAAAGGGACATTGTAAGATTTATATGTTCCATTAAATCCATGGTTAAATCCACGAAATTTTCTTTCAATGAACATTTAGACAGAAACATGCAAATAGTCTTAGGTTCTACTTAGAGACGTCCCCAAACCCACTAAAGCTATAATATCCCCCTTTCAGGACCTAAGCAGGTATTCGGGTAGGGGCTTCCTCCTCTTTATCAGCTCGTTTTGCATTAATTTCTGCAAGTGTTCGTCCGAACCGTACCCATTCATCATTTCGGGGGACAGCAGTCTGCTCTCCTACGTCATATATGACAATCTGTCCTTCAGAATCACCCACAGCAATCTCTCTTCCAGAAGGGGCGTGGAGCCTGCTTAAGATCCTCCCTCTGCCCTCCATTGCCTGTGCCATCTATTAAAAAAAGTAAAGTTGAAGGCAAAGGCCACAATCTATGTTTTGGAGTTCTTTTATGTTCTAAAATATGTAATTCTCTTCTCACATTTATTTTTCTTAAAGACTTTATTTATTTGAGAGAGAGGGGAAGACAGCATGAAAAGGGGGAGGAACCAAGGGGGAAGCAGACTCCCTGCTAAGTGGAGGGCCTGATGTGAGGCTTGATCCCAGTTCCCTGGGATCCTGACCTGAAGTGAAGGCAGACACTTAACCAACTGAGCCACCCAGGCACCCTTTTTTCTCACATTTAGACATCAAATCATATTTAGACTCTCACAGCAGGACAAAAACCCATCCATGTACTTTGAATTCTCGGTTATGAAACCAGAGTTTGATGGAATAAGCCACGTATTTTAGTACTTATCATGTTATCACTGATTTATTAAGTGAAGGTTGCTATCTTTGGATTCATATTTAGATGTTATGAAAGTAAACATCATATACCACATTGTGATTCTTATTTGCCTATTTATGTCCATTAGACTGAAAACTTATTGGGACAAAAACAATCACTTCTTCCTCATTTCTGCTTGTTGAGATTAAAACTTGCCTTATTTGTAAACATTATTAAATGATGAATAAATGCTCTTGAATGAAACAACAAAAAATAAAAGCATAAATAACTTTAAATATGCTTACTATTCTGACACCTAGATAAGTGAAAACAGTAAAACTTTCTCTAGTGACACTGACTTAGGGATTTAGTTTCATAAAGAGATAATTCTACATTTCAGTAGGAATTAATAAAATACAGAAATTTATTGTACATGGGAGCTGGGTGAGAATTTAGGCTATTTGAAAAGCGTGCCTTATTATTATTCATCTCTAATTTTAAATGGTCAGTTTGTGATTGTGAAGTATTTTTCATGACTTTCATGTTACACAATTTTGTAACACAAACCATAACAATCATTCTTAAACTTCAGTGAGTATAAGCATCACCTCTCTATGATAAGACATTATTTTATATTTTGGTATATGCAAACATAAGCAGATTTGTAAAGTTTGTGTTTTATTTCCAAGATCAATTTTGTTTTTCAAGTTAGCTCCATGTTCAATGTAGAGCCCAAAGTAGGGCCTGATCAAGACCTGAACTGAGATCAAGAGTCTGACACTTAACAGACTGAGTGACACAGGTGCCCCACACATCAATTTTTAATGTCATTTCTACAAATTCTCACTTTATTGACTTTTGTTCCATTTTATCACAGTTTCCTTGCTTTTAGAAGTCTTCTCTCTCTTGTCTTTCCTTTCCTATATCCATTCCCATGAGAGCTTTGTACTCCATTAGTATTATACAGATTTCTTTTTTTTTTAAAAGATGTATTTATTTATTTGAGAGAGAGAAAGAGAGGGAGAGAGTGGGGAGAGGAGCAGAGGGAGAGAATCTTCAGGCCGACTCCCTGCTGAGTGCCGAGCCTGACATGGGGCTCCATCCCATGACCCAAGAGATCATGACCTGAGCAAAAGCCAAGAGTCAGATGCTCAACTGATTGAGCCGCCCAGGCAAACCTTATTATACAAATTTCAAAACTGGTATTTCTTCCATCGTCTAGTCCAGCGGCTTTACAAATGGTCAAATTCAGTCTTAGAAGAAAATATAGAGATGTTTTTGTTGAGGTTCCTGAAACACATTTTAGAACTTCTAATGTCCCAGGAAGGAGCATTTATTTATTTTTATTTTTTTAATTTTTTAAAGATTTTATTTATTTATTTGACAGAGAGAGAGAGAGAGGGAACCCAAGCGGGGGGAGTAGGAGTGGGAGAAGCAGGCTTCCCCCTGAGCAGGGAGCCTGACACAGGACTCGATCCCAGGACCCCAGAATCATGACCTGAGCCGAAGGAGACACTTAACGACCGAGCCACCCAGACACCCAGGACGGAACATTTAAAAATTACTTGTCTGGGGCACCTGGGTGCCTCAGTCGGCTAAGTGTCTGCCTTTGGCTCAGGTCATGATCCCAGGTCCTGGCATCCAGCGCCAGGCAGGGCTCTCTGCTCAATGGGGAAACTGCTTCTCCTCTCCCTCTGCCACTTGCCCTGCTTGTGCTCTTGCTCTCTCTCTCTCAAATAAATAAATAAAATCTTAAAAAAAAAATTACTTCTCTGGGTTACCAAAATTCAGTTGTTTTTGACTGACATTTGAGAAAGATGTGGCAGTGTAACTTACATTAGGTTAACATAAATGCTAAAATTACATATATTTCTCTTGTGTATATATACTTTTGAATAAAAAATATATATTTAATTTTGTACCAGATTCAATATGCACTGGTAGAATTTATCAGTGTAAGACTAAATATTCACTCAATATGAGGCAATAGGGAAATTGAGAAGAATTAATGTCCAATTAAATAATTTGTTTTAATTTTTTTTAAAATTTTCAACTTGGACCATCACAGTATATACAACTTCACCAGTATTAAATTATCTTTTATATTTCTAAATTTATTGTTTATGTGAAAAATAGGAAAAATGATTAAAAATAGCCTTACTTCAAAACTCATTGGTAGACTAAAGTGTGGTGAGATATTAAGTGGATATATGGCAATGGACAAATGGACAATCAGATTATAGAAATCTCAGGAATTTTGTAGTGTATATTAGAACAATGACCTTCTAGCAAGCAAAAAGCACAATTTTAACTGATGTACCACAAAAAAATATATAGTGTGAAAACTGGTGTTTTTTTAAAGATTTTATTTATTTATTTGAGAGAGAGAGCACAAGCAGGAGGAGTGGTAGGCAGAGGAGTGGGGAGAAGCAGGCTCTCTCTGCTGAGCAGGTAGGCTGATGTGGGGCTTGATCCCAGGGCCCTGAGATCATGACCTGAGCCAGAAAGATGCTTAATTGACTGAGCCACCCAGGAGCCCCAGAGAAACTGTTTCTTCAAATAAAAAATAGTGGTGATAATTTTAGCTTTTGGTTAATATCAAGCTATCAGTTATGAAGTATTAATATCCTCTGGTAAAATCACTAGATTCTGAGGTGGTAATTAATCTGTGTAATTTTAAAAATAGGAAATATTTTTTATATACGTACACATGTATGTATGCTATACATATGTATAATACATACATATAATATATATGTATGTATATACATGTATGTATATGTATGTATATACATATATAATATGTATGTATTATACATATGTATAATAAGCATTACATGCTGTCATTTTATGAATCTAGTAAACATTATAAAGAATAAATGCCACATTTTATATAAATATCCCAAAGGAGTATACATTAAAAAAATACCTTCAGAGTAGATTAATGAAATTTTAGGAAAAGGATGAATATCTAATTCCATTAAACATTTCATCTTATTTTATAACAGATGACATTAAGATCCAGTAAAATAATTATTGAGGGTCAAATAACTAGTTAATTGAAGATCTGTGTTGAGACCCCTCAGGTTCACAAATTCCTAGCCCTAAGTACTTTCCTCGTCTCCATGGGCTAGCTAAAATGCTATGGGTTATTTATAGATTATATCCATATTTGAATAGGCCTTAGGTTCGTTCTGAATTGAAAAGAGATTTCTCAATTAAGCTCCTTGATTTACTTTTTAATACCAAAATGCTTGCTGTGAATTTGGACACATTCCTAGCTTCAGACAATCCATAAACCCAATGAAACCAGAGCTTTAATCAAGAGACTAGATGGAACCTTTGAAATGCTAAACAATGAAATTGAACTGAAGGAATTTCACCCATTTCTTCTTCTTTTTCTCTTTACCATATAACTTTGAACTGATTCAAAATCCCCTGGAGTGCCAACTTCAGCTGAAGAGTTCAGTAGGATGTAAACTCCCCAACTTCACAGAAAATTGAAATGCAGTACTTTTTCACTTTGAAGAATATTTGGATCAGTATCTTTTAAATCTCATGTGGACTTTATCCATGATATTTTTTATTTTTAGATATGGTTTTAATTTTTTATACTCATGCAAATACATAAACAAATATAAAAAGAATAATGAGGGTCTACTGGAAATGCAGGCATCAGAATTCTATCTTTTGCTTTTTAAGAGGATATGGATGGGTTGCCTTCACTTTTCCTGGTTAGTAGTTTAAGCATCACTAACAATTTAAATGCAGAATTTTAGTCTCTAACCAAGGACACCATTATGGGTCTTTTGCATGTGAGTTTTATAATGCCGAAACAAGGAAAAATGGGCAAATAAATTATGCAAAAAGAAAAACCAATAACTTGACCGATTTATAGTTTTCTTTTGTTAATATTGCAATATGAAGAAATCATTGTGGTCCATACAAGACCACAATGATTTATCACTTGTAAAGAGTTAAGTGAGATATCTATTTTGAAAGAAGCTTAGAGAAGAACTCTATAAATGACATGGAAATCTTGCTTACACTTGTTTAAGTCAGAGATACTTGACAGATGAAAAAAGCATCTCTGAAATTTAAGACTAAATGAACAATTCCTTTCATAGTACTTACATTTTTTTGCTGTGAATACCCTGAAACCAGAAGGAGGGGAAAACATATAAGGGAAAAACTTTAAAAGAATGGGCCATAGCAATGATTCATATATATTTAATGTTCATTGTGTGTGAATGTTTGCTGAAGATTTTATTACCTCAGGATGCATTTTTATTAACGAAGGTACAAGAGAGAAAGGAAAGAAGAATTTAAAGATTTAGGTGGAATGATAGAAAATATGCTTGAATTTACTAGTGCTACAACATAATTCCTGCTGGAAAATTCTCAAGTTAACTCTCTTTGACTTGCTACCTGGTTCATCCGTCAGCTACTCCTTACTTTTCTCAGCATCCCTATCCAACCTATGACCGTTGGTCTTAACATACTATTACTTATATCTCTTTTTTTTTGTGTGTGGGTCTAACTTCTTTTTTTTTTTTTTAATTTTCTTTATTTTTTTTTCAGTGTTACAAGATTTATTACTTATATCTCTAAAGAATGTCACAGCCACCTGCTGAAGACCCTCTCAGATTAGAGTCTCCACCTCAGGATATTCTAACTTTCCGTCTCTAAGTTATTATTTTCCTTATCTCTAAGAAAAAGTATTCCTCCTCCTTTTTTAAAGCTAATTCATCCCCATCTCTCTCCTACCTATTTAAGGAGTCTCTGTCCTTAATTATCTGCTACCATATATTCATGTTAAATATCTTCTCTTTAAAATTTTGCCCTGAGTAAACAAACTTGTGAGTGCTTCAAGCTACTATCGCTCCTTTTTCCTTCATCAGTACAATGAATAATAATTTTCAAAAGCTATTCTACAGTCACTGTATTTCCTCACTTCCCACTCACTAATTATTTAAATTATTTAAGCTCTCCTTCCTTTATCTTAGGCAATTTTATTAAGTCAAATATCCATTTTGTTTGGGCAAACTCCTAGTAGGTATCTCTCGACTTGATCTCCGGTACTTGGTTGCCAGGAACAGATAGGCACTGTGCCCAATTTAAGCAAAAAAGCAATTTAATGGAAGAATGTAGGATAATCTGAAGAATTGATGTAAAGGCTACGAATATTAACATGTTTCAAAAATCAAGCAGGAAAGAAATCTTACAATTCAATAATAAAAAGACAAACCAATTAAAAGATGGGCAAATAACTTGAAAAGAATATATGTGAATGTCGGATAAACAAGTGAACAGATTCTCAACATCATTAGTCATTAGAAATATAAGGCAAAACCCAGAGAAACTTCTTTATAACCATAGGATAGCTCTAATAAAAAATTATGCGTAATAACAAATATCAGCAAGGATGTGGAGTAATTGAAATGCTCATACATTATTTGTGAGAATGTAAAATGATATGGCTACTTTGGAAAACAGTTTGACAGTTCCTCACAACGTTAAACATTGAGTTACCATATGTCCTGGCAATTCCAGTCCAATATATGTAGCCAAGAGAAATGAAAACATATGTCTACAGCAAAATGTACACACAGATATTCATAGTAGCATTAGTTGTGGTATCTGGAAAGTGAAAACAACCTGAGTGTTCGTTAGCTGAGGAATGGAAAAACGTGCAGCTAGTCAAGATCAAAAGGAATAAAGTACTGACACGTGCTACAACATAGATGAATCTTGAAAATATTATGCTAAGTGGGCACCTGAGTGACTCAGTTGTTAAGCGTCTGCCTTCAGCTCAGGTCATGGTCCCAGGATCCTGGGATCGAGCCCTGCATGTGGCTCTATGCTCAGTGGGAAGCCTGCTTATCCCTCTCTCACTTCCTCTGCTTGTATTCCCTCTCTCGCTATGTCTCTCTCTGTCAAATAAATAAACAAATAAATAAAATTTATTGTGTTATTATATAATATATATCTTATATATAATATAAATAATAAAATATAAATAAACAAATTAATAAACTCTCTAGACAGAAAGTTGCCTAGAGGGAGGTGGGTTGACAGCTAATGGGTACAAGGTTTCTTTTGGGGTAATGAAATGTTCTAAAATTAGATTGTGATGATGATTGCAAACAGTGAATATACTTAAAAAACCCTCAGAATTATATCCTCTAAGTGGGCAAATTCTTATGTTGTGTGAATTGTATCTCAATAAATTGTTTTTAAAAAGTCCTTCAGGGGGGCGCCTGGGTGGCTCAGTGGGTTAAAGTCTCTGCCTTCGGCTCAGGTCATGATCTCAGGGTCCTGGGATCGAGCCCCACATGGGGCTCTGTGCTCAGCAGGGAGCCTGCTTCCCCCTCTCTCTCTGCCTGCCTCTCTGCCTACTTGTGATCTCTCTCTCTGTCAAATAAATAAATAAAATCTTTAAAATAAAAATCCTGCAGGGACCACAGAAGGCCAGTAAGAATAAGACACAGCCAGCTCTGGACGCAGGATCCGTCAGTTTTCCATGCTGACACTGGTCCTGCCACTCCTGATTACATACCACCTCGGCCATCAGTGGGCACAGATACTGGCCTTTTTTGTTGATGGCACAAAACCAACTCTCCTAGTTTCTTTGAGTTAGCTACTTGAGACCCATATCCTCAGTAGGATCATCAGATTGCTTAAATTTAAGACATGTCTCTGAGGTGTCATGTCCAGGACTTGGGGGAGCAAGTACCTGGCCTTTTATATAAAACCCGGGAAACTGTCAAAATTGTAGGCTAAAAACAATATCCAATTCCCTAAATATAGACAGGGAGTTCAAATGCTGAGCAGCCATAACATGACAAATGTTACTTGTAATCTTTTCAGAAAGCTTTGATTATGCTTTCTATATGGCCAGATGGACTCTCTGTATCCTGCCTGAACCTGAACGTCAGGATACTCAACGCTGAACCCCTATAACAAATAAGATTCCACACACCTCTGCCAGCTCAATTTTATCAAACCATAGCCTAGGTCAAGCTGTTGCCCTGTTCAAAAACCTTCAATATAAAACAAGAATTCCATGCTAAATGAACAGTAACCGGTGTTAAAGAACCTTAAAAGTTTACAGAGTTTCCTTTTCCATAGCACTCTTTCAATTTTCTCATTCATATAAGCATTTATTAATGAAGATATTGCTCTTCTCCCATTTAAAGTATACAATTCAGTGGTTTTTGGTATATTCAACTATGATTTTGAAAAATTATTTCATAAGTAGATAAAAATAATCCACAGAGATAGGTAAGTTTTCGTTATTCCTGGGGTGCCTGGGTAACTCAATAGTTTAAGTGTCAAACTTTTGATTTCAGCACAGGTCATGATCTCAGAGTGGTGAGATGGAGCCCCACCGCAGAGTGGAGGGTGGGTCCCTGTGCTGGGCATGGAGCCTGCTTGGAATTCTCTCTCTCTCTCTCTCTCTCTCTCTCTCTCTTCCTCTGCTCCTATGATCTCTCTCTCAAAAAGAAAAAAAAGAAAAAGAAAAGTTTTGCATCATTACTAAAATGCTGCAAGTTTAAACTTTTTTTTCTAGAAAAGCTAGAGTTTAAATCAATTTAAATTTAAACTAGTTATAATTTTCTTAAAATGGAATAAGGTATCTCCCTAATCCCATAAAAAATATCTGAACAGACATTCAGTTATTTAACAAGTGATAAATTTTAGGACAAGTGGTTATTAGACAGCAGTTATAGGAAAAATCATCTCATGTAAACCTGCTTTTGGAAACCTATCCAAAAAATGTCTTTTTTACTATAAGCCCATACCCTGAAATAGATGTGATTTTATCCCTCTTTATTTTTTGGCTTCTTTTAACTTCATTGAAGTATAATTACATTTCACTAAACTTCACATATTTAAAGTGTACAATATGATCTGTTTAGGCATATGTATACAAATCTGGGAAATCTTCGATATCATAGGATAAAAAACGTTTCCATCTCTCCCTAGTTTCCTTGTACTCCTTTGTAATCCCTCCTTCTTGCACCCTCATATCTGACCTACTTTCTGACACTACAGAATTTTATATGAACTTAATTTTAAAATTATTTATATTTCTTTCTTTCTATATTTTTTGTTTTTTTGGCCTGACTTCTTTAACCCAGCACAATGATTTTGATT
>CM053614.1:70862562-70895938 GCA_028646535.1 Procyon lotor | reverse complement strand
ATCCGTGTTATAACATGAACTAATAATTAGTTCCTTTTTATTGCTAATTAATATTTCATTGAATAATCACAATTTATACATTCGTGTGTTGTTGGACATTTAAATTATTTATAGTTTTTTTCTACTTAAGTTAAAGATGTTATAACCATCTGTGACCTGCTCTTTATAGTCATTTAGTTTTGTTTCTTCGGGGTGAATACCTAAGAGTGAAATATTTAATGTTGGTGAATGTAAGTTTAAGTTTTTAAGAAACTTGCCAGTTCTTTTTTATTTTTTTTCAGAAGGGGGAGAGGAATAGAGAAGGGGGGGACAGAGAATTTTAAGCAGGCTCCTCATCCAGCACCGAGCCCAATGTGGGGCTCAGTGATGCCTCTGAGATCATGACCTGAGCTGAAATCAAGAGTCAGATGCATAACTGACTAAGCCTCCCAGGTGCCCTGAAACTTCCCAGATCTTTTCCAAAGCAGTTGAACCATTTTATATTTTCACCAGCTATGTTTGAGAGTTCATATGAGAGTTCAGCTATGTTTAGTTGTTCATACCCTTCCCATTTGTGTTTTAATTTTTTTTTTTTTTAATTTTCCCATTCCAAGGCACATGGGTGGCTCAGTAGGTTGAGCAACTGACTCCTGATTTCAGCACAGGTCATAGATCTCAGGGTCATGAGATCGAGACCCATGTCAGGCTCTATACTCAGTGTGGAGTTGGCTTGAGATTCTCTCTCTCCCTTCCCAGCTCGCGTAGGCCCTCTCTTTCTAAAATAAATAAATAAAAATATTTTTAAAAACTATTAAAAATTTTCCCATTCCCTTGAATGTGGTGTTTTATCTCAGTGTGGTGAATTTCATCTCTAAAGACTAATGATTTTGTACCTCATGCATCTATAGGCCATTTGTTTATTTTCTCTTTTGAAGCAAATATTGAATGTTTTTGCCTGTTTTTAAATTTTTAGCTTTGTTTATATTATTATTGAGTTGTGAGCTTTCTTTCTATCTTTGTCTGATTTATGTGTTGTGAATATTTTCTCCTAGTTTGTGGCTTAGCATTTAATTTTCTTAATTGTTTTTAAAAGAGTAAGTTTTGAGTTTTCATGAAATCTAAAACATCACTTAAATAATATAGTTCATTATTTTTTTAATAGTTCATTATTTTTGTGTTCTATCAAAGAAACCTTTCATTACTTGAAAGTTGCAAAGATTTTGTATTATGTTTTCCTCTATGATAATTACATCTTTAGGTTTTATATTTAAGTCTTCAGTTCATTTTATATAAATTTTTGCATATATAGTATGATAAGGGTCACCATCCATTAATTTTTCCATATGGGTATCCAATTGATGTAACAACTTTGAGTCTAAGAAGGCAATCTTTGTTATTTTTCCCAATTTCCACAATTTTGATTAGTATACTTGATAAGTATACTTTTAGACTATGTCTTGAAATTAGATATAGTAAGGTCTTTTACTTTATTCCTTTAAAAAACTGTATTTTTTTAACCTAGCTCTTCTAGGTTCTTTGCATTTCATGTAAAATTAAAAATCAGCTTGTTGAGTTCTAAAGGAAAGCTTGCTGGAATTTTAATTGTATCCCCCTTTGTTTAATCACTATAAAATGATACCCCTTTGTGTTATTTGTCTTACCTTACAATCTTCTGGGAATTGATATTTGGAACATGAACGGGAGTTTGGTGATTGAACGATTAGGGGAAAAGCACTGTACTTGCCACAGTAATACCATGTGGCATTTATAATAGGTAAGGTCTTTTGATGCCTGACACAGAACACTGAACTCAGTGCTTGATGTTTGTGGTAATAATGATGACAGCATTTATACTCTCATAAAATGGAAGGACCATTTTATGGTCCTTTAATGATATATGGTCATTCCATATATCATCACTTCATGAAATCTTCTGCTGCTGAACATTGTTGGCTTACCCTCTGAAATTATTCTGGTATTGCTGTTAGAGTCTGTGGCCTATCTCCCTATGTTCCATCCCTAACTTAGTTTCCTTATTCTAAGCTTCTTTTATAGCTTGCTAAAATTTTACATCTCGGAATAAGCTTTTTAAACTTAACTTAATATTTTATTATTTATTATTATTTATTTATTGGTTTGTTTGTTTTTAGCATTCTTCTAAGCTGTCCATTTTTAATCTTTTTGGAATGAATGATTGCTGACAGAATGATGTTCAGACTTGAGTCATATAATCTTCTAGATGGTATACTCCATTGGAATGTTATCAGTAGGTTCATCTATATTTTCTAAAAAGTTCTTGATAGTTACTGTGTGCCTCTAGTAGATATTTTTTGATCTTGTTAAATGTGTTTGACTTACTCATTTTGTATTTTATCTGCCATTGCTATCTACTTGGAAAAATGGGGTTCCTTAAAGTTTGAATCTACAAAGCTATCTTGACAAGAAATTTCAAACTGTATCTTACCTTTATAGTATTCCACACTGGGTCTAACACGGCACTTGAAAATACAAAACATGTTTATTGAAGTATTAGTAAAAGACTTCTAACAGGAATTTTAAATTTACTGAAAAGAAAGAAGCTGAATGAAATCATCTGCATTAGAAATGGTTGGTTTTTATTGGATTCATGGAATTGTAGGTCTGCATTGAAAATTCCACAAGAGCAATACAAATCTGATTCAGTTTGCCTAATTTTTATTCACAGACAACTTTGTAAAGTGAAATACACCATCATTCCCATGGATTTTGACATTTTGCTCCATTGGCACCAAGAAAAAAAAAATCTATATTAACTTGATTAGGCATAGCTGGAAGATCTAGGCTGTCATTTCCATAGAAAATTATTACCTTTGAATCATCAATCTAATATGCTTTTTTAGTCACCTTGCATATATATTAATTCTTGCTCTTTCCAGATTTATCTCGATAGCTGAGATTTCTCAACCTATAAAGCTATTGGACTTAAGTGTTGGGATTGACCCCTGCTTTTCTCTCTCATTTGGCTTTTTCTCCTTGTAGCACCTCCCATTTTCAGAAGTTACTGATTCAGAAGTTGAACAAACTCTGTTGGTTCCAAAATCCCTTTCTGTGATCTCTTCCCCTGTTCCCTCATTTTGTCAGGAGGAAAACCTTCATTTGGCCTTTAAGGTCCTTCTGAGTGGACTAAGAATTAAACTGAAATGAGACACAATAATAGGAGAAAATCAAATTTAATAGGCATACATATGAGGAATCCACACAGACATGGAAATTCCAAAGACAATGAGGCAACAGAAAGCTTATATGAGCTAAGGAGATGGACAGGGTCTGAGGATACAAAGGTGAGAAGGTCATTAGCAGGAAGCTGAGAATAAATGTTTGGATGGACAAAGGTTGCCTATTATGCAGATAAGTTTCTTTGGTAAAGGAAAGTCTATAAATAGCACTCTTCCTGATATAGTTTCTGCTTTCTAATGTAAATTTAGGCAGTTGAGGACCAAGAAGAGAGCTTTTTTTGTGTTTGCTGGGTTTTGATTACTTTTAACTCAAAATAATGTTCATGCCAAAATGGCCCATCTTGGGGCAGCCTACCTGTGGCCCCTACCATTCCTTTCTTCCTTTCATCTTCAATTTCTTTATCACTTTGCTAAAAGTGTTGCTGAAGTGGTAGGTTCTTTCTCTACTTAATACCGTTCTCGATTGGCCAAATAACAAAACAAGATTTGATGGCAAGCAGGTAATTTGTTCAGTGGTCAGAGAATGGAGAAGAGAAACTCTTGCTTTAAAGGCATATTCTCCCTGATTAGGTCTCATGGTTCGGGTCTTATGGGGTTATGGCAATTAAGGGGCTGTTAAGCAAGCTGATGTCAAGGTGTTTTAGGGAAAAGTAGCTGCTTCTTGGAATCAGTGCCACCTCTTTCCATCCCTTAAATGGATACAGTCAGATTTGTCCTGGTGCTAATAGGTGTGTTCTTTTTTTTTTTTTTTAACTTTCTCAGTGTTCCAAGATTCATTGTTCATGTGTGTGTTCTTTATTAGGATTAGGTGATAATGACCTCGAGGTCATCTGGAAGGTTAGTAACTGATATCTGAACTGGACGAAACCAGTCAAAAACCAAATCTAGGGGACTCCTTCAGAGCTTGTGGCTTCTGGCATCTGGTTTTAGTTTCTGGCGATAAGCAGCACCTTATCTAGGGCTAAAAATTTGAGTTATTGTGGCTTGTTATCAAGCCTAGTGACAAAATAATTGCATTAATTCTGTTGACCTGTTGCAGTTATAGAGATGAGGTTTGAAATTTTCAGCACTGTATCACCACCACTTAGAGTAGTACCTGATATATAGTAATTGAATATTTCTTGAAGGCAAACTTTGAAAGTTTTTTCTAAATGTCCAATCCTTTCCAGAAAGCATGACCCTTTTCACTGATACCAGAGTTCATGGACCCTGCTGTTTCATTACCTTTTCCATATAGCAATGTAATTATTTGTTTGTGTGTCTTTTCCCCTACCAAGCTTCTACAGTTCCAGGTCCTGGCACAATGTCTGAGAGATAACAGTTGCTCATTAAATGTTCATTAACCTGATTTGCTAAATTATTTAGTAAATTTGAAAGGTTATAATTACCTTGAAGGCAGGAACCATAGCTTTTAAATTTTATTTTTATGGGACTTAAGAGCTGTCAGAATATAAATTGTCATGAAATTAAAATGAATAGTCAGGAATTTAAATGAACAAGTATTGTTGGGTGAAAATAGAACAAGTTAGCTTTGGATTTGAAAAAAAATTCTCAAATTTGGAAATTAAAAATACAACTAATCTCATTGAATACCATCATGTATCTACTTGACTCTGATACTCTAGAATTATTCTGTTTCTTCATTTTTTATTATAACTTCTGAATCTTGATTTTGTTGTTTATTGTTTCTTACTTTCTTTTTCCTTTAGAGTTTATCAGATCAAATTTCCCCTTCCATGAAACTGTCCCTGAATGCTCAGCAAATATTTTCTATTTCTTCTGTAGATTTTTCTAGCCTTTACTACGTGTGTAGTGAGTAGAAGTTATGTGGTTTGTTACTCAGAAGCTATGCCTCTTTGGGCTAGTGTCTTAGCTTTTCTGGGATTCAAAATTTCTTCTCTACAGAATAGGGGAAAAAAAGAGTTCTAGTCATATTGGAATGGTATCTTGTTATGAGAATTAAATGGGTTAATATATGTAAATTACTTGACAAAGTGCCAGGACATACAAAGTACTATGTAAGTGTTAATATTTTTTCTCTATTTATTGCATCTGAAAACCTTTTTTTAAAAGTTCTGTTTTAATTATGTTACCCTAATATTAGGATGAAGTATCTGCTTCATTCAGACTGACAGAAACAGACCAGTGAGCAATAGTATGAGGTCATGGCTAAGAGCATAACTGCTGGAGCCAGACTTCCTGAGTCCAAATGCTAGCTCTGCCACTTATTGGCTGTGTCACTAATGATGAGAAACTTAAAAGCTCATAGTTTCTCACACCCTCAGTTTTCTCCCCTGTAAAATGTGCATAATATAGCACCTGTACAATAGGGTTATGCTGAGAATAAAGAAAGTTAATGAATGTAAAGTGGCTAGAAAAGTTACTGACACATACCAACTACTCAAAAAGGATTAGATACTTCCACTCTTAAACTGCTCAGCCTAATAAATTATCAGGTATTTTAATGTATTTGTTTTAATGCAAGTCTTGTTTCTCTCCTAGATTTTAATTCCTAGTGAATGGGGGTACCATTTTCCCCTAACACCCTGACTTAGATCTAGAATGTAGCTCTTCTTCTGTATGTAGATGTAATGCTAAGCTTCAGTTTACCCTTCTGTTACATAATAATATTCCTGTGTCACTGTCTTATTTGTTGATTGTATCTGTGATACTTCATAGTTAATACTTAATAGTTATATTAACACTTAATACTTAATATCACAAAAGATAAAATAAATTATCTCTCTATTCTCTTGATAGAAAGTTAATTTCCTAATATTCTACTAAATTGAGGTTTAAATAAACTTGAGAGATATATTATTCTAAAGCAACAAAATGGCAGGAACTAGGCGATTGTTGGCCTTATTTCAGTATCTCAAGGATTTTAGTCTTGTGATGTTCTAAGACTTTTCTTCATGATTGAAGTATCACTGCTTTGGTATCTCCACTCTTCATGGCCACATCCAAGTCAGGAAGGAAAATTAATGGAGGAGAAAGAAGAAGGTGCTGCATCAAAAAACATATTTTCCTGAAATCCCAGTGACTTCTGTATACCTTTCTTGGCTAGATTGTCACGTGGCTTTTGCTAGATGCAATGTGGTATAGAAAGATTAGTTTTCAGCTTTAAAATATGGGAAATAAAAAAAATATATGGGAAATAAGGGAAAACAGGGCTAGAATAAATGTTGATTCAGTCTCCTTACCCTATAAATACATTTACCTCATAAGGTCTTTATACCCAAATGATTTAATGGAGGTAAACTTGCTTTTAAACTTTTATAAAAAACATGGGCAAAAAATGGAAACAGTTATTGGATTTCCCAGAACATTTAATTCAAGTATGTTATACATGATTTCTCATAAGAAGAGTATGGATAATTTAAAAATTTTGGTAATTTAGTTAATTTTCTATTTATAAAGTTAATAATTCTATTTCCTCAAAACCCTGTTAGTTTAAATACAGTCTTTAAAAATTAAATTCTTTTCATTATATTCTACTCCTGATTTTAATTCATTATTTGTTATATTTAAAATAGGAGAGATATGGGGGCGCTTGCGGGGCTCAGTCAGTTAAGCATCTGACTCTTGGTTTCAGCTCAGGTCATGATCTCAGGGTGGTGAGATGGAACCCCATGTTGTTGGGCCCTTCACTCAGCAAGCAGGCTGCCTTGCCCCTCTTCTCCCCCTGACCCCCCTCACCCCACCCCTGCTCATGTGCACACCCCGCATGCACACACACACACGCACACTTTCTCTCAAATAAATGAATGTATCTTTAAAAATAAAATAAAGTAGAAGAAATGATGGTAAAGTTGGGTTCATTCACTCACACATAAAATACTATAAAACCCCACTACAATATAGTAAGTGGGATCCAGAAAATCCAGTCTTATAAATGCAGGATAACATTATTACAAATTGAAGAATATGACCAGGAGTGATCACAATCTAACAGACATACCAAGAGTTTTCACCTCAAATGTGGTTTGGCATTATCTGGTATAAGATGTACAGACTGGCTCGTCTGTACATGATGAGTGGAATGTCAGTGGAATTAATGCCCGTTCTTATGGTTGTAATGGAACATCTGGAATAGTAGAAGTTGTTTTAGTTAATTTTATAGTTATTTGTTTTGTTTTTTTTTTTGTTGTTTTTTGTTTGTTTTTTAGGCTGGTCCAAGGAAAACAAACTAGGAGATATACTGGGAAGGTTAAGAGACATCTTATGAGATAGGGTTGCTGCTGGTTCCCTGTGGCTAACTTTGCACTTCATTCTTTCTTCCATTTTCCTCTATCCCTCCAAAGGTAAGAACTTAAACTCACCTTGTTTGGTAATGGGGTCTGAGAGAATGTAACTTACTATAGGGTTTTACTGTAAATATTTAGTCTTGTTATATTATAGGCACTGTGTTTGGAACCAGGGGACTATTGGTAAATGAACAAATATATATAATTTGGATAAGTGTGTGACAAAAATTAATTAAGCACCATGATAGGAAACAAAGAAACAAACAAAACTTGATGAGAAACATATATTTAAGATAAGTATGGAAGGATGAGAGGGTATATCAATTAGACTCCTTGCAGTGAACAGATGATACCATCCAAGTGGTTAAATAAGGAGCATTTTTAAGTAAAGGAATAACTTAAGAGGAATGGCATGATATATAGGAAAAACTTAAGGATTAATGCAGCGCTTCAGATCTAGTGATAATGCGTATTGAGAGGAAGGGAGTAGAGGGCTTGCCACTTCTTAAAGAGGCAGGAAAATGAGCAATTATTCTGGAATCCGGGTGTAAAGGAACACTCATAGAATTTTTGTACATATTTTAGAAGGTTGCAACCAAGTCCTGGAAAGGTCGTTTAGTATATGTTCACATGAATATATGTTTTTGTAATATTTAAAAACAGGTGTATTTTAACTACAGTCACTTTCCTCTTTGATTTCCCCCTCTTTCATGTTGACTAAGAGCAGCCATTTTTGGGACCCAGCCAAGGTGAATTTGAAATAATTAAAATATTTGGGTTTAGTAGGCTACAAGATTTGTAATAACTTCCATAGAAGTTAGGTTATTTTTAGCCATTCATATGTAATGATGTTCAGGAGAACTTCTAGCCACTTGCTGACTCACTCTGCCTGAGTGACAATTCTATAAGTCCGATCATTATATGGACACATCTTATGGTGCCAAGTACTGAAAATATGGGAGTAGTGGAAGAGAAAGTAATGAATTTTAAAATAAAAAGAACCAGAAACGTGTCTGTGGAAACCTCAGTAGTCAAACATGTCAAATTTTCAAGCAGAAGAGTAAGTCTCTTTGATGCCTTGTCAAAATGAAAATTTCTTTGAGGACTATATTGAAAAATGCAGAGGGTAAAGTTTAAAAAGTTCCACATATTTTTGCATGCTGGGAATTGTATAAAATATAATAGCAGTTTTCTTGAGTTTGTAGAACACCAAACTGTAAGCAATAATACAAGCGCTTTTATGTAAATTATGATACATATTTTACAAATCTGAAATATCAGTATTTTTATTAACTACATTGGTAGACAGAATTGTATTTCTATTTACCTGATAGAAAATGATATCATGAAATCAATGTCATATGAAGAGGTGGTCAAAGAATATGTAACCAAACGATATATTAGAGAAGTGTCAGGGAGTTAATAGATCAGTATTATTCTTTCTTTCTCCTAGATTTTGTAATTTTTGTGGTATTTGTCACATTTTAGTTAATTTTGGTATATGATTTCCCTTTTCAGCATAAAATTTACCTTCCTGTTAAATATTGTGTTCATAATATTCTTTTCTTTCTTTTAAGGAAGGTTCAGAAAATTTAAATCTACCCTTGAAACAAGGTGTTTTTTGAGTAATTATCTTCTCCAGTGAATGAGAAGACAAGGAACACTTAACAGGCTTTCAGTGACTCACCTCATTTGCCCTTAAGTAAATTTTTTTCAAAGTGGTGGCATAACTGAAACTATTTCTGGGAAGACACAGATTATTACACAGATTACTTTATTTAGAAAATGCCAACTGTTTACCGCCACTAATTTTTGGTATTTGGTAATTCTCAGGAGTAAGATGTCTATGTGTGAGATAGAACTTATTACTACCAGTGACTATTTTGAAAACAGAGCTCAATAATGTAAATAAATTAACAAAACAATTTATTGTAAATATTCTCTTTAATTGAAGGTACTATATAAAAATAGATGCCATAGGTAAAATTTTCAAGGAAGATTTTATCTAATAAATCATATCTCACTCATAAACATTCATTGTGTGTGTTCAATATTGAGAAGCCTTATGAATAGTCCATGATTGTATTAATATTATAATATCTATACTTAACTAATTAACTATTAGTAAAATATCTATACTTAACTATTATAATATCTATACTTAACTCTTAAATTTAACTATAAGTATATAATATCTATACTTAACTAATAATATAGATATTAACTATATCTTAACTATCTGCATTTAACTATACTTAAGTACTTAATGTATTACAGTACATTAATTATTGGTTAAAACACACCAGATTATTTTAATTTTCTATGTTAATCCAAAATATATCCTTTTTTTTTTTTTTTAAAGATTTTATTTATTTGACAGAGAGAAACACAGCGAGAGAGGGAACACAAGCAGAGGGAATGGTAGCGGGAGAAGCAGGCTTCCTGCCGAGCAGGGAGCCCGATGCGGGGCTCGATCCTAGGACCGTGGGATCATGACCTGGGCCGAAGGCAGACGCTTAACGACTGAGCCACCCAGGCGCCCCCAAAATATATCCTTTTACTTCTAAGTTATATCTTTGGAAAATATATATTAAAAAATAGTCTTGAAATGGTACAAAATCTATCTTTCAGACTCCAGGGACATTGCAAAGAATGCTCATCTGGATATGAAACTTAAACTATAAGTCATTGTTACTTGCCATCTAAATCTATGGATTTTTTGATGAATGGATAGGTTTTCCTGGGGAAGACAAAGTAATACTCTTCAAACATGAAACTGATCATCTCACTCACATACTTAAATCCTTGTCTCTAGGATAAAACTCCAACCCTTTAACACACACCAGGACCTGACTCATTTCTCAAAATGTCTGCCATTTCCCTCTAGGCTTCAGCCATGCTAAACTTCCAGTTTGGTGACTAGATCCTACTCTTTTTTACCTCAGCTTTTATATGTGTGAATGAAACACTTTACCCTTACCTCTTCACCTGAAAAACTCCTATTTATCCCTTGCAATTTTAGTCAAAGTAACTTTATTTAAAAATAATTATTTTCTTGACCAATATAACAGAGTAAGTTAGATGCCTGTACTTTGTGATTTCCCTAAGAAGGTCTATGAAAATTCTTATTTGTCTCTTTTCCTGCTAGAGTGCAAACACTTGGGATCAAGTCCATTGCATTTATGTGACTGGCACAAAGCAGGCACATTGAATGAATTAACATATTCTTTTTGGGGGCAAGTCTGGAGGTTAGGTTCTCATTTCAACTATTGTGCTAACTGAACAAAGGTGAATTATTCCATATCTGATGGTTGCACTTATTTCCTGAAAATAGCAATGAACACAGATAAAATTTATATCTTCAAATTCTACTTGAATGGGTTGGTATAGGGGAACCCACGCAAGCAGAGACTCAGCACCACATGACAACTTAGATAACTGAGCATGGGCATTCCAGGGTGGCTACTGTGAGAGATAGCAGGTTGGAAATCAGGATAGGTTAGGGCCACATTAATAGGTGATTTCAAAGTTGTGATCTTTAGTTGTTCTAAGTTTTATATTTTAACTATAGTTTCTATTAAAAAATTTTAAAAAAGAATAGAAGAAAGCAATAGACAAATTAAAAATTATTGGTGAAGATTTCAATGCTTCCTTCTAGTCATTGTTAAAACCAAGTTGAAGAATATCAATAAAGGTATAGAAGACTTAAATACTATCAACCAACTTGACCTAATTGACATTTGTTGAACAGTTCTCGAAATAACAGAATAAAACACATTCTTTGCAAGCACATCTAGGACATCACTGGAATAGACCATATGCTTACCCATGAAATAAATAATAAAAACAAACAAACAAACAATAAATAAACTTAAAAGAATTGGGAAAAAAATTGTATTATCTTCTGTAGACAGTTCTGATGACTATGGATCTGAAAAAATTATCTGGGAAGAATTGAAAGTGTCATAGAGATAAGATGTGGACTGGAAAGAGTGAGAGAGGGAGGAGTGGGAAGACAAAGCAGAGTAGGAGCAGAGGAATGGAACAGGGTGGGGTGTGGAGAAGGAAGAAGTAGGTAGGAGGGGAGATGGGAGGGAGAGGAGAAAAGAGATTAAGCAAGTGAGATCAAAAGCAGAGTTGTCTGTTTTTTCAGAACAAAGGAAGACATCAACAAATGAAATGGGAAATGAGGGAGAAATGTACAGTGTTCCTCTCTCTAGCTTTCTTTCCATAGGATGCATAGTTTTTATTAGTAGTGATGTGGAAAACGAAGACAAAAGGAAAATTATATTTCCTTGGTACTTACAGCCCCTTGACAAGTCTTTGAAAAAGACAGAGTGACCTTCCTCTAGAAATAGCTCTCTCATTGTTGGCACTTTGCTAAGGGCAAAAGGCAATCTTAGCCCCACCCCAGGATCTTGTGAGTCTACTTTAAAACATATAGAAATTCCTCCAGAAACTTCCTTTTTCTCTACCCTCCAAGATATATGTTAGCAATCATTCTTCAAGCATATGGCCCACTGATTTACATCTGAAGGGTTTCAAGACTGAGTTTTTACTAAACATTAATAAATGACCTTTTCCTAACAACTGTTAGCCCCTTCAGGGTCCTGGAAACCTTGCTTCCAAAATATCTTGGAGGTTTGTGCTATCCCTAGCCCCCTCCCAACTTGAAAGTATATAATTAGCCACTTCTAAAGACTATAGTGCAGCTCCTGCCCACATGTCCTGTCCCTGGGCTTTAATAAAACCACCTTTTTACATCATAGACGTCTCAAGAATTCTTTCTTGACCCTTTGCTCTGAATGCCAATATGTCCACACCAGTAGGACTACTCAATTCCCATATATTGCCCATTCAGTCGGTGTACCCTGTAGAATCTCAGCTATAATTCTTTATTCAGCTATAACACTTTACTCACAAAGTAAACCTGATTGTCAAGAGTTTTTTTAAAAAAAAAAAAAAAAAATCTTTTTCCAGGACAGGTAATTTATCCTCTCGTACCAATGAGCATTTTGCTTTATTTTGTTTCAAAGCACTTGAAAGATAACAAATTTAAAAACTGAATTCCCCCTCCTCAACCTTTTTAACTTGGGGTCATTATGGATAAATACTGTAGTAATTTTGGAAAATGTAACATGTTTACCTATGCTTCAAAATATTCTAGACTTTGATCCTAGGATTCTTTTTTTTAAATATAGAACTCATGGAATTAGAAATTAACCTGTGAAATTTGACTAGATTAACATATATAAGCTTTTTTCTCTGCTCAGCAGTCATTATTTTAAATGAAATAAATGACATAATTGCATCTTAAAATCCCTGGACTTGCTTCTTGTAAGAGGATTGCCAAAAGACATACCAGTCTGAAATTCTACTTTCTTCCATGGTTTCTGTCCCACTGGTCAATAAGGAGTTTGGCATTTTCCTGAAGAACATTTTTGTTCATTGTTCCCTTGATTGAATGAAATCTGTATGGTACAATTGAATTCTCATTCTGCATGTTGTATATTGAAATTGAGGTTATGAATAGCCCTAGCATTATCTAGATATTAAATTTTAGGCACATTTGAGTAAAAATAAAAATTAATACTTTATTTCTTTCTCTGTTCTCCCTTATGTTAACTTTAGTGAAACTAAAACATATTACAGGGTATGAAATCTCAGGCATCTTAACATAATAGATTTTTTTTTAGTAAATTCTGCTCATATTATTGCCACTTCACTATGTTTTCAAAACGTCCTCTGAACTTTGTCAAGTAGAAAATGTAAATAAATACAGGACAGTTTGCCTCTATTAATATTAAAATTATTTTAGTCATTTTTCAAGGAATTATTCCAGGTATATGCAAATAGGTAGTTAAAAATCAATGATTATGAAACATGTTTTTAATTATGCTTAATTTTTTCATTTTGATTTTAAAATGTCTTTTGTGTTGAGCTTAATGTTTGAGTGGTAGAAACAAATTTTCAGATTATCTAAATTACTTATTGGAGGGAGTTTATTCATTTGTTGATTAAAAATCAAAAACTATTAGCTAGCTGATCCTTAGTGTGCTTCTAGACCAGAGTTAGGTATTGAATGGAATAATCAGACTTAAAAATCAGATGTTTAAGGGTAAGCTCTTTTCTTCCTGGACCAGAGAACTCATGACACATATGCTATGCCTATGTATTTCAACAAATACATAGCAAACTCTTTTATGTGGGAAGAACTATATAAAAAATAAGTAAAAATATAAGCCAGTTGGGGCACCTGGGTGATGTAGTCGGTTAAGTGACTGACTCTTGGTTTCAGCTCAGGCCACGTTCTCAGGGTTGTGAGACTGTGCCCTCCTTTGCTCCCAGTGAGGAGTCTGCTTAAGATTCTCTCTCTCTCTGCCCCTTCCCTTTCTCTCTCTTTCTCTCTCTCTCTCTCAAATACATAAATAAATCTTAAAAAGAACCACAGTCTATAAATACTACAGAACTTAAATGTGTAAGAGATATTTGGCACTTAAGACCAGCAGGAATTAAGATCAAAATAACATGATTTTATATTGGTTGAAAAGCTTGAAGTGACTCTTAAGTCTGTTAAAACACGGAAGATAAAGCTTGCACTATTTAAATTATAAAAGCAATAGGAAAGAATGAGAAATATATACAAATAAAATGAAGTGAAAAATCATCTGTGATTCATATAGCAGTAAATATAGAAAAAGATAAGATAGAAAAGGTGACTAAGTACTGTGGTAAAATATTGTATGAAAGATATTGTTCATTTTACAATTATTTAAATTGTTCTCTGAGCTTTAATATTTTAAAATAAAAAGTTAGGTTAAAAAAAGGGGATCATCCTCCCACAGTTTTCAGTCCAATGGATATTCATACAGAAATGTTCAGTCAGTTGATATCCCATGTTTACACAAAAGGGGTAATACTGTTCTACTTGTCTCTCCCCAGTAACATGACAAGTTGTCAGAACTTCTAAGTCTACATTGTTATTTGTTTCTTTTTATTATTTAAAAAGAAATTTTAAATTATTATTTATAATAATTATTTACAAAATAATTATAAATTTTAATTTATTATTAAATTATTTTTTAAATTTAAATTCAATTAGCTAACATATAGTACATCATTAGTTTCAGATGTAGAGTTCAATAATTCATCAGTTGCATATAACACCCAGTGTGCATCACATCATGTGCCCTCCTTAATGCCCATTACCCAATTATTCCATCCCCCCACCCACCTCCTCTCCAACAACCCTTAGTTTCTTTCCCATAGTTAAGAGTCTCTCATGGTTTTTCTTCCTCTCTGATGACATCCTGTTTAGTTTTCCCTCCCTTCCCCTGTGATCCTCTGCACTGTTTCTTATATTCCACATATGAGCAAAACCACGTAATTGTCTTTCTCTGATTGACTTATTTTACTCAGCATAATAGCCTCTAGTTCCATCCACATCGATGTAAATGGTAAGTATTTATCCTTTCTGATGGCTGAGTAATATTCCATTGAATATATATCCCACCTCTTTTTTATCCATTCATCTATTGATGGATATCTCAGCTCTTTCCACAGTTTGGCTATTGTGGACGTTGTTGGTATGAACATTGGGATGCAGGTGCCCCTTCTGATCACTACATTTGTATCTTTGGGGTAAATACCTCGTAGTGGCAATTGCTGGGTCATAGGGTATCTCTATTTTCAACTTTTTGAGGAACCTCCATACTGTTTTCTGAAGTGGCTGCATAAGCTTGCATTCTCACCAGCAGTATAAGAGGGTTCCCCTTTCTCCACATTTTTGCCACATTGTTGTTTCCTGACTTGTTAATTTTAGCCATCTGACTGGTTTGAGGTGGTATCTCATTGTGGGTTTAATTTGTGTTTCCCTGATGTCAAGTGATGTAGAGCATTTTTTTTTCATGTGTCTATTGGCCATTTGCATGTCTTCTTTGAAGAAATGTCTGTTCATGTCTTCTGCCCGTTTCTTTTTTTTTTTTTTTTTTTTTTCTGCCCGTTTCTTGACTGGATTAATAAAATCATGAATGAAAGAGGAGAGATTGTGACCAATACAAAGGAAATACAAACAATTTTAAGAACATATTAAGAGCAACTATATGCCAACAAATTAGGAAATCTGGAAGAAATTGATTCATTCCTAGAAACATACAAACTACCAAAACCAAAGCAGGAAGGAATAGAAAACCTGAACAGATCCATAACTAGCAAGGGAATTGTAGCAATAAACAAAAATGTCCCAACAAACAGTAGTCCAGGTGGGCCAAATGGATTCCCAGGGGAGTTCGACCAAACATTTAAAGAAGAACTAATACCTATTTTTCTGAAGCTGTTTCAAAAAATAGAAGTGGAAGGAAAATTTCCACACTCTTTCTATGAGGCCAGCATTACATTGATCCCTAAAACAAAGACCCCACCAAAAAGGAGAATTACAGACAAATATCCCTGATGAACATGGATGCCAAAATTCTCATGAAGATACTAGCCAATAGGATCCAACAGTACATTAGAAGGATTATTCAGCAGGACCACGTGGGACTTATTCCTGGGCTGCAAGAGTGGTTCAACATTAGCAAATCAATCGATGTGATACATCACTTTAATAAAAGAACAAGTACCATATGATCCTCTCAGTTGATGCAGAAAAAGCATTTGACAAAGTATAGCATCCTTTCTTGATTAAAACTCTCCACAGTTTAGGAATAGAGGGAACATACCTCAATATCATAAAAGCCATCATGAAAAGCCACAATGAATATTATTCTTAACAGGGAAAAACTGAGAGATTTTCCCCTAAGGTCAGGAACACAAAAGGGATGCCCACTCTCACCACTGTTGTTCAACAAGTTACTAGAAGTCCGAGCCTCAGCAATCGGGCAACAAAAAGAAATAAAAAGCATTCATGTTGGCAAGAGGAAACCAAACTTTCACTCTTTGCAGATGACATACTTTATGTGGAAAATCCACAAGACTCCACCCCAAAATTACTAGAACTTATACAGGAATTCAGCAAAGTAGCAGGATATAAAATCAATGCACAGAGATCAGTTGCATTTCTATACACTAACAATGAGACAGAAGAAAGGGAAATTAAGGTATCAATGCCATTTACAGTTGCACCAAAAACCTTAAGATACCTAGAAATAAACCTAACCAAAGAGGAAAAGGATCTGTACTCTAAAAACTACAGAACACTTATTAAATAAATTGAGGAAGACACATACAAATGGAAAGCCATTCCATGCTCATGGATTGGAAAAATAAATATTGTTCAAATGTCTATGCTACCCAGAGCAATCTACACATTTAGTGCAATCCCTATCAAAATACTATCGACATTTTTCACAGAGCTGGAACAAATAATCCTAAAATTTGTATGGAACTAGAAAAGCCTCCAAATAGCCAGAGGAATGTTGAAAAAGAAAACCAAAGCTGATGCATTACAGTGCTGGATTTCAAGCTATATTACAAAGCTATAATTATCAAGACAGTATGGCATTAGTACAAAAACAGGTACTTAGATCAATGGAATAGAATAGAGAACACAGAAATGGACCCTCAACTCTGTGGTCAATTAATCTTTGACAAAGCAGGAAAGAATATCCAGTGGAAAAAAGACAGTCTCTTCAACAAATGGTGTGGGGAAACTTGGACAGCCACATGTAGAAGAATAAAACTGGGCCATTTTCTTATACCATACACAAAGATAAACTCAAAATGGGTGAAAGACTTAAATGTGAGATAGGAATCCATCAAAATCCAAGAGAACATAGGCAGCAACCTCTTCTACCTCAGTCGCAGCAACTTCTTGCTAGACATATCTCCAAAGGCAAAGGAGACAAAAGCAAAAATGAACTAATTGGGACTTCATCAAGATAAAAAGCTTATACATGGCAAAGGAAACAGTCAATAAAATTAAAAGGCAACCTACGGAATAGGGAAAATATTTGTAAATGACATATCAGATAAAGGGCTAGTATCCAGGTCCTATAAATAACTTATAAAATTCAACATCCATAATACATTATTCTTTCAATGGTTGGGTTACAGTCTATTGTTTCTTATTGGTTGATATTTAGGGATTTTTAAAATTATTGGTTTGTTTTTGTTATTAAAAAACCATGCCAAAACTGAACATCCTTATACATCTTGACATATTTATTTGTATTGTTAATACAAATGTTAATAAGATGAATTCCCAGTAAGAATATTCCTGGATTAGGGGCACCTGGGTGGCTCAGTGGGTTAAAGCCTCTGCCTTCGGCTCAGGTCATGATCTCAGGGTCCTGGGATCGAGCCCCGCACTGGGCTCTCTGCTCAGCGGGGAGCCTGCTTCCCCCTCTCCCTCTGCCTGCCTCTCTGCCTACTTGTGATCTCTCTCTGTCAAATAAATAAATAAAATCTTAAAAAAAAAAAAAAAGAATATTCCTGGATTAATGAGAATGTGAGATGCAGATATAATAGATACACAGTTACCTATCCATGAAGCACAAGGTCAGCAAGGTGAAAGGTAAGGATCTGATGTTTCTCAAATCTGGCACCCGGACACGCCTAATCTCACCCCAGAAATGCAGAGGCCAATCTGGGATGCAGATGAATGTGAGAACAACTGAATATTGAATTGAGATTTTTTAAAAATGAAAACAGTCTGAACTGAGAAATTACTTAATAGGACTGACTTTTAAATTGGAAAAAATTATGAGCTGGTAAAAATTTAAGAGAATTTTTTCATGGCTCAAAACTTGATTAAATTCATTGGAGAATTAAGGAAAGGTTGGACTTTTGTACACTCAAGTCTTGTGGAATTTTATAACTAAATACTTATATATAATATGCCTTGTTTAAATTTGAACTTTTATTTAAATTTGTATCCCTTTAATTATGAGCAGTTTGAGACTTTTCTTTTCTCTGTGATTCATTTGTCCTTTCCCTATTCATTCATAAAATTGTTAGTCTTTTTGTATGACTTCATTAAAAAATTAACCTTTTAAAAATTATATGTAAAGCATTTTCCAAGATTGTTGCTTGTATTTGACCTTTTAGAATTTTTTATAAGTGAAATTTAGAGTTATATAGTGAAATTTATCAACTTTTCCATATTAAATTTTGCAGTCTATGTCCTTTTACAGTTTTCCTACTCCAGTATTATACATTTAAGTATTTAATTCACCATTTTTATAGTATTCAAAAATGTTCAATTCATTTAGACTTATTTAGCTGTTTATAAGTTATGAGATAGGTATATAGATCTATCTATATTTCTTTCAGATAGCTAGCTAGTTATCTCAGTAATGTTTATTGAGTGAAACTTTTACATCACAGATTCTGAATATCATATTCATTATTAACCAAATTCTGTTTGAGTGATCTGACAAAATGCATGCAGAACCAGTTATTTAAGCTTTGCAGTGCATTTTAAAAGTGGAATTGGAAACCATCAGTACTCTATTTCAGAAATTTATCCTCACATAGTTAATTTTCTTTATTCTTTAGAATACTTAGAATAAAATTTGTCAATTTTCCCTCAAACTTTTTTTTTTTCTCCAATACAATCACTTAAACTAGGGAAGATCATCCATCTTTTTTTTTTTTTTTTTAAATATTTTGTTTATTTGACAGAGAGAAACACAGCGAGAGAGGGAGCACAAGCAGAGGGAATGGTAGCGGGAGAAGCAGGCTTCCTGCAGAGCAGAGAGCCTGATGTGGGGCTCGATCCCAGGCCTCTGGGATCTGACCTGGACCGAAGGCAGACGCTTAACGACTGAGCCATCCAGGCGCCCCCATCCATCTTTATAATAATTCGCTTTTCCTATTTAAGAAAATTATATGTCTTTCCACTTATCCAAGTCTTTAGTGTTCTTCAGTGGAGTTTAAAAGTTTTCTTCATTTAATTCCTATATATTTCATAAATTTATTCCCATGTGCTTTATTTTTGTTGTTGTCATTAAATCAAATGTAATTGTTTTCCCTTTATATTTTGTCAATGATTACTGTTAGCAGAATTGAAAGATTACTTTCTTTTATACTTTCATTGTGTCTATTTCCTTTCTTTCTCTACTTTCTTTACTTTTCTGGACTTTTAGACCATTTTAATAATAATATCTAAATTTATTATCATCAGCCTATTTTGACTTCAATGAATATGTCTTTACTCTTAATGAGATTTAATGTTCTCTAAATGCCAAAGTCTCTGCCTTGCTTCATGATCAATATTTTGGAAATTGGAACTCTCAGCACACAGAAAACCTTATCCTAACCATGAACTCTTCTTTTGTAATTGCACATGGTCTAGTGTGCTCTGTTTTGGATGTCTCCAAGACTCTTCATTTCCCTCTTTATATATATCTATTCCTGACCATGAGAGCTCTGCTCTGATGCTATGTCTGACCTGCCTTCTGCCTTCACCATGTCACCGTACTTGATTATTGCATTACATCATTTGCTGCTTCAACCTCCATGCACATTTGGACTTTGTAAGGAACAGTGGTTATGGTTATTTTAATAAAATTTCATATATTTGGTAGAATAGTTTTTTGTATTAAATATAGCTTTTAAAAAGGAGATGCAGTCTGGCTCCCTGCTCAGCGAGGAGCGTGCTTCTCCCTCTCCCTATGCCTCCCACGCTTGTGCTCTCTCTCTCTCTGTGTCAACTAAGTAAATAAAATCTTAAAAAAAAAAAAAGATGAAAGTCTAACAAACCTAGTAATTAGAAAAAGTATAAATATAATTTAACAGTATAAATGATAATTATATAAACTGATCTGACATTGAAATGTTAAATATTTTGCAATTAAAAATATTTCTTACTTAACCACAGAATTGGCTTAATTCTTCTACTCTAACATCAAAAATGAATCTAAGTAATGATAAAAAATATTTTCAAGTTTTAAGCATTATTCTATTAGAAGGAAAACGTATGTTTCTCATAACTCATAGTGGACTAATGTCTAATTTATGTAAATGGTAAAAATAACAAAACTGTCCAATTTTTTGGAAATAGTTGTCCAATTTTATAATTCTGAAAAAAATCTCCTTTTTGGTTAAAAAATATATCCTGTAGAGAAATAATAAGGTTTTAAAAATAATTTCAAAGGTAAATTATTTCTTCATAAAATAGAAATTATATTTTAAAGTGATAGGAAGGTTTATTTTATATAATATTCTCTAATGCAATTTTTATACAATTAGCAGACTAATAACAAGGTTACTAACTAGTTATCTTGATGTTGCTGTAGAGAAAAGGCATCCATCAAAATAATGAATTTTTACCTTGAAACATTCAACAACCTAGAATTTGATTATTTTATGAATGAATAAACAACTCCCTGAGAACTTAGTCTATGCATGAGTTCACTCATGTATTCAGAAAAGGTTAGATGCAATTACTGGGGAATGAAAAGAGCAAACAACTTTTTCATAGCAAACAGCTGTTTATATCTACTGAATGAAGAATAATCTATGTTTGTATATCATTTTTATCACTGAATTTAAATTTAAACGTAAATAAAATTGTTTTGCATTACATTCTATAATCAATATATTTGTAGCAATTTAAAGTTTGACAAGAGCACTTTAATATTGAGGATAGATTTACCCCACTACTTTTATTATTTAACAGATTATTTTTTTAGTTAAAAACCTGTAGTATTTGGGAAGCTGATTTTTAATTATAAGTAGAAATGTTACTCAGAATCCAAAAGAGTTTAATTTTATTCCATTGTAAAAAATTTATTTATGGGGATGCCTGGGTGGCTCGGTTAAGCCACTTGCCTTCAGCTCAGGTCGTGGTCCCAGGGTCCTGGGATGGAGTCTCATATTGGGTTCCTTGCTCAATGGGGAGTCTGCTTCTCTCACTGCCTGCTCTGCCTGCTCTGCCTACCACTCCCCCTGCTTGTGTTCTCTCTCTCTCTGACAAATAAAATCTTAAAAAAAAATTTATTTATGAATTTGGGATTATTTGTAAATTGCAAAAATGTTATCTGAAAGAGATTATGCTAAAACCAGAGGTTGTCTGCAGGCTTTAATAGTCACCAAGTATTGACAAGGCTCCCACATCAAATTGTGGTTTAGAAACTCATTGAATGTCAGGGCCAGAGTTAGAGCAAATTCCAAGGGCTTTGAATGTGTGACTGAAGGCATAGTCAAAGCTAGCAGAAATAACAAAAAGGACAGTCAAGAGTCGAGGTGTTGACATATCTGTTTGAAATCTTGGGAACCTACTCCCATAATCTCATTCAAATTTGGTGAATGCAGTATGGAAAATCAGGATAGCATAATAAATCCTCACCCAAAAGGCAAATATTTTCAACTCAAATTAGGTACTTTAAATTAGGCTAAAGAATTTACTTGGCATGTAAAGTGAAAGGAATGAGGTATTAAATCAGCAAACTTGGTGACTTGGGTCAGAAGTTTGTTATGTCTCATGTGTTTTTTCAGATCAAAGATAGCATAGGTCCGTATAGTAAGGATAATCATAAAGAATAAGAAGTTACAAAGAATGATAGCTTTGAAATAGTGCATAGGGAAGAAAATATCTTTTCAATAGAATTATAAGGTGAAAGGATTTCAAAATCCTTACCATAAACATCCAGGGGTCAATTCTTTGTTATGGAATTTGATTGAAATACGATTTTCAATTGACCTCTTGGGGTTGTCCAAGCTCCCCTATGTGTCAAAGCTCCATGCTACCAGACAGAAATAATAAATAGTATTCAGGAGAACCAATGAAACCTTCTCAAAGCAAGACCAAATCACACAGCAATAGAAAGTAACTTAACCAGCCTAACTTGAATTACAATGAAAATCAGCACATACTTTCTGATCACTTTGTTCTCAAATATTCAGTGAGAAAGCCAAGTAAAAACAGGGCCAAATAGAAATACAGACGTGAAGATAAATTAATTGGTAAAAGAAAGGTTAAACTATGAATGAAACAGTCTCCATGAATTGCATAATGAAGGTAGTACCCAAATGAATGCCATTACTTTTTCCATTATTTTCACCCAAGAAATTCATAAATCTCACAGCAGGTTGACTTCGCACTGTTATCAAATGAAACAGAAATTTCCAGAGGCAGAGAGCAGAGGGCACGCCATGGCTTCCCCCAACAAGAAAGAGATTATTAGGGTTGGTATTAGCAAATTCAGATCAGATACTCTGAGAAATTATTCAAAGCAGTAAAACATCACTGGATTTTCACCTTTTTCTTTAATAAATAATTGGAACTTTTAACACTACTATCGAATGCTACTTTCAGAGGAAAATTATTATAATGACTTTAGCGTAAAATTGTACAGTAAAAAATCATAACTGATACATTTCTAATGAATGACATTCAGGTGGCAATACAATACAAAGAATATGGGTATTTTGACTTCGCATCAAAAAGAAAATCTGTGACAAACAGATTAAATCTTGCAAAATAGATACAGAGTAAAATGAGCTACTAATAATCATTTCAAGACTATCACGAAAGAAATAATATTTCCCAAGTTTATTGTAACAGATCTATTATATTTATATTTTTGTAAAACATTTTAATCAGTGATACAAACTACTTAATCCCCAGTATTAAATTAATGGTAGTATTAAATTAATAAGGCAAGATGATTAATAGAATTTAAAATTTCCCAAAAGCCACTATACATTTGCATTTATAAAAAAACAAGCAGGGCCGCCTGGGTGGCTCAGTGGGTTAAAGCCTCTGCCTTCGGCTCAGGTCATGATCTCAGGGTCCTGGCATCGAGCCCCACTCGGGCTGGGCTCTCTGCTCAGCAGGGAGCCTGCTTCCCCCCGCTCTCTCTGCCTGCCTCTCTGCCTACTTGTGATCTCTCTGTCAAACAAACAAATAAATAAATCTTTAAAAAAACAAGCAATGCAGAACAGCTGGTAATATTTTAAGGGTTAAAAAATAGCAAAGTAATAGAAAAGGTACTTTTAAATAAAAGAATTTATAATAGTTTACATAAACTATTATTGTTTATGTAAACCAAAAAAAATATAACTATTTAACTTTCATGCAAGCACTAAAGGTATTCAATTAGAGCAGGAAGAAACTACATAGGGTATAGACTTGCAGTTTGGGGTAAGGTCATGCAAAGAAATATGCGTGTGTGTGTGTGTGTGTGTGTGTGCGCGCGCGCGCATGTTTTTCTTTTTGGATATTCAAACTTATTTACTTAGTTACATCTGAAAAGTGATTTTTTTGATGTAGTATGTGTTGAAATGGAAAAAATACTTTTTTACCACTACTGTTTAGGCCATACAAGCAAGTCAGAATTTAAAAAGATTCTGGCTACAGGGGGGCCTCTGGGTGGCACAGTTGGTTAAGCATCTGACTCTTGGTTTTGGCTCAGGTGGTGATCTCATGGTTATAAGACTGGGCCTCAAGATGGGCTCCGTGCTCAGGAGGAGTCTGCTTGATATTCTTTCTCCCACTCCATCTGCCCACCCCTCCCACTCATGTGCTCTCTCTCAAATAAATAAATAAATCTTTAATAAAAAAAAAGATTCTGCCTGCAGACATGGAAAAATGTGGATACACTCTTATTGTAAAAGTATTTGGAAATAGGTGAGTATCACACATACAATTCCACTACTTAGAAGAGAAGGAATTTATGTCATCTTCTTTTAAGCCTTTTTTTATAATGGAAGGCTGCATAACGGGCCCCCAAAGATGTCCACATCTTAATCCCCAAACCTGTGAATGTTAACTTACAAAGTAAAAGAGATCTTGCAGATGTGATTAAAGATCTTGTGATGGTGTCCTGGCATCCTGGATTATCCAGGTGGGCCCGGTGCAATCAGCGATGGTCTTCATTAGAGAGAGGCAGGGAATTCAGGTAAGGAGTAGGAGGTACAATGATAGAAGAAAGACAGAGGTTGGAATCATTTGAGGAGGAGACCAAAAGCCAAGGAATTCAGACTGTTTTTAGAAACTGTAAAAAGCAAGGAAATAAATTCACCCCTGAGTCCTCAAGAAGGAACTTAAGCCTGCAGACTCCTTGATTTTAGACTTCTGACTCTAGAACTGTAAGGAACACTTATCAAGCATACCATTAAATACTGCATAATATCCCACTGCCCAGAGGCATCATGATTTGTAAAAAAATATAAAATTTTTCTACAATAGGTTATTTCCAAAATATTGCTCCACAGAAATTGTGTGACAAACAACATTGATAATTTACTGAGGATAGACTTCTTGAAAACAATTTCCTAAGTGAAAAAATTGGTATCTAGTTGCTTGAAATTTTCATTCTTGTTTATTGGTAAAAAAGGATTTTTTTATTCACTGGTACATTGGTCATTTTTGTGTTTCTTTTGTAAATGATTTGTCATCCCATGGTTTTCAGAGTTGTTTTCATAATTATAAGAATTAAAAAACTTTTATTGAGGCATATTTAACATACAGTATTATATTAGTTTCAGGTGTACAACATAATGATTTGATATTTATATATATTGTGAAATGATCACTGGAATAAGTCTAATTAATATCCATCACCATACGTAGTTACAAAAGTTTGTTTCCTCTAAAAGAACTTTTAAGATCTATTCTCTTAGCAACTTTCAAATATGCAGTATAGTATTAACTAAGGTTGCCATGCCATTATATTTCCATGACTTAAATATTTTTTTAATTAGAAGTTTATACCTTTGACTCCTACTTCACCTGCTCCTCAACCCCTCCCTTTGGCAAAGACTAATCTGTTCTCTGTATCTATGAGCTGGTTTTTGCCTTTGTTTTAGACTCCACGTAAGTGAGAATCAGCGGGTATTTATTTTTCTCTGGCTGACTTATTTCACTTAGCATAATACCCTCAAGGTCTATGTGTTGTTGCAAATGGCAGGATTTCATTATTTATTATGGTTGAATAATATTCCATTATGTGTATCACATCACATTTGCTTTATCCATTCATCTGTCAGAGGACACTTAGGTTGTTTCTGTATCTTGGCTATTATAAATAATTCTGCAGTAAACACGGGAGTGTAGATATGTTTTCAAGTCAGTGTTTTTATTTGTTTGTTTGATTAAATATCCAGAAGTGGAATTACTGGATGACACATGACTTTTTCTTGTCCCCAAATCTCTGCCTTAGTTCCATGACTAATATCTTAAGAATTGGTAGTCATGCTTGTTCATCAAAGCAATGATATTAGCTCCTAACCTATTTTTGATTTGAACTAGACCTTCCAAAATAGGTTAAATATTAAATTATGATAGCATTCTTTTTTTTTTTTTTAAGTTTTTGTTTATTTATTTGATACACAGGGAGAGGTAGTGAGAGAGAGAGAGCACAAGCAGGGGTAGTGGCACACAGGCAGAGGTAGAGGGAGAAGCAGGTTCCTGGCTGAGTAGGAGCCTGATGGGGGCTCTATTCCAGGACCTTGGGATCATGATCTGAGCAGAAGGCAGCTGTTTGACTGAGCCACCCAAGTGTCCCAACAACATTCTTAGTAGTAATGTGAATGAGAATAAAGATTCATAATTTAGTAAATTCTGGCTGTTGGTTTAAGATATTTCACCTCCCTTTCCACTCTACAAATTCTTATGCAGGACTGAAAATTTAATTTTTAGTGCATATTCGGCTTCAGTTAATATTTGCGTAATTTTAGTTGGACGCATTAATATGTTGTATAAAATGATAAGTGTCATATTTGCAAATATTTTGAATGTTGATATATAGACTGTCTAAACATTTTGAAATTATAGTTTGGGTATTCTAAGTTAATACTTGTGCAATCATAAAGAGATTTTTTTTAATAAATTGGATTTTATAGATTTTTTTTGATGTGTTAAAATTTTAGAAACATTTCTAAGTTCACTGCATTGTGTTTAAATGAATAGTAAAATAACAAGTTCAAGGTTGTATGTATGAGATCTTTTTTTTTTTTAAGATTTTATTTATTTATTTGACAGAGGAAGAGAAGAGATTACAAGTAGGCAGAAAGGCAGGCAGAGAGAGAGGGGGAAGCAGGCTCCCCACTGAGCAGAGAGCCTGATGCGTGGCTCGATCCCAGGAGCCTGAGATCATGGCCCGAGCTGAAGGCAGAGGCTTTAACCCACTGAGCCACCCAGGCGCCCCCCTGTATGAGATCTTTATAGATTTATATTTTTATCTTTTTCTTCTTTTCAGATGCTAGAAAATGAAAATACTCTTACAAAGGTGAAAATATTAAATATAGGCTTGAATTAGGGTTCTTCATGATACTTCTTAGACAATCATATACTTACTTGTTTCGTGTTCTCCTGATCTGTTTTTGATGCAAAAATGTGTTTAAATACCTTTTAATGATAGCACTTCAATCCATTTTCTAAATTTTTGATTTTGTACATTTTGATGTTATTATTACGTACATGAAGATCCACAGTTAATATATTTATTGCAGAAAGTATCTTAATATAAAACACTCCTATTAATCACTTCCAACCATTTTCTCATGAATTCTATCTTATTAGAAATTTATATTGTGGCGCCTGGGTGGCTCAGTGGGTTAAAGCCTCTGCATTCAGCTCAGGTTCCTGAGATTGAGCCCTGCATTGGGCTCTCTGCTCAGCAGGGAGCCTGCTTCTCCCTCTCTCTCTGCCTACTTGTGATCTCTCTCTCTCTGTCAAATAAATAAAAAAATAAATAAAATCTTTAAAAAAAAAAAAGAGAAATTTATATTGTCGTGGCTACTTTATGTATTTATTTGCCTGCTTCATCTTTGTGTTTAAATGTTTAAAAAATAAATTGTAATTATATTCAAAATATAAAAAATTTGAAAATATTCTAAATAATTGGTAAATTAACATAAAATTAAATACTAATTATTTTTATGTTTTCAAAATTTGCAGTTCTCAAACCTTTGTAAGTATTTATTAAAATTAATAGGCAAGGTACTTAATATAATGACTAAATATCTACATTTAACCAAATTTATTTAAATAAGGCTAGAACTTTTTGTTTTTAAAATTTACTTAGATTTTATAAAATATTTTTATAAAAATATTCACAATTATATCATTCAATATTTAACTGGCTGTAATTGAAAAGAATAAGTACTGTGCCTCAGACATATGCATACATAAAAGTACATAGGTACATATTTAGGAATAATACGAATTGTATCAATATTGCAAAATGTTCCTCATTCTCCAGTGCAACAACTGCAAAGTTCAACAGCTAGTCACATACCAAGTTTTGGACCTAAAATTGACCACAAAGGAAAGCAAGAAAATGGACACTCCACAACCACAGGGAAACCATACTTTGTTACACAAGAATCTAATGAATTCATGCTTTTTTAGAGAAAGAATTTACAAATTAGTCTTCTTCCTTACCTAGGTTCTTCTGCTGCTCATTTTCTCTCTATCCTAATGAAGACTTTTCCCCCAAAGTTAGCAGAGGTACTCTTAAAAGCCTTCTACCATACAGATTTTGGTTTCAAGGACTTGGGGGCAAGAGATGTGAAGAAAAATTTCCTTTGCAGTTGTTTCATTAGGATTAGTCATGAGAGTGAAAGTTTAGGATTACAGGATTGCTCTGTGCCTGTGCTAAGTGACAGAATCTGAGTGACAAAGCACTCTTGTGTTCCTTGATAAATTTTTGGGGTTGGTATGGTACAGTCCTAGGTTCTCTACAATGCAGGCCTTGGATAGAATTCCCCTTTTTCACATGTTAGAGTGGGAAATAGTGTGTGTGTTAGATTAGGAGCCTGTTTAAGGTACTGAAGGAGAGAGACTTGTATTATTTAAGCTATAAATTGACTTGTTTCAAACTTAAAAAGATGTATATGCTATTACTCTAGGAGTTTTTTAAATTATTATTATGGTACAAAAGAAGCACAACAAAAAATTTACCATCTTTACAGTTTTTATATGTACAGTACAATAGTGTTAACTATATGCATATTGTTATGCAACAAATTTTTAGACCTTTCATCTTGAAAAACTAAAGCTCTATGTCCATTCTTTTTTTGTTTCTAAGAGTCTGACTGATTTAGATACCTCTTATAAGTGGAATGTGCAATTTTGTTTTTTTTGTGATAGGCTTATTTCATTTAGCATAATGTCCTGATTCTTGTTGTACCATATGACAGGATGTCCTTTTGTGTTACTGTATAATATTCCATTGTATGTATATACCATATTTTCTTTATCTATTCATCAATTGATAAATATTTAGGTTACTTCCATATCTTGGCTATTGTGAATAATGCTGCAATGGATATGGGTATACAAATACCTTTCTTTAAGATCCTGTGTTTGGTTCTTTTGGATAAATACCCAGAAGTGGGTTGAATCATTATGCCCAGAGGTGGATCATATGGTAACCTTAGTTTTGGGAAATCTCCATACTGGTTTCTATGGCTACTTGATTTTACATTCCCACCAACAATGCACAAGCATTCCAATTTCTCCACATTTCTGTCAACACTTGTTATTTTATTATTTTTAATTATTTTTATTATTATTTTTTCATAGTGGCCATCCCAACACATGGGAGGTGATAATTCATTGTTGTTTTGATTTGCATTTCTCTAATGACTATTATGGTGAGCATCTTTTAATTTACATGTTTGCTGTTTATCTTCTTTAGAGACATATTATTCAAGTCCTTGGCCCATTTGTTAATTAGGTTATTTAATTTTAATTTTTTTTTTTGGTTGAATTGTAGGGGCTCTTTATGTATTCTGGATATTAACCTCTTTTCAGATATGGTTTGCAAACATTTTTTCTTGTAGGTTATCTTTTCACTCTGCTGATTTTTACCTTTGCTTTGCAGATTTTTGGTTTAATTTAGTCTCATATATCTACTTTCGATTTTATGCCTCTGATTTTTTTGCCAAATCTTTGCCAAATCCTATGTCATAAATTTTTCTTCTATGCTTTCTCTGAAGAGTTTTATATATTGAAGAATTTAACTCATTTTGAGTTAATTTTTGGATATGGAATTAGGCAAGAGTCCAACTTCTACTTTTGTTGGTGGATATCATTTCTGAACAATGTTTGCCATGGAGACTATTGTCTCCATTATTTAGCTTTCACATCTTTTTCATAGACCATATACATGAGGATTTAGTTTTCAGCTCTATATTGTTTCATTGTTCTATATGTCTTTCTTTATGTCAGTACTATACTATTTTGATTACCATAGCTTTGTAAAATGTTTTAAAATCATGAAATGTGACATTTATAGCTTTTGTCTTTCTCAAAACTTTTTTCAGTATTCAAGGTCCTTTGAAATTTCATATGAATTGTAGGATGACTTCCCATTTCTACAGACAAAAATGTCATTGGGATCTTACTAAGGGTTGCACTGAATCTCTAGATTGATTTGGATAGCATGGGCGTTTTAACCATATTAAGTCTTTCAGTCCATGAACACTGGATGTCTTTCCATTTATTTGTGTCTTCCTTAACTTTTTTTCCAGGAATGTTTTATAGTTTTCAGAGTATACATCTTTTGCCTTCTTAGTTCAATTTATTGCTAAGTATTTTATTCTTTTTGATGCTAGTGTAAATGGGATTATTTTCTTAATATATTTTTCTGGTTGCTCATTATTTCTGAAGAGAAAGCAACTGATTTTTGTGTGTTGATTTTCTATCCTGTAACTTTGCTGAATTTGTTTATTATTTCTAATGGGGTATTGTGTGTGTGTGTGTATCTGTGTATGTGTTTTGTGTGTGTGTGTGTGTAATCTTTAAGATTTTCTGCATACAAGATCATATCATCTGTGAAAAGATAATTTTACATCTTCCTTTCCAATTTGGATGCTTTTTAATTTCTTTTTCTTGCCTTAGTGGTCTGAATAGGTCTTTTTGTACTCTACTGAACGGAATTGGGGAGAGTGAACATCCTTGTCATGTTCCTCTTTATACAGGGAAAGTTTTCAGTTTTTTCTGTTGAGTATGTATTAGCTGTGGGCTTTTCATATATGACTTTTATAATGTTAAAATAATTTCCTTCTATTCCTAGTTTTTTAAATGTTTAAAGGGTGTTGAATTTTGTCAAATGTTTCTCTGTATTAATTGTGATGATAATGTGGGCTTTATTTTTCATTCTATTAAGGTGGTGTATTTACATGGATTGATTTTCATATATTTAACTATCTTTTATTCCAGAAATAAATCCTACTTCATGATGATGTTCAATCCTTTAAATGTATTGCTGAATTCTGTCTCCTTGTATTTTGTCTAGGAATTTTTCATCAGTTTTCATCAAGAATATTGATCTATAGTTTTAGGTTTTTTTTCCTTGTAGTGTTTTGTTTGATTTTGGTATCAGGTTAATACTGGACTCATAAAATGAATTTGAAATGCTCTTTTATCTTCAATTGTTTGAAATAATTTAAGAATTGGTATTAATTATTCTTTAAGTATTTGGTAAAATTTACTAGTGAAATCATCTGGTCTTGGGGTTTTAGTTGTTGGAAGATATTAGATTACTGATTCAATTTTATCACTAGTTATTGGTCTGCTCAATTTTTTTTTCTTCATGATTCAGTTTTGGTAGGTTGTTTGTTTCTAAAAATTTGTCACTTTCTTCTAGGTTGTCCAATTTATTGGCATGTAATTATTCATAATAGTATTTTATTATCTTTATGTTTTCCTGGCATTAGTTGTAATATCCCCTCTTTGATTTCTGACTTTTGTTATTTCAGTCTCTAATGAACTAATTGTTTGTGTCCCTCCACAAACATTTCTGTTAAAATTCTAACTCCCAATGTATTGATAGGAAGGGGGACTTTTGAGAAGTAATTAGGTACTGAGGGTAAATCCCTAATGACTGAGAATTGTGCCCTTAAGAGAAGAGATATAGAGAGCCTGGGTGATGCAACCGGTTAAGCGTCTGACTCTTGGTTTCAGCTCAGGTGCTGATCTCAGGGCTGTAGATCAAGCTGTGGGTTAGGGTCCATGCTCAACATGGAGTCTGCTGGAGGTTCTCTCTCCTTCTCCCTCTGCACTTCCCACTCATTTTCTCACTAAAATAATTAAATAAATCTTTAAAAAAGAGAGAGAAGAGATATGAGATAGCTTCCTTCCTTTCTTAACTCCCTATCATGTTAGGATAAAATGGGAAAATAACCATCTGCAAACCAGGGAGTGGGCTCTCATTAGACACTGGATCTGTTCCCATCCTCATTTTAGATTTCCCAGCCTCGGGAACTGTGAGAAATAAATGTTTATTGTTTATACTACCCAGTCTCTTATACTCCTTTATATCAGCCTGTGTTAAGACATGATCTTTTTTTTTCTTCTTCTTCTTATTTAGCCTAGCTAGGGATTTGTCAATTTTTCCCTCTTAGTACTGCTTTTGCTTCATCCTATAAGTTTTGGTATGTTGTGTTTTCATTATCATTTGTCACAAGATATTTTCTAATTTCCCTTATGATTCCTTCTTTGCTCCAGTAGCTATTCAAGAGTTTGCCATTTAACTTTCACATATTTGTGAATTTTCTGGTTTTCCTTTTGCTATTGGCTTATAGTTTCATCCCTTTGTGGTTGGAAAAGATACTTGTTATCTCAGTCTTCATAAATATATTAAGACTTTTTTTATTGGCCTAACATGTGATCAGTTTTGGGAAATGTTCCATTTGTACCTGAGAAGAATATGTGTTCAGGTTTTTCTTTTTTTGGATGGAGTGTTCTATATATGTCTGTTAGGTCTAACTGGTCTGTATTATTATTGAAGTTCTCTATCTACTTGGATCTATCTACTATCAAACATGAAATCTCCTATTACTACAGCATTGCTATGGCATTTTCCCTTTGGTTCTGTCAATATTTGTTCTGATGTTAGGTGCAAATACATTTATAATTGTTATGTCTTTCTAGTGAACTGACCCTTTTAGTATTAAATAATGTTCTTCTTTGTCTCGTGATAGTTTTATTTATTTATTTTTTTAGAACTTTATTTATTTATTTATTTATTTGACAGAGATCACAAGTAGGTAGATAGGCAGGCAGAGGGGGAGGGAAGCAGGCTCCCCGCTGAGCAGAGAGCCTGATGCAGGGCTTGATCCCAGGACCCTGAGATCATGACCTGAGCCGAAGGCAGAGGCTTTAATCCACTGAACCACCCAGGTGCCCCTCTTGTGATAGTTTTTAATTTAAAGTCTCTTTTATCTAAGTGTCACCTCTGCTCTCTTGTTATCATTGCATTGAATGTCTTTCCCATCATTTCACTTTCAGCCTAAGTTTGTCCTTATTTTTAAAGTGAATGTCTTACAGACAGCATACCATTGATTCTTATTCTTTTTCAAATCCAAATTCCTTCTATTCTTCTTTTGCTACTTTCATTTGTGTTTTGTTAAAGTTTTGTAACCACAGGATTTAATGGGTTTCTCATTTTATTTTGTACATCTTTTTTTATATTTTCTTGTGATTACCATGGAAATTTTGTAAAACATCTTAGAGTTACAACAATCTATTTTAAACAAATAACAATTTACCTTCAGTTGCATACAAAAAAATCTCTTTACATCCCGCTAAGCTTATCTTATCAATGTCACAAATTACATTTTTAGTAATTTGTATCCAATAACATAGTTTTACATTTATGCTTATTTTAAACCTTTTAATTCTATAGATGAATTAAAGGTTATTTACTCACAACCATTACAACATTACAAGAATCTATATCTGTCTATATATTTACTTTTTCCTGAGAGCTTTATATTTGGTATGCTCTAGTGTTACTACCTAGTAGTAACTTTATTCCAACTTATTCCAACTTTATTGGAATAAGTGTCCCTTTATTCCAACTTGAAGGACTCTCCTTGGCAGTTTAAGACAGGTCTAATAGTGATGAACTCTGTCAGCTTTTGTTTATCTCGAAAAGTCTTTATTTTTCTTTCATTATTGAAGAACAGTTTTTCCAGATACAATATTCTTTTTTTTTTTAATTTTTATTAACATATAATGTATTATTTGCCCCAGGG
>CM053614.1:70845688-70862062 GCA_028646535.1 Procyon lotor | reverse complement strand
TCTGTTGTCCATTTGGATGTCCTCTTTGCAGAAATGTCTGTTCATCAGATACAGTATTCTTGGTTGGCATTTTTTTTTTCTTTCATCATCATTTTTTTCTTTCTTTTTTCTTTCATTTTTTTTCTTACTTTGAAAACACTTTTGTAGATATTTTCATTTTTTTCATGCATTGCTTTCCTGATTTCATTTATCTTTCTATCTGTATTCTTTTGTAATGGATCAAGCTTTTTAAAGACGGTATTTTGGGGGTGCCTGGTGACTCTGTCAGTTAAGTGGCTGACTCTTTAACTTAAGTCCTAATCTCAAGGTTGTGAGATGGAGCCCCGCATTGGGCTCCATACTGGGCACAGAGCTTGCTTAAGATTCTCTCTCTCTCCCTTTGCTTCTCCCCCTGGCTAATGTGCTAGACAAACAAATAAATAAATAAATACAGTATTTTGATTTCTTTATCAGGTAGCTCATTGATCTCCATTTCTTTCTTATAAGTTTCTAGAGATTTATTTTGTTCCTTTTATTGATCTATGTTTCTCTGTTTCTTCATATGCTTTGTTGTTTTTTGTTGTTGTTGTTGTTATGATTTACACATTTGAAAAAAATCACCACCTCTCCTAGTCTTTATGGATTGGCTTTGTACGAGGAAAGACCTTCACAGACCAGCCTGGGTAAAAATGCTAAGGGTCTCTCAAAACTTTTATGGGGATATGTCTTTCTGAACTTGTGTGTATAATTTCTTAATTGGACAGGTTTTCTAATTTCTTTTTCAGGATCTTAGAGTCTCGCTCTCTCTGGTGTCTTTTTATGTTACTGCAGGTTCTCAGGCTGCCATAAACCACTGAGTACTTTTGCTTTCTATGTACCCCAGGAATATGAAGTATGCCATTACAAGTCAGGTGAGGCAAAAAGCAGTCCCTCAAGGAGTCCCCCCTCCCCCGCCAAAAGCTGGAACGTTTGACACACATTCCACTTTCTCCTTTGTCTCTCAAGTGAGAAGCTGTGAGCCAGGTAGTTTCTCCTGATCAGTGTGAGATGTGCCAGTTTCTGTCTGCAGTGTTATAAGTTCTCTGGTGCTGACAGAAGCTGCTGAGTTCTCTTCTGTTCTCTCTGGTCCCCAGGCATCCACAGTATGCCAGTTCCATTAGCACTCGGAGTCAGCAAGACAGAAACCAGTCACTTGGATTGCCTCCCAAAAAGCCAGAATTTAGGACATATGTTCCAGTTTTCTTATTCTCTTCCAAGGATGAAGACAAGATAAAGGATGGGCATTTCCTTCCCAACACAAACTGTACCAGCTTGGGAGAGAGGCTAATGCAGTTTAAATAAAATGGCTTTCTTATCCATTTCAATGCAGCTGTTCTTGGCTGTCAGTTTACCTGACTAGTGAGCACTTCTTTCTGGTTTCTCAAGTTTTTGTAAAGTTTTTAGGTCCTGTATTGTTTTTAAGTTAGTGTCTCTGTGAGAGAAAAAAGGTGTGGGCCTCTCTATTCTACCATCTTACCATCTTGCTACTTATAATTCAACTTGATTTATAATTCGACTTACTATTAGTTTTATGTTAATGGAAGTATCCCCTGAAGTTTACCCATAGGTTGGCTATCCGACCCAATGTTTTATGTTTATAACTTTTTTCCTATATTGTAATATATATTTTTGTGGGAATTTGGGGCAAGTTGAAGAAAGTACTGTTAGACAAATGTCAAGTCAACCTATATGTCAAGCCTGACATTATCACTTTAAACATTGTATTGGAAAATCCTTCCTTTACCTCCCATCTGAATCCATTTTAATGAGAATTTTAAGAAAACTTGTTCTGCTCACAGCCCCGAATAAGCATCCAAGATTGTACCATGAGTCCAGTTAACAGCTAATTCACTGCTAGCTCATTTATTTTTTGGCTAACAATCAAATTGTCTTTCAAATTGTGAGTTAAGAAATAACAGACTATGGAAAGTCAGATAGTACTGGAACATGTAGTATAGCTGTAAGGTCATATAGGGTTTGGGATGGCAAATATTTTTGGTAATTTGACAATTTACTTGTTGAAGAGTAAAGAGAGAAGCCATATTTGTGATGAAATATAGCCTAATAATAAAACATGAAAAAGAACTCCTAGACTCAAGAAATGAACTAAGGGTGGCCGGGGGTGGGGGGGTGGGGGGGTAGGGATAGGGTGGCTGGGTTGTGGACAATGGGGAGGGTATGTGCTATTAAGTGCTGTGAAATGTGTAAGCCCGAAGATTCACAGACATGTACCCTGGGGCAAATAATACATTATATGTTAATAAAAATTAATAAAAAAAAAAAAAGAACAACAAATGCATTTACTAGTCTGATTTATTCTGATTTATTTCTTTTCATATGATACCTTATGATAACTTTTGATAACTATAATTTTCTTTCATGCCAGTTTGCATATGGCCAGTGGTTGAACTGGTCTAAGCCAGGCAGGCTAGGCTGGGCTCCAGGCCTTTAGTCTTATGTCTCCGTGTGTTTTTGTTCTGGGGCCCCAATTAATAGGGCAGTGCCTTGCTGAGATGTGCTCTTCTCATGGCAGATTACAGCACAAATGGTCCAGCCAAACAACACAAATTTTCCAAACCATGAAAATTATGCCTGTTTGCTAACATTTCATTGGCCAGACCAAGTTATATGACCAACGTGTACATTTAAGGGGTAGAAAATCTATTCTGCACACACTAATGGAAATGGGTATGATAGCATGTGACCAAAATCTTGATGTGATGTAATGTAATGATGAAAATGTACAACATTGGGATCAAGAATTCAGATTCCGAGAGACAGAAAGAGAAAGATAGAAAGAAACAAGAGAAAACAAATGCATCTGATATTTTCAGTTCATGTAACACCTGGATGTACCTCTTGGAAAGATGTGTGCTGGATTTCCCCTGAAAGTCAGATGGGGCAAAAGGCAATCCCTCAAGGATACCCCCCATGCTCCTTGTGCATGTGCAAAGGAGCACAGGTGCAAGTCTTCCACTAATTTATTAAATTTAAGTAGATTTTTATTCTCTGAAACCAAAGGATTACTGAACAAGGGAGACATTTAATCTTAGCTAATTTTGAATAGAATATATATTAAGTGTGAATTACTTTAAATCTTTCTTAAGTCTAACTATAAAAAAGTATAAAACATAGCAGGAAGTGATCACATAGGCTTCTACATTATCTTAAATCTTATTTGTCACATATTTGTATGGTAACTCTTGATCATTTTTTTAGTGATTATGGGGTACTTTGTTTAACAAGCCCCTTAAAAAAATGCCTCTGCTTCCAACTTCCTCTCCGTCAATACTTTCTGCCATGCATGGAAAAATAAAGAAAGCATACTCTACTTTTATAAAAATATTTTTAAAGAAATTGCAAGGAATCTCCACCAATTTTTTTATGATGTTTAACAATTAATTGATAGAGAAAAATCATCAAAATCTTCACTCCATTCACTTACCTGCTTTACAAAGGAAGAAAGCAAACTTTGAGAATTTTATTCAGTGCTTTTCCAATAATAGTGAGAAACAAATACAGAAACTAACTTAAAAATAAGTTTTGTGATTTCATATGACTTCTTGTGAAACTATAAAAGCAAAATTGAAAAGATTTGACTTGAGAATACAATGACTTATGACTGAAAACTTCATAATCAATTGGCTTTCTGAAGCAGCTTCTCTGAATTCCAAAATGTGGCAATTTCTAAAATGAAAAAGCTTAATATTTTAGTGTTCAATTTTTATTGGTTTTTCTAAACTCCCAAAGCAAAAGCTATAAAGGAGAACATAAGAAACAAAAAGGTGCATAGCACGAAATATTAATACAGTAATTTCTTACATTTTTATTATTTCTTCAGTATTCCAAGTACTTTTTAGGCAATATTTAAACCTTATATCACTTTGAGAAGGGCTATTGGGCTAGTCATTAAAATCTAATTTTTAGTTATGAACACTATAAGAAATCTTGACTAAAATTCACCCATAGTTTTATAAAATTAATCCCATTGAACACTGTGGATTGTCATAGACTATACTGCTTAAATATTCTGTACTAGAAGATAAAGTAAAACGAGTGAAGTAATAAAAGTAGAGTATTGCTGCATTTGGTACAAAGATATTCCATAAACACTGAGTTCCATGAACATATTTAACAATTCAATAACTGAAATGACAACCTTCTTCATGATTTATCTTGAATATCTGCCACCCAATTTTCTTTAAGCGAGATATCTTCATCGTTTAGCGGTTGGGAAACTCTTTGAGCATTTGATAAAAGATAAAGGGTCTTTTCCTGAGAAGAACAAAACTTGTACATTTATGTACAACGTACTATATACATTTTAACAAAATAAAGTACCTCTGAGACTGATGCCAGTACTCTGGATGTCCTTGAACTCTGTTCTCAGTACCTCAGCAAGTTGAACTAGCCTAATTTCTTTTTTGCCTTCACACGTCTTTTCATGTGAGAAGTGAGAAGAAAAAAGAGTGTTTTCCAGGACCCTGAAGAGGGAAAGCTATTCTTCCAGAGTCCGAATGGTATTTAATGTATCAGATGAGTTTAGTTTTTTGGGGGGAGACTAAAGGTCTCACTGTTTAGGTATACAACCTTGATCAGGAAATTTTAGCTCCTAGGAAAGAAAATCCCCAAGATTTTCTATTTTACTATAAATTAACAACTATAATTAGGTTAATTATAAATTTACACATAGCTACTAGGAAAGTTAGGACAAATACTCAAATCTATTTTTGTTAATGTAAATAACCTTTAACTTATTTTGATATCACAACTACTTTAAATTAGGTATATATATAATACTATATTAGCTTAAAATGGCTTTCATAGTATCATTTTTATCCTTATAATAAATTGTTAGGTATGTAAAGTACATATCATTTTGTAGGTGAGAAAGGTAAGAATCAAGAGGTTAAATAATTTGTCTAAGGTGATGTAAATATTAATCCTTAATATTAAATTAATATATAATCAAATTAAATATTAATACGAACATGGATCCAGATTTGTCTCTCATATCATCCTTCAACAGGATAAATTTAAACAAACAAACACACTTGCTTCAAATGTCCTGTTCCTTGAAAGGTTCTTATGGAAACATCCAAGTCTTAATTCACTTATAATTATTGGTCTGTGACAGTCATGCTGTTTACAGTTGAGAGTACAGTTCCTGCTCTATTGGAGCTTATGATGGGCTATGACCTTTAGCATCATATTATTTATCTGTATGCATTATTTAAAGTCAACATAGCAGAAAAATTAATATATTTGAAATGCAAACTGAAATCTTATTTAAGTCATTTAAACTGCATAGCCATTTCAGACATGATAATACTTTCACTACAGATCAAAGATAACACACTTAATAGAAAATGCTCTCTACATTGTTTTTCTGTAATGGTGATGAGGTATACTGATTATTCCATATCCTACTAGCAGTAATTTCTGAGAAGGCTATCTCAGTTTTTGTCTTCTAACAGAATGAAGTCAGTTGGCACATTCAAGAATGCATAAAAAGTCTTGAAACATTAATTGTGTTAAACTGTCTGGAACTTGTTCAAATATCATAAAATTTCATAATACCTATATTTTTGGACAGAGGATTAAATCAGTATTGCCCAAGTATTAAAAATTCTTCCACTGAAAATTGAGAACTGCCTAGGGGCTGGCTTACTGTATTTTTTCAGAAGTTGGAGGGGGCAACAAGTCTACTAGTAAGATCCATGCGGTAGGTGGACTTTATATCAATTCTAAAAATGCAAGACACCAAATCTTTGTAGATGAGGTTCTTTTTGAAAGGCACGCATATCAAATTCTAATGCAAGAATGAATTCATGTTGATGGATCTCTGTTTTTGCCAAACTTTTTTGAAGTTTATTTGCCAATAAACTTCAAAGTCTTGAAGGATGAAGTCTAAATTAATCAATGAATACCTCAACATACCAGTTATTTTGGAACATTCAATATATTAGCAATCTAAGCTCACCTTGAGTTGATGAAAATTGAGAATTATTTTTCCTAAGTTAAAAAGATTTATTGAGAGGGGGTGCCTGGCCGACTCAGTTGGAAGAGCATGAGATTTGATTTTGGGGTTGTGAGTTCGAGCCCCACGTTAAGTGCAGAGATCACCGAAAAATAAAATGTTAAAAAAAAAAAAAAGATTTATTGAGAGACTGTTACTTACTCTTCCATGCATACAAAAATAAAATCTTACAAAGCAAGAGTTTATGGTGAAAAAGTATAAACTCTGCACAAATTAAAATTCTGTGGGACTAAAGTTAAGAAATTTTCTTAGATTTATTTTAAATAACTTAACCAGCTGGAAATCTTTTAAAAGTACTCACTAATTCATCCTTCTGAAATGATGGTTTTGCTTTTTAATGAGAAATGTACTTTCCTTTCTTAAAGGAAACACAATGTCCTTGGCTTAGTTGTTCCCCAAAGTAAATCTTTTTATGTGTAATAAAGACACAGATTGTAGCAAATTTATTTCAGGCATGCCAGACTGGAAATCTGTTTCTATAGCAAACAGTCATTCCTTGAGTTTACTAAGCCATATTCTTCAAATAAATAAGATATTTTACATTAGTGTAACCTGAATGTTGCTATCAAGGTGTTAATCCATCTTATTCTAAGAAAACCACCTCAGCACTCATTACCACAGCAGTTGAAAGTCAAACTTCTGCCATGTTCAGGACCATGGGGTCATGTTAGTCTATCAAGGTTGATTCATCTGGGGCCACCTTGGCTCATCTGTTCTTTTTTTCTACATACAGCTAGAGTCTGCATGGGTTCCTCCACGTTGCTCCTAAAAGTGAATATATCTATCCCCACTTTATTTTCCTAGGTGCATTATATGACGTTTGTTACTTTTAATAGACTTTTGCTGAAGTTTGAAGGTGAAAGTGTTATAGAGTAAAATAGGAAACAATTTAAACTTGATCATTTATGTAGATTTTCAACTTGATCATTTTGATATCAAGTGCTCCATGGGAAGGTGCTCCTTAACATTTCTATCCACTGTCTAGTCATGGAACCTAGGACCTACTAACAGCATTTTCTTCATTTCTTCTTTTTTGCTGAGTTCCAACTTACTAACAATTGATCCCAATAACTTTCTGAGCGAAACTACAGTTTACTTAGAGAATGTGATTTATTATACCCATCTTTTCATATTTGTCAACTTTATGTGGTCATTTTTTCCATAATATTTATGTATGCTAGAAAAGAAGCTGTATGCTTTATGTAGCATAGTTTTATTTTAAAAACAGTTTGACCGAATTGATTAACTATGTTATTGAAATATTTTGAGGCTTAACTACATTTTTGGGATTTTCTAATCTACAATTTTCTAAGATAGCTGGGTTAAAAATTCCCCAGTATACATGTGGATTGTTTAATCTCTCCCTCAAATTCTATCAATTTTGTCATACAAAATTTTAAGCAATGTTATAAAGGTTCTAGATGTTTGTAGTTGAAATATCTCTTTAGTTTTTCTTTTTTTTTGCACCCTCTTATAGTTTATTATTATTTTATCTTAAATTCTATTTTTTCTGATATTAAAATTATAACACTCAATTTCTGTTGGATAATATTTGTGAAGTATAGCTTTTCTAACCATTTTGCATAATTTCTGTCAATGTGCTTTTTATGTAGAGCTTATAAAAAATTCTGCAGTCTTTGTCTTTTAATAGATAAATTAAATGTGTATATGTTTATTTAATAAGTAAGTGGTCTCTTTGCCCATTGTGAGGCTCAAATGTTTGACTCCGAGATCAAGAGTCACATGCTCTACTGACTAAGCCAGCCAGCTGACCCTCTATTAGTTTTTGTTATAAATATATTTGAACATATTCCAGTCATGTATTTTTGAGTTTTCAATTTCTCCTATCTCTTGTTTTTTTTTACTCTTTTACTTTTCTTTATTTTCTGCGATCCAGTGAATTTAAAACATTTCCTTTGCTTCTTATGTGTTCCTTAATTGCAAACTGTACATATTATTTTAGTTTTCAATGTATATCCTTAATTTTTAATGCACAGATCAAACATTATACTTCTGAAATATTTCTAAATTGATTCAGCATCTCCTTCCTTCTCACAGAAAAAGAAAACAAAAATAGAAACATTGCATTTTTTAGTAGGAACCTTTTGTTTTTATTTTTTAATTTTTTTTTGAATTTTTAAAATTTAAATTCAAGCAATTAACGTATAATGTATTATTAGTTTCAGAGGTAGAGTTCAGTGATTAATCAGTTGTATGTAGCACCCAGTGCTCATTACATCAAGTGCCCTTCTTAATGTTCATCCCCCAGTTACCCCATCCCTCCACCCACCTCCCCTCTAGCAACCCTCAGTTTGTTTCCTATGATTAAGAGTCTCTTGTGGTTTGTCTCCCTTTCTGATTTTATCTTGTTTTATTTTGCCCTCCCTTCCTCTATGAACCTCTGTTTTGTTTCTTAAATCCCACATGAGTGAGATCATATGATAATTGTCTTTCTCTGATTGACCTATTCAATTTAGCATAATGCCCTCTAATTCCATCTAGTCATTGCAATTGGCACTATTTCGTTATTTTTGATGGCTGAATAGTATTCCATTTTGTGTGTGTGTGTGTATCACACATACACACACACACACATACACATTATGTGTGTATATATACATATATGTGTGTGTGTATCTTCTTTATCCATTCATCTGTCAGTGGACATCTGTGTTACTTCCATACTTTGGCTATTAGAGATAACGCTGCTATCAACAGTAGGGTGCTGTATCCCTTTGTATTAGTATTTTTGTATTCTTTGGGTCAGTACCTCATAGTGTAATTGCTGGATCATAGGACAGTTCTCTTTTTAACTTCAGAGGAACCTCCATATTATTTTCTGTAGCGGCTGAAGCAGTTTCCTTTCCTACCAACAGTGCAAGAGGGTTCCCCTTTCTTTGCATCCTCACCAATATCTGTCATTTCCTGATTTGTTAATTTTAGCCATTCTGACTGGTGTGAGGTGTTATCTCATTGTGGTTTTGTTTTGTATTTCCCTGATGCATTTTAAAATACCTACTGAAGTATCCCACCTATCTTCCTTTTTATAGTCTACCATTTCAGTTTCTCCACCTCTTGTCATGCATAGAAATTGAATAATGCATTCATTAATTAAACTGGATACACTGTAGCCAGGGCTCAGGTGCAAGAGCACGGGGCTCCATGGATCCAAACAGATTAGGTTCAACCATTGGCTGATGATAAAATCCAAAGGCAGAGAAATGTGTGGCGTGAAACAAGAAAGAGTTTTATTTCAGTGAGGACACATTGGAAAGATAGTGGACTAGACTCTCAAAAGACTGTCTTCAAAGGTTTGAAAATACTTTTAGATTTATACGAGGAAAATGTGGGACAAAGGTCAGTGGGTACTGTTGGTGGGCAGTGAAGGTCAAGTTGATAATTGTCTGGGGGTCAGTCTCATGGGGTCTTGCTGGCTCTGGACAGTCCTTATTACTGCCGGGGTTAGTTTCTGTTCCTCGCAAGGGATGCTTTGCCTGCAGGAACTTTTGCCTGAGTTAAGAGATAAGCGGAAATAAGAACTTAATCAATTAGAAAGTATAGACTGTGCTCAGAATAGTGGTAGTTGAAGTCCTCTGCAATATTAACATATCACACTTACAGCACTGTGGATGGTAGAATTGAGAAAGAAAAGGAAACTTGGTCCTTGGGTCTGTTGTAGACCCATTGGGCCAACCTGCCCAGTTTATCTTCCTCGGAACTTCCCAGTTATTTGACACAAAAATGCTATTTTAACTTACGAAATAGTTGGACTTGCCTGTTACTAGCCTATTACTTGCAACCTAACAGTTGCAATAGTTAGATTTAACAATGTTTCTTACAAATTTTTGTTTCTTCCTTTCTTCAATCCTACTCTTAGGTAAACATTTCTTCATGTTCAGATGCTTTCTTTAATACTTCCCTCATAAAGTATCTATGAAATCTACACATTTATGAAATAAATATATTCATTTTTATTATTTCTGAAAAAAATCACGACTTTGACCTCATATACAAGAGTTTATCTGAACATTGATTATAGATTTCGGTTATTTTCCTTCATTTCTGAAAATGTTATTCTTTGCTTCTGACCAATTTAGTGTTGATGAGTTTTCTGTTAGTTTAGCTGTCATTCAATTGTGCTTTATTTTCCCTTTTGAAATTTTTAGGATTTATTTTTTTAACCTTGTTATTCTGCGGTTTCATAGGGCTATATTTAGGTATCTTTTATTAGTTATAGAGCATATTTTTCAACCTGAAATTCCTTCTCTTTCCATGCGATTTTCAGCCATTATCTCTTCATATACTGATTCTCCACCATTCCCTCTAATTTCTACCACTGGATAATCATGTAGACATAGAATTTAAAGTCCTAATTATTATAATTGTCCATTATTTATCCTTTTATATTTTTGTATGTCTCCTCCTGCTTTCTGGACAAATTCTTGAGTGCTACATTTCAAACTTCAATTTCTTTCTTTGACTATGTTCTAACTTATTCTGGTGTCTCATAAGGTAGACAGTAGCCATACATACTTATATAAACACATTTAAATTAATTACAATTAAATAAAGTTAAAAATTCTGTTACCCAGTCATAGAAGTTATATTTCAGTTACTCAGTAGCCAGAAGTGGCTCACGGCTACCATATTGGACAGTGTAGGTGCAGAATCTTTGCATCATCATAGGAAGTTCTATTGAATAAGTGTGGAGGATATGCCGATATTGAGTCTTTAAACTGTGATACAAATAAATGTTTATATGCTGTTTCTAATTGGTTGTCTTCCATAGCCATCTGTTTTGACTAATTTCTATATCAGTTTTCTCATGACTCATTTATTTTTTAAATGTCATTCTTTTTTCTATTTAAAAAAAAAAACAATAAGTTGTTATTTCAAAGCCATGTTTTCATGTTAGTATAATTATTAAGTTTGTTGGCTTTAGTTTTTAGTGTTGTTTTGCTTTGTTTTTCAGGTGTTTTATAGTGTTCACTTGCTGGCTCATCTTGAGGCCCAATTTTGGTTTGTTCTGTTTGATTTTCTCTTTCTCATCCTCTCATTGTGTTTTCCTCCATCTGCTTACTCTCCAGCTCAGTCAAGAAGCAGATCATATAGAAAATTCTTGGCACCTGTCCCACGGAGACACGGGGGTTATCTCATATCCACTCATGGAGCCAGAAATTGAGTTGGCATACATCCTGATGGGGTGGCCGTCTCTATGCCACTTGCCAAACTAAGTTCATGGGTCACAGCTACAAGAATAATTACAGTGATGCTCAGCATCTCTGCATAGACGGGGAAAGTCCATTCCAGACCTTGATTTCGTATTGTGAGCCTGGCTCTTTCTTTGCCAGATCATCTGTAGGGGGGCTTTGGGTTACAGTTACTCTGCAAGGGCCAGAGAATTGGCAGCTTCTACCTGTTACTAAATTTAAGGCCAAATAGATCTGAGGCTTTGTGCCTGCTCTGTAATTTCTAATCTATAGTGATTTGTTTTTCTTCTTGTTTTTGAGCAGAACTATACATATTTAATTTAGTTTGATTTCCAAAAATTTTCCATTGGTATCATTTGGAGGCACATATAAATTGAAGGCACAATTAAAAGTGTGAACTCAGGACCATTTTGAGTGGCAATCTTATCTTTCTTTTTTTGGGAAAACTATTACTTTGATATTTCCTGTTTCTCATTTTTTCTGTTCTGCTATTTGGAACTTTTAAATTTGTTGTATTTAACATATTTGTGAGAATGACATCTATTTTCCAAAATAAGAAAAATTAGAGTAAAGAACGTCACTACATTTTTGAAAATCTCTTTAATTTCTCTCCACGTAGATAGGTGTTTATACCTACCAAGACAGCTAGTATTTCCTATCTATTTCTTTTTTAAAAAAAGATGTATTTATTTTGTTTGAGAGAGAAAGAGTGCATATGTGAGTGGGGGAGGGGCAGAAGGAGAGACTCTTTAAGCAGACTTCCGGTTGAACGTGGAGCCTGATACTGGGCTCCTGCAGGGCTCTATCTCACCACCCATGAGACCATGTCCTGGGCCAAAACCAACAGTCAGACACTTAACTGAGTGAGCCATCCAGGTGCCTCTTTCTCATCTACTTCTTTGTTCATTCTGTTGCCATATTTTTTTTGATGGCGATCTTGTAAAGAGACCCTAACAACTACACAAGTAGCTGGAAAAAGTAAAAATATTTTATTCATCTTTTCAGATAGTGGTAATATTATTTTTTGGTAGTTTTACTACCAAACAAAACTCAAATGGTAGTTTCTTAAAAGTTGCATGCTGTATATGGTATGCTTGAATATCAACAAATTTTTTCGTATTTTGTTAAATTAAAATTCTCAGGCAAATTGGCATTTTGAATGGATCTTTTGTCATGCATGATTTTTAACATTATTCACTGGTTATTTTTGGATCCCCTCTCTCCTTGTCTGTTTACATTTTCCTAGTGCAGTGGTTAGACCTAAACGTGGAAATGTCTTTAACTTAGAGAAGCCTCTGACTACATAGTACTCTAAGTATTATGTGATATGGAAAAAGGTCAAAATAGTCTATTTGAACTGTAGTCAGTGGACAAAAGAAGAAGACAGAAATTTAGATTTAAAAAAACCCAACTGATGAATAAGGAATTTTGCTTTGGATGGAAGTACCTACTACCTATCCTATCTGTTGGTTGCTGGACAAAAGAAATATGTGGCCTTATAAGATATTAATTCAACATAGGGGACATATCCCTACTTGAGAATCAATCACTTACAAATAATAACAACAATAGCAACAATAATAATGACACCCCAAAATACTATTTTAAAATATAGACTAATAATTAGAATATCTTATATTGAAATAAATGGTTATTTTAGAAAAGCAAAGCAGCAGAATACTTCTTGGGTGCTATTGGCTAAGAATTGAAAATAATTCTCTCTCTCTCTCTTCTTTTTAACTATTGACTTTTCTTTCCCTAATGTATTGACATTTGAAAATCACAAGTGCACTTAATTTTCCTCCTAAGACTTTTAAACCACTTTTTATTTAAGGCAATGATACAAATGGAGATTCCCGTGCTAAGAGTCCATGTCTTGTGGAGTATAAATCAGGTTATAACTCTTAAAATGTATTCTGTCCTCTACCCTTCTACCTTGGAGAATGTACCTTTTTTAAAAAGAAATTTTATATATATAAAAAATAAACCATATGATTGACAGTGGGCTAAATATCAAAACAATTTAACTGTTGTTCGATTAATCAATTAATTATTGGCTATGTGATAAAATAGATACACATAATTTATAAACTATTTAGTACTTATTTCATAACTTTTTCTGCTTTTATATCAAGCAAAATTATGTTATTAAGGTAATTACTTTCACACAAACATATTCATGTAACAGTAATGCAAAATCAAATAATTTTCTTGATTTATTTTCTAATTTATTAATTTAGTTCTTATATAGTGTGTATAGACTGCTCTGCTAGAGTTGTCACTAGATTGGAATTACTAATAAATTTCTTAAAGTAAAACTTAATTTTAGAAATTAATCATGAATTCTACCTATCATACTCAAACATTGTAAAAAAAACAACATGTGTAATAAATTATAATTATGCAGTATTACAGAAGAATTAAATTTAATAAAATTCATCTTATTTGTACAACAATTTTTGCTCTCAAAGTAATATCTGGGCATATTTGGTAATGTGAAAAATTGTTACATACTTCATCCATGTTATTCTAGAACTGCAGTTATAAAATTTGAGAATAATGTGAACTGCTTAATTTTGCAAAATCTTTCTTCTTCCTATGTGTAACTTTGCAAACATGGTAACTCTTGAATATGTCCAGAACTAAGCTCTGGACGTAAAGAGAAAAAGAAAATGAGTGTTTGGCATTACTGTGAAATTATATTTATTATGCAAAGACTATTTATATTTATATATATTTTTATTTATATTTTATATATTTATATTTTATATATATTTTGTATATAAATGTATATATAAATATATAAAAGATATTTTATTTTTATAAAATAAAAATAAAATTTTTTATTTTATAAAAATATATATTTAATATATTTATATTATATATATACTGTGAAATTATATTTATTATGCAAAGACTAATGCAATATCTATTGTGCAAAGTTTTATACTATCTGAGAGGGAGTATGTGTTAATTTAGTTGTCTTTTATCTATGTATCCCACCAATGAAATTCTAGAACCCTAAGACATTGTCCCTCTCCAATGTTGGCCACAATCCAAACCACAAACCTTCATGACATTTGGACACATTTGACTTTTGTTTCTGGGATGTGGGACGGGAGATGTGGAAAAGTGTTTTCTTTGCCTTGGTCCTTGCATTTATCATAAGAGCAGGTTGTGTCCTGCCAGTGCTGCACGTTGGATCCCTGCTAATAGACTGGTCCATGTGTTTTGTATTAAATTTTAAGCGCACGTGCGTGTGTGTGTGTGCGCGTGCGCACGTGCAGGAAAGGACAGAGGAAGAGAAGGGAGGAGAAAAGAGAAAAGGAGAGAAGAGAAGACCCTTTACAACATGAGACCCCCTAAAATAAGTCCCACATCAGAGGTCCCTCTTGCTCAGGTCTAACAAGGGTATTGTCCTATAGTTATGGGGATGTGTGGTAATGACAAGGCTGAGTTCAGTCTAAGTAGATCTCAAAGCATGCAGAGGCCTTGCCTTACTTCTTTGGAGCTGAGATAGCTTCTGTCTCTAGATTACTCCAGCTAGGTTTAGTTTAGTTAAAAGAGCCTAGACAGCTAACTGTTAAACAGTTACCTGATCAAATTTTCTCTGATGAAATAGAAAAACAGTGACTGACTCTGCTCTATGAACTACTATTCATCATGTTTTCAGAAAGTCTAGATTTAGTCAATAGGATAGTAATTGTCGGAGAGTCAGACAGTTCATGTGCAACTATTTTACTTTCTGGATGGCTACTGTTCTTATCATCTGTTCCTTAATGCAGTAGATGTGTGCTTAGTATTAAATGTATACAATCTTTACTTGGAATTTTTGAAATTTCAACTAGGAAGTATTGAAAAAGGGCTTTAAATTTTTAATTTTTTTTTTAAAGATTTTATTTATTTGACAGAAAGAGATCACAAGCAGGCAGAGAGGCAGGCGGAGAGAGAGGGGGAAGCAGGCTCCCCACTGAGCAGAGAGCCCGATGCGGGGCTCGATCCCAGGACCCTGAGATCATGACCTGAGCCGAAGGCAGAGGCTTTACCCCACTGAACCACCCAAGCGCCCCTTTAATGCATACTTCTTAAATACATTAAAATCCTATCTTATTTATATTATCTTACAGTTTTTAAAATTAATTTGTTTTTAATGAAGGCTTAAAAAGTAGTCAACAAAACATTCAACTTCAAACAGGAATGTAGTACTTATATAATAATAAGCTTAGTTGTCAATGCAATCATTATTTTCCATGAATGAAAATATATGCTATTGTTTATTATAACTATTGTTTAAATAGGAGATAACAATAGAATGCCAAATCACCAGAAATGTTTTTGTTCTCCAGTCTTATTTTAGTTTTATAGTAGTGTCTTTCTTAAAATTCAAATACATTAAATCATGTCATCACTAAATGAAATTTGTAGAAGTATAGTCACTCATGTTATGATTGTTGCATTTTAGAATTTTAAGATATTTCCTTTGTTGACTTCAATTTAGATCATGTTGGAGATATAGTAGGTAATCACTATTTATTGTGTATTTTGTTTCTGGTATTGTACTGGTTGATTTACATTGTTAATTTATCCCCTAAGGCAATCATCTAGGAGATTTATTTAGATTTGTATTTGTGTGTAACTAACAGAAAATATGAGTACCATCAGCTATGGTAGATTGCATTATTTCTCCAAAATATATTCACCTGTCCTGGATCCAGTGTTCTTTGTCATGCGACTTTGTATTTCTTTACACCACATGGGGCAGGCCTGTTTTCTATCTTTTTGTGTGTGTGTTTGTGTGTGTGTGTGTTTTCTATCTTTTGACTGGGATTCAGCCATATGACTTGCTATAGCTAATAGATGAAGCATGTCAGTTCTAAGTTTAGGCTGGAAAGATGCATTTTATTTTATTTTATTTTATTCTATTTTTTCCACCCAAATACATTTATTTTATTTTTTCAGATTTAATTGTTCATGCACCATACCCAGTGCTCCATGCCATACATGCCCTCCTCAATACCTACCACCAGGCTTGCCCAACCCCCCTCACCCCCCCTCCAAAACCCTCAGTTTATTGCTCAGAGTCCGCAGTCTCTCATAATTCATCAC
>CM053614.1:70760311-70830746 GCA_028646535.1 Procyon lotor | reverse complement strand
ATCCTCACCTGACAACATATAGTTACTGAGAACTAACTACATGTAAGACACAATACTCGTATCCAAATTTTTAAGCAAATAGGACATGCCTTTGACTTTATAACTTAGTAAAGGAGTCAGACTTTATCAAATTGAACACACTGTTAAATGGGAAATGGAGAGGCTGCTTGGGGGGGTTAGTCGGTTAAGTGTCTGCCTTCGGCTCAGGTCATGATTGCAGGGTCCTGGGATCGAGTCCTACATCGGGCTCCCTGCTCAGTGAGGAGTGTGCTTCTCCCTCTTGCCTTCCCTTCTCCTCTGCTTGTGCTCTCTCTCTCTCTCTCAAAATAAATAAAATCTTTTTTAAAAAGGGAAATGTAGAGATGTCCCTCATTCCCCAAGTTATAAATAATGTTACACTTCCAATATGTAATATACAATCTATAGCAAATGACTTCAGTATGAACTTAAAATTAAAACTAAATAAATAATGATTAGAAAGCACTCAAGTGCAAATCCCACATTTTACAAATGACAAAACTGTGGATTGAGGAACTGGTGCCTTCTTCCTGGTCATAAAACTAGACATGACAGAACCTCAGATTAGAACCCCAGGTCTCTTGCTATTATTTTCATATTTTCTCACTCTTATTGCACTCTTTCATTATATCTCACTCATACTGCACTCTTATTATTTATATGAACAATATTCTTGTTATTATATAAAGCATATTATACTTAAAAATATTTCCATGTTTTAAGAAAATCTGGTATTATACAACCATGTCACTTTCCATTACCAAGAAAGGGTTAGAGTAAGTTAAAAAAAAATAACAGGCACCACAATGAAATCAATTAAGAAAATAATATGGCAATTTGAACATCACCTTTAAAATAAAAACATTATTAAAATATCAGGTGTGAGTAGCAATTAAAAAAATTAAATTATAGACTTAGTACCGGCTTTTCTTTTCCTGGTTGTGACAAAGTAGAAACAGGAATTAAATATGCTCCATTAGTTAGCACGTCATAAAAACTGTTTCATGGAGACTGTGGTCTTTCAGTGCACATCTATCTTTTATAGCTTCCAAATTCCAGTTTTAAATTAGGTATTTTATTTTTTATTGATATTTGGTTTTAATATATATTTTTAAGGATGTTATTTATTTATTTGTCAGAGAGAGAGAGAGAGAAAGACTGCATAGGAGGGGGAGCAGAAGGCAGAGCAGGGAGAGAGGGAGAGAAGCAGGCTCCCTGCTGAGCAAGGAGCCCAATGCAGGACTCGATCCCAGGACCCCTCTGGGATCATGACCTGAGCCAAAGGCACTTAACCAACTGAGCTATTCAGGCATCCCTGGTTTTAATATTTTAACAATTACTTTGTAAGTGTAAGAATTGTCTCCAACTTAAATCAGGTCATATTCTCAACAATGAATGCAAGCAGAAATGAGACAGATCTATTTCTCAGACAAAAGTAATTGGTTATTATAACTGTATCATTATTGGAAAACATTCATTGTATTGTTGGACTCTGACACTGGAGACACCATCAAGCTTTTTGTCCCCCAAAGCCAGACAAGTTGATACCACGTATTTTATGGAAAACATGTGGGTGAGAAAGATGCCTGAACCTAGAATAAATAATAACATACACTAAAAATCTCTATAATCAGAAAGTGTGGTGCTAATGCATGAAGAGACAAAAAGGTCAGTAGAATATAAAAGAAGATGCAGAAATAAAGCCAAGTATATGAAGATATTTATTATATTAAAATGTTGGTATCAAAATACCTGAGGCCAAAAGGAACTATTTAAATGTTGACATATAATTTGTTTGCCATCTAGGAAAACATAAGATTATTTTCCTGACACCATATGTAAGAATTAACTCTAAAATGATCAGAAATCTTGGGATGCCTGGGTGGCTCTGGCTCAGCTGGTTAAGCAGCTGCCTTTGGCTCAGGTCATGATCCCAGGGTCCTGGGATCGAGTCCCACATCGGGCTCCTTGCTCGGCCAGGAGCCTGCTTCTCCCTCTGCCTGCCACTCTGCCTGCTTGTGCTCTCCCTCTGACAAATAAAATAAAAAATCTTAAAATAAATAAATAAATAAAATTATCAGAATCTAAATGTAAAACATGAGCCTATCCAAATAGCAGGAGAAAACATGCATGAATTTTCAGGAGAAAACATGCATGAATTTTTTAATATCCTATATTTGATAAATATATTTGATAAATTGGTAGACATAGAAATAATTTTAAAACACTTTTGCATGGCAAACTGAACCAAACCAAACAATGAAAAAAAGACAATAAGCTACATCCAAAAATGATGACAGATTGGAAGAAAATATTTATAATATATACTCTATATAAAGAGTAATATCCCAAATATATATAGAAATTTTTTCATGAGGCAATTTCCAATAATTATTTTTAAAACAGGCAAAAATTAGAAAATAAGTCACAAAAAGGAAATAAAAATATGCCTTAAACATGAAAATATATTTAACTTTATATGCCAAAAAAGAGTTATATAAATTAAACCTATATTTAGATACCATCTCACGCATATACACTCTATTGATGAAACTGGACATACTGTTATATATTATCGGGAAAATGCAAAATGGCATAACCACTACAGAAAGGCATTTGGCAATTGTGAGGAGAACCACCTATGCATTTGTCCTTTGACATAGTACATCTCGCATCCATGAATTTACCATGAAGACACAGCTTTAATAATATAAAAATATATATGCACAATTGTGAAGTATTAAAAACTATGTAAATATCCAACCATAAAAAATTTATTGGTAAACTATCACATAAACAGGATTGAATACTATGCAGCTTTGTAAAAAGAATACAGGAGTCCAAAGAACACAAAAATACTAATTCAAAGGGGCACATGCACCCCAGTGCTTATAGCAGCATTATCTATAGTAGCCAAATTACGGAAACAGCCCAATTGTCCATCAATTTATGAGTGAAATCTTGCCGTCTGCAATGACATGGATAGAGCTGCAGAGTATAATACTAAATATAATAAGTCAGGGAAAGGCAAATACCATATGCTTTCCCTTATATGTGGAATTTAAGAAACAAAATAAATGAGCAAAGGGGGAAAAAAAGAGAGAGAGAGAGAGACAAACCAAGAAACACTGTCTTCACTATAGAGAACACACTGAGGGTTACTAGAGGGGAGGTTGGCAGGTTTAAATAGGTGATAGGGATTAAGGGGGGAACTTGAGTACCAGTGATATGGAAGTGTTGAGTCACTATATTGTATACCTGAAACCAATGTTAACTAATATTACACTGTATTTTGACTAACTGGAGTGTAAATGAAACTCTAAAAAAAAAAAAAAAAAGAATACTAGAGTCCATAGTTGATCTGTAGTGATTTCCAGACTATACTGCAAAATTAAAAAAACAAACAAAAAAACAAGATAGCAAACAGCTAAAGAGTCCTGCGTACATATGCTAGTGTGCCGAAATGGCACAAGAATCAGCATCTCAAAGGGTGTTCCTTCTGGCCAAATCTGGAAAAATTTGAACCTCTAAGTAAATAAAGACAGTAATGAATTATAACTCATTGAATAAAATAAAAACCCATGAATGCAAACTATAAAACTATGTAAACAGATAAATTAAGAAGAAAAGAAAAACTCTTCTTCACAGTAAAACTATCACTTATAAATCAGGAGGATAACACAGTTAGGAAGTTACCCTTTTGCACTATCACAGTAAAAATTGATGAGGGCAAGAATCAAATAGTTGCTAAATTTAAAGTTGAAAAAACTGATAAAGAACAAGATATTTACATAGCCTCAAATCATCTCCCTCAAAAGTGCATATTAATTGCAAAAAGAAAAATAGTAACTTATATGGAGTAAATAATAAAAATAGAAATAATATTAACAAAACATCAGGTGTATCTAGAAATGATAACCTGGGAACACACTATTTATGTAGTTTTCCAGCTCAAAAAATAACCTGAATCTAAACATGAGGAAAACACCAACAAAATAAATCTGAGGAAAACTCAAATAAAATACCAGAGCTATTTTATTAAAAACAAAAAATCAAGTTTAATTTTAACAGATTAAAAACCATTCTGGATTTAATCTCTCATGATTAAAGGAAATTTAACATATATCAAATAAATGTATACACAATTTGGATATGATCCCATTGTGGTAAAAATAGCTATAAAGGATATTTATTATTGGTACAACTATAGAAAATGGAATGTAAAAGGCAACAGAAAATGTAACATCAAGGTTAAATGTCATGAATTTGATCATTTTATATGATTACAAAAGAGAAGTTCCTTATTCCTACAGAATTCATGTTAAAATATTAGTGGTATATGGGGCATGATGTATGCAACTTTATTTCAAATTGTTCAGGAAAAAAATTATATGTAGAAAAATGATGAAGCAAATAAAACAAAATGCTAAAAACTGGTAAATCTGGGTAAAGTGTATTTCACGTACTTGCTTAGTGCTAAAGATTTTGGGTAAAATATTATAGTAACTTCTGAAATTGTTCTTTTTCTTTAAAGAGGGTTAGATTTCATTTGATAGCAAATAATGTTATCAACAGTGTGTCATCTTTTCCTCATGTTGATTCTTTTGAGTGCCGATTTAAAGCTCTGTAGGACTATTCTCTATCAGCTTTGTTGTTAATCTTAGGTTGTAGTCTTTACTCCTAGAGTATGTTCCTTATACCTGGTGTGTGGCTGTGTGGCTTTACTTGGAGAGCATGGCCTTTCTGGGTTCAGCAGAAGACTTGGGTGTCTGAGAAAGCGCTTCCGACTTCCAGGGCTTGCTCTTCAACTTCTGTCTCCCCAAAACTATGTGGCTGATGAAATTTCTGCTTAGTTCTTCTGTTTCCAGTTACTATTTATGGCAGGGCTTTATTTTTCATTTGACTTTTTTTTTTCCCCTTTCTTTTCTTTGGAGTCTTGCCTTTCACATGCCGGGATGAGGAATCGACCAATGGCTTGAGGGAGAGTTGTCCGGAAGATTATTTTTATTCACTATTGTAGTCCCCTCATTTCAAGATTTTTGTTTCTCAAGTCTCGTTCAATTTGGCAGCTTTAAACTCTTGCCATTGTCTTTCAGCCCAGCGAGACTACTACTCTTTGTTTGGGTTCTGCTCTGTGGTGCAGTGAATTGGCAAATGTCTTCAAGGAAAAAGGCTGGGTGAATGTGGGACTCATTGTATGCGCTTTCATTCTCTCAAAGGCTACAGATGCTCAAATCCTGCCTGAGTTGGTTCCTCTCCAGTGCTTTCAAATTGTTTTATATGTTTTGTCTAGCTTTTATTTATGTTTTGGTGATAGGATTTGTCTAGAACGAGTCACTTCTGATAGAACTGAAATTTCAAAAACTGTTATCTGAGTTCATGTTTATCGTTCTTTTTTTAGAGACTCACAGAGCAGAGTAGTAACTAGCAGAAGTATAATTTAAATTCAGATCTTTTAATAACAAGTCCATTTATCTTTCAATGATACCTCGAGGGTTATAAGTATTTATCATAAAAGTACTTTCAATATATAGAATCTGTGTATAAAATGTAATAACCTATGCTATTTATGTTAGATTTGTTAATCCTATACTGCATGTGTGTGTGTGTTCATATGTGTGCATATGTATTTTTTCTTTCAAGCATTGTATATCTCAGCACATATAAAATTTATTTTCAAGCATCCTATCCTAAGGTGCTATTATTTTTTTGAGTATGCATTTATTAGACTTGACTGATGCTCTTACTCAGGAGAGGATGTAGGGTAGAAAAGAACTTAAATATTTAACTCGATATCAAAATTGCTAGGATGAGTCATTAACTCTAATGAAGAGCAGTTTTTCTTTGCTTTTTAAAATTTGCCCACTCATGTAATAAATAATAGTCATAATAAAACTATAAAAATGATAATGATGATCTGGGTGTTTGTATAATTTCACACTTCCAGAAGGGCTAAAGCATATCCTACCCATGATCAGTTGTTTAAATTATATGTCTAAAAACGGCACTTGGTGTTTTAAAAAAGAAAATGTATTTTTGGAGAACTTAATCCTAAAAATAAATCTGCCTCAATTAGAAAGCTTGAGTCCTCATTCTCCTGCTCATTTAGCTTAATGAATGCCATTAGCATGGGCTGTTGATCATAATGGATAAGATATGAGTTGCTTTTTCTCTCCCTTATGTTTTCTACCCCAGGAAGAAAATCCTCCATGCAAGTTGGATTTTTATAAACTTAGTCCTTCCTCATCACAGAGTATGAATGATGAGACAAAAAAATTCATTTGGAGTTAACTTTGATAAGAACATGGCTGAATTTAAATCCTTGCTTTGCAAATTACTCACTGTAGAAATCCAGGCATATTGGAAAATGTGTATGTAATGCTTCAGAAGCGCTTGGAATATTAAAAATATTTATATAATATATTAAGTAATATTTATAATATGACTATAACAATATAATATGGAGATCATCATTTACTCTGCCAAATTGATATATAGGGACATAAATGTATATGTACGTGCATGTATGTGTCTGTGTGTGTGAAAGTGTGCATGTATTTATGTATGATTGCAGGCATAGCTACCAAGATATTATAACTTCAAAGCTTAACTCCTCTTATTCTCAAAAAGGATAAGTTCTGTCCAGGAAATAAAATAGTCTCTTCAGGGAATGTTAAGAAAAATTAATAGTTAATCCATGGCATTTGCCTGTGGAAGAGGGCTGGAGGACACTGGCTAGATGGCCAAAGTTAATAATATACTTTTTTTTTAATGGAGCCCAACATAGGCCCTAACTCTTCAACCTGAGATCAAGACTTGAGGTGAGATCAAGAGTCGGACACTAACTGACTGAGCCATCCACGCATCCCAACATACGCACTTTTAAGTGGCTTTCTTTTAATATCATTTTATTTAAATAGTCTGTTTCAGAGAAACAAACTCCTTGGTAAATTTCAGTCCTGGAAGCTGGTATTATAGTAACATAGGAATGGTACATTAGTGGTCTTGAAAAGGACCGTCAAATCAAAGTGTATCTTTCAAATAGAGTGTGGCTCACATTTATTGAAATTTCTCTTTTTTTTTCCTGCAGAGAAATACTTTATAAGATGATTCAAAAGTACTTTAGGGAGAGAACTAGGGACATTTTCAACCCATTAGCAATGCCAAAAACACACAAGGGTTTTATAAATAATCTCTATCATGCAGAACCAGAAAAACAGAAAAGCAACCAAACAAGAAAATCATAAAAACCACAAGAAGACTTAAATATGAATCTTAACAGTAAAGGTAAAGTCTGAATGTGGAAGAGTGAATGAACAGAACAGAGGATAGGAAGATGAAATAACAACAAAATACAGTACAAAACACTGAGTTTACAAAGAACAGGAGGAATAGATCTATAAAGAAATAAAAGGGGAAAAAATTAAAATGTAGATAAATGCAAACTTAGAGAAAAAAGAAATCAGACAGACTTGTATTTAGGCCCACCAGAGCTTTTATGAGATTAGCACTCGCTGGATGCTGAATTATTTGCTGTCCCCTGAATAGCAGGTACAACCAGAACAGCTATTTTTCTCAAATTATAAAATAAATATTCCAGCTGGACAGGTCGTTAGAGGCTTGCTGACTGCCATTTTGAATTTACTTGATCCATTAGTAAGCCTAGATGGGATACTGTCTCAATCAAAAAGACACCCACTCCTTGGGAAATGCTATTGCAATCTATCCCTGTGGTCCCCTAGGGCCAATTTTGTAGGATATTATGGGTATTGTCTAAAACTCTAGAACCATAGTGTCTGGGTTCAAATACTGGCCTGGCCGCTTACTCCCTGGGTCATCTTTGATAAGCACCTGTGGACTGATAGCTCGTGTCTCCCAAAATTCATTAGTGAAAACCTCCTCCTTAATGTCATGTTATTAGAAGGTGGGGCCTTTGGGAGGTGATTAGGTACTGAGGGTGGGTCCTCATAAATGAGATTGATTCCCTTCTAAAAGACACCCCAGAGGGTGGGCTCCTTTGTCCCTTCTGCCACAGTATAACACAGCAAGAAGTAGACCATCTATGAATCAGGAAATGGGCTCTTGCCAGACACCAAATCTGCTGTGACTTGATCTTGGATTCCCCAGCCTCCAGAAATGTGAGAGGTACATTTTTATTGTTTATAAGCTACCCAATCTGTTATAGAATACCCAAATGACAAAGACGATAGATAAAAATAACTCCGTGCCTTAGTGTCTTCATCTCTAAGAAGGGAGCAATAATGCTGCCTTATAAAGTTGTTATGAGGATTAAATGTATTTTGTCACATAAAGTGTCGAGAATAGTGCATGTCATTTGCTGAGCACTATATGCTTATTAAAGGGGAAATAAAAATTACGTGTGCTGACCAGCAATATTCTGATATTCATTTAATACATATTTATTGAACATCTGCTATTCACCAGGCACTGTTCTGGGCACTTTGGATTCTTTATCAACAAAATAGACAAAAATCTTTCTGTTCTTGGAAATGACATTTTAGGAGATGTATGCTAGTGAAAATATTCAAGGTAGAATGGCAATATCTTGTCAGGCTCTGTTCCAGCCTCTTGGGCTATATTATCAACCCTGACAAGTAGGTCCTATTTCTATCCCCATTTCACAGATAAAGAAGCTGAGTTACAGAAATGTTACCTAAGGTACCTAACACTTAATATGTTTCTAAATACCTATACTTCCTCTAATTTATCTATTTTTATTAATTATTTATTCACCTACTCATTCATTCATTCCATCTATTCAACATATAACTATTACTATTTTCTTTTTTTAAAGATTTTATTTGTTATTTATTTGAAAGAGAGAGAGATCACAAGTAGGCAGAGAGGCAGGCAGAGAGAGAAGGGGAAGCAGGCTTCTCGCTGAGCCGAGAGCCCGATGCAGGGCTCGATCCCAGGACCCTGAGATCATGATCCGAGCCGAAGGCAGAGGCTTAACCCTCTGAGCCACCCAGGTGCCCCAACTATTACAATTTTCTGGCAGATCCTGTGTTCAAAGCCAGAGATTCTGGCGCCAGAATGTCTGCTCTTAACCAATTTGTTTTGCCGCCTCAATTCACAATTCAGTAAAACTGGAAGCAATTTCACCTGTGTTGAGCTTATTGTAAACTTTGAATTCCCACTCAATTTCCAATTCAAGGACATTATCCATCTAGTGATAGATTTTGAAATAGTTTAATAAACTTGTATGATCTAAGTAGTTTTCTTGATTCCCTAACGTAACACACCAAAGCATTCACAATACCATGTCAACGTTATTTTCTAAATATTTCTTGAACACATTGGTTCTTCCCAATTTCCAACCCAATTGCCTTAGTTTGTGTTCTCGTAACTCTGAGATAAAAAGAAGTATGTTTTGATTATATCAATTTCTTAAACAGTTTCATTCTTTCCAAACTTCCTTCATAATATTCCTCAAAATGATGATCATGTTTATCTCATACTTACAAGTCTTAATGAACTCTTCAGCATGTGTTAAATCCAAGACTCATTACATGGGTACACAAACCCTTTCATTATTTGGCTCTCACCTAGTTCTCCAGCATGGCTCCTGGCTTAAGAAGTATTTACACATAATTTAGAGTTAATATATTTATTATATATAATTATGTAATTAGTATATAACTTGTGATATATAATTTACATACATTTTATATATGTATATATGTATATCTCCTATTAGTTCTGTCTCTAATAGGCATATGTTTCTAAGTATATATCTTTCCTCCACTTATCTACTTTTCTTTATTATTTATTTCCTTCACCTATTCATTTGCTCTATATATAATGAGGCTCATGAGATTATGGAGACTAAGAAGTTCCATAACTGGCTGTCTACAAACTGGAGACCCAGAAAAGCCGGTGGTGACCTTTGAAGGTATGAGAACAGGAGAGCTTGTGATGTAGATTTCTATCCCAATTTGAAGTCCTGAGAACCAGGAGCACTGAGGGCAGGAGATGATCAATGTTCCAACTCAACAGTCAGAGAGCAAAACTTCCCTGCCTCCACCCTTTTTTCTTTTCAAGCTCTCAATGGACTGGATGAGGCCCACCCATACTGGGGAGGAGAATCAGCTTTATTCAGTTTACCAATTTAAATGCTAATCTTGTCCAGAAACACCTTACACCCAGAAATAATGTTTAACCAGGTATCTGGGCAACATTCAATCTACTCACATTGACATATAAAATTAACTATCACATTACCTCTTTAGAAAACCTTTCCTGGTTAACGCCTTTATACGTCTCCCACCAAGCGTTAGTACTACAGTCTCTGGTTGATATTGGCAACTTGCATTTTTCCTGATTACTAATTATTTGATATTTATTTCTTTATACATATGTCTCCCATAAGAGGCTGAAGTCCTATAGGGCAAGTGTTGTGCCTTATTCATTATTCTGTCCTTGGGCAGAGCACAACACTTGCCACAGACTAGTGTTCAATAAATATTTGTTAAATTAAATTAAATAATGTTAAGTCAAGCATTAAGGGGAATTGACATTCTATTATCCAATTGTTCCATTAGCCATTTGCTTCTTTTACTTATTTGATCATCACTCATAATAAAAAATCAGTTGGCATCAAAAACCAAAAAAAGCACTACTTTTCCTGTGAAGGGATTTAATTGCTTTGTTTTTTTTTTTTTTTTTTAAGATTTTTTTTTTTTTTTTTTTTATTTGACAGCGAGAAACACAGCGAGAGAGGGGACACAAGCAGAGGGAATGGTAGCGGGAGAAGCAGGCTTCCCGCGGAGCAGGGAGCCCGATGCGGGGCTCGATCCCAGGACGCTGGGCCGAAGGCAGACGCTCAACGACTGAGCCACCCAGGCGCCCCAATTGCTTTGTTTTCTCTGATTGACATTATAACGAATGGGTATTTGGTAGATCTTCCCATCTGGCAGTTTTCAGACAAATAAATTAGAGGAGCAACTGTACAAATTGAAGTCTCATCATCTTTGCCCATCTCACATTTATTTAAAGATTTAATCACCAGAGCCAATTTATGGAGTAAATAGCTTTCAGGAAAGTATGTGTGACAGTAAATATCGTTAGCTCTAGGACTTCACATCCTGTGAAGAGCCCAATCAGGCTATCACCTGATATTATAATCAGAGGGGATTTAATGCAAGGAACTGGTAATGAAAGAACCAAGACACAAAACAGGAAATCTGTAGGGTGACTCAGAGAGTAAGAAGCAGAAGACTGTTATCACTCCTAGGCCTATGTGACAAATGGAAGAGGTAATAGCACCAGAGTTCAGGGATCATAATCAGCTGAGGAAGCTGGAACCATAGAGGGCCTTTCAGGAGGCACATGGAGGCTTGGAGGAAGAACAGTTGTAGTTGAAGAAACCACTTTGGACAGACAGAGATGGAGGCACATATCCGGGATTCTCCCTTTCATTCGCGGTCCACTTTCCTGCCAATGTCTGCCGTTGACCAAAGCCAGATGGCAACCAGGTGACATGTAGCCTGAGAAATGCAGTCTGCAGTGATTACTCTTGCCGTGATACCCAGCAGGGCACAGCAATTCTGAGAAACAAATCTCAGGGCACAGTTCTCCAGGAATATGATTGTCTATGGGATGTGATTCTATTTGTATCGTGAACTTTAAAACTCAAACCATAGGCTGTTTCTTTTGAGGTAACTATTTATTTTTAGAGTATGTTAGTAAACAGACTATGTAATTTAAAAATTCGGTGAGATTCGAAACTTCTCAGAACCCTTCATGATGAAGTCACACATGGATCTGACCAAAAAGGTAACTTTTTTTTTTTTCCAGGAAATGGGGGTCACCTGAGAGAGAATTAGCCTTATTCGTTTATCTAACCAATTAATTGATGCTTTAGGGACCAATTCTATATGGTAGAAGTAATTTCATTACAGGAAATTTTAACAACCTAAGTGGTGAGGGAAAAGTCTAAGTGGCGGGGAAAAGGATGGAGAAAGGAAAGACGATAACAATATTGTGAAGAGGATTTCTTGTCCAGTTGGATGCTGTTATTGAGGATATGAGAGCCTGGGATCCAGATAGGTAATACTCATGTGGAATTTTCTAAGTTTTCAAAAGATCTTCTACTTACTCCTCCAGTTGTAAACATACTGAAATTAATAAGATTCCCTTCTAAAATGTAAATAACATATGGGAATATGAAGTCATTTTGCTATTTACGTATCATGTTATGATTTTCTTCATATAAAGTCTTTGGATTAAAGTTGTAACTATTTAGCAGGCTTAAGTAATATTAGATTTATTACAAGAGTATCTACCAAGAGAACCACAGAAAATGAATAATTGGTACATAGGAAGAGGAACTATAAAGAGGACTCTAGTACAGGAAAATGGAAATATATCTTTTTCTGCTCTCCATTATTACTCATAATTTGCCTTACATAGTACTTTCTGATTTTCTCTATATCTCATAGATTTATCTATCAGAATCGCTGCTTCCTAGTCTTATTCATATTCAGAATTTCCTGATATATTTGGGCCCAGTCACCATGATCCATGATCCTTCCCAGATCCTTTCAGCTTCAAAAATTTCTTTCTTTTCTTTCTTTCTTTCTTTCTTTCTTTCTTTCTTTCTTTCTTTCTTTCTTTCTTTCTTTCTTTCTTTCTTTCTGTCTGTCTTTCTGTCTTTCTGTCTTTCTCTCTCTATCTCTCTCTCTCTTTCTTTCTCTCTCTCTCTTTCTCTCTTTCTTTCTTTTTTAAGGTTTTATTTATTTGTTTGAGACAGAGTGGGGGCCGAGGGAGAGGGAGAAGAAGATTCCCCTCTGAGCAGGGAAACTGACTCTGGGTTCAATCTCAGGACCCTTGGATCATGACCTGAGCTGAAGGCAAATGCTTAACCAACTGACCCACCCAGGTGCCCCAGTTTCAATAATTTCTAATTGTGCCAGTTCTATTCTTAGACAAAAATCAATCCATATAGTTTATCTTTTTTCTCCAGGCCACTCAGGCTACTGCCAGGGATGTGAATTGACTCTTCTTGGGATGAATATCTATCCGCAATCCAATCAGTTGTGGTCAGAAACAAACATTCCAGAGTGAGAGAAAATTAGCCATATAAACTAGGTTTTCTAGCAGCTTTGGTGGTGGCTGGAGGAGTGGGGTAGCTGCGGTGGTTAGGTAACAGTGTGTTTCCCTAACAAAGGCAGAATTTTCCCTTGGCTCCATCTTGCTACAAATTTAGTCACAGAAGAAAGAGAAATGGCTTTCTGATGCTAAACCTTCAGTATCATATATTTTAATCAAGAGGAATATCTCTAATGTTGCAAATGAGAAAGTGAGGGCCAGAGAGGTTAAAGTCACTTGCCCTATTTTATATTTAGTTACTGGTGCAGCTGCCCGGAATACCTAGGGGTTCTGTTTTGTATAGCCCACTAAGCTATTTTCAATTCTTTATTCATTTGAGACTGAACATGAACAGAAAAACAACAATAACACTTTTTTTTTTTCTTGCCTGTGAAAGAGCAGTCCCCACACTAAGCCTATTGCACATAATTCTGCAGATTGGGGCTGACCAGAGTGTTGGGGAAGGCATTCATGGGTAGGCTTGATGCTTCTGAACAGCTTGTAACCATTTTGGCTTTCAAGGTACTGACACCCACGAAACAGATTTCTTGCTGAAGGCTTTGTTTTCTTTCTAGATACAGAATACGAAAACAAAGATAGAAAATTTGGCTGGAGCCAAATACTGGCCACTTTCTCTACCTAAGATATTCTCCATAACCTAGATTCTATTTTTGAGTTATAATGATACCAAAGACACCACTACTTAGAAAGGAACTCACATATTTCAAGAAGTAAAAACTTACATAGAGATGGTAACTTTATTTCTAAAAAGAAAGTCTTTGCATTTCAAAAAGTATATTAAATATGGTGTTAAGTGAGAAGAGCTTGGTCAAAGCTACTGATGGTACACTGATAAAAGTGAGGAGCAGTGAAAAAGCCAGGGTCCCTCCTCTGTTTCCTACCCCTTCACATACTCCCCAAAAGACTGTACATTAAAATATATGTATCAGATATTTTTGTCTTTACGGTGACTCCTGAGAGAAAAAATTTAGTAAGAGGAGAACAGGACTTTTTAATGATCTACTTTACAGGAAAAAGGGATATGTTAGAAAAACATCTAATGAAAGAAAGGAAAGAAGAAAAGGAGAGGCAAAGAGAAGAGCAAGGGGAAAAAAGGCAAAATTTTGTTTCAGGAAGTTTCAAGAAATAGGTAACGGGTAGTGAGGTTGGCGTGTAACCTGGATACTATCTGGTGAAGCAGCATTCCACCCATCTTTTATAGAGATGAAATATTTCCAACGCAATTTTAATCGAAGCAAATGTATACAAAATCTGCACATTATTTGGTACTTAACAGCATACTCCCTATTCAAATGCATGAATAGTTATTCATAGTTATGAATATAGTTCCTAACTACATAGTTATGTCTTTGATTCTGAGAATGAGGAAAAGAAATGCAAGGGGAGAAAATGTTATTGGTAATAACATTTCAGAAGAAAAGAGTAACTACACAGCTCAATTATGTTTATATCGATGACTGTTTATTATATTATGTTAAAAATATCATTGGGATAATTTCCATGGAAAAAAAGGAAGAAAATCATGTTATGAGCTATGTACCAGCTCCTTATGTGAAGGCCCATTTTTTCATATTATGCCAGTTAAACATTACAAAGGTTCTATAATTATACATCTTGTGTTAGAAGTGGGACAGATACTCTGTAGCCAGAGAACCTGAATTAAAACTTTAATCAACTTAGGAGTTATGAATGTGAGGTCCTAACAAATGTCTCCCCCTACACACTAAAAAGCAGGTCTCCAACTACAGTTTTGCATCTCTAAGGTAAGTTAAGAACATGACCCAAATATTCAAGAAAATTTCCAAAAAGTCCCACAAATATTCAAGAAATTTATAAAAAAAAATTTAAGGAGTCTCTTGACCCTGACTGCTGGCTGATTTTGTTCATAGCATCATTTCCCTAGTATTTGTGTGTGTGTGTGTGTGTGTGTGTGTGTGTGTGTGTGTATGTGTGTTCACCTTAAGGAAAGGAGCCAAGCTCTATACCAGAGGAATTAATTGTTCACCATGCAAAATGGATGATCTTTTTTTCCATCAAGGCCAACAGTTAAACAGAACAAAAGAATCTTCACCAAATGTTAATAAAAAAATAACCTATTCTTGTTAAGAATAATACTTTCAAGAATACTTAGTTACCCTTTATATAAGTTAATAATAAAATTAACCCTTTACTATCTCTTTTATTAATAAATATAAAAAATTTTAAAAAGCTTGGTAATTGGGTTCATTTAATAAATGATGCTGAAATAATTTGTTGTTTATTGTAGTTGCAATCTTGCCAATATTTAAACATACTTCATAATTATTTTTGTAAATGAATGAACCAATAGCATGCACATTCACTCATATTCAACTCGGTTGTATTCCATTTCCAAATTTAGCTACGTTGTTTCTGTCCTCATTTAATTGTTAACATTTGTCCTCCTCATTTTTCTCTTATTCTTTCTCTTTGTCCACCACCTCCCTTCAAGTTTGTTTTAAATTCTGGCTTTGTACATATAATTATCCAATTGCTAGCACTTATCAATGGCTCATTATTCTGGTAGTAGATTTACACATTTTAGTAGGATTGAGACAAAAAGAAAATGTCATGATGAAATGATATTGTTAATAAATCAATTTTCTTAGCTGTCTTGATTGTAGCCTACATCAGTAGGCTACAGTTCAAATTCCAACTTTTGGAAGCATTTTTTTTTTAAGATTTTATTTATTTATTTGACAGAGAGGAGAGAGATCACAAGTAGGCAGAGAGGCAGGCAGAGAGAGAAGGGGAAGCAGGCTCCCTGCTGAGCAGAGAGCCCTATGTGGGGCTCCATCCCAGGACCCTGAGATCATGACCTGAGCCTAAGGCAGAGGCTTAACCCACTGAACCACCCAGGTGCCCCGACTGGAAGCATTTTTGAATCAGAAGGTAAACATTACTGATGTGAACAATCTATCTATAGATAATTTTAGAACTTATCAAGTGTTCATGCTGCAAATGCAGAACATCTCAGTCGTTTATAATTACCAGTGTTTTTAAAATTTTCAAAACTTAATTGGAAACAACACAAAATTCTGTATTTTTATTGTCTCAGATTGAGGGAATGAACAAGACAGTTTTGTAAGAGTAAAGAATTCTACATATGCTTAAGTAGGCTTCAGGGTTTGGGGTTTTTTCCTGTAAATCATTGAACACTCTTTTTTAAATGGACCATGGTGTTTGCCCTTTTACATGTATGATGGATGCTATACAATTAACATTATCCTGACAACTGAAATGTAGAAGCAATGGGCCTACAAAAAGTAATTGCAATAAAATTAACCTGACATTTTTCAGTCCAAAACTGGAAAGTATTCTATCTCAGTATTTGATATATATTTTTTTAACCTTTACTTAACACATAAATTTGTTTTACTATTGCACAGATTTCTTTTTTCTTATTCAAGGCCCATACAACTGTATTATTCTGGATACAGTTTTATTTTCACTTCTCCATGAGAATAAATTAGAATAACTTCATAAAATATAATTGCAGCAAATATTAATTGGTTTACTTATTCTACTTCATATTATTCACCTTAATTCATTATTGTTGTTACCTTTAAAAGTCAATATTTTGTTGGACGACCAAATGAGATAGTTATGTGCATTAGCCTAATTCATTTTCATCCTATATGTTTTTGGGGACTCTTATGAATAGGCTTTCTTAAATGTCCTTCTGTATTTATGAGTGCATATCTATTATTATTATTATTATTAATTATTTATTTTGTTTAGTACCTTTATCTTATATAGCATACTGGGATTTTGCATTTCAGCTTTATTTTCTCTAAATAAGCATTCGCATTTTATGCCTTTCTTTTTAATGTCTAAAAGTTATTTATATTGCCAATTAGAATTTGAAAATAATTGAATGACCCCAGATTTTTTTCCTTTCTCTCACTTTTTAGTAACAATTATTATAAGTTTCACCAGTTTATGTATATTTATATTTATAGACAATGAACCTTAGAGTCTAATGTCATAGAAGTTTTGATCATTTAGTTTCTCTGATCAGATCTGATGATTAATAGAACTTCTTGTCTATATTTAGTAAAGTTATAAAACATACTGTAAGTAAGTAGAAAAGGAATATGAACCATGCTTTGGAAGTCGGTAACAGCAAAAGTGAGCATGGAAAATTCTTTAAGCTCTGAGTTATGCTTCAGGGTTTCAACTCCTGCTCTGTTACTACTTACTATCTAGCTGGCAAACTTGATTCAGTTATAGGGTTAGTTTGAATAAACAGTCTAATCCTATATATTTTATACAATTGATATGATACAAATTTTAAATAACTGCTTAAAAAATACTTTGTTCAATCAAAAGAACTATGCAACTATAAAGTTATATTATTAACTATAATCGATATTGTTAAAGAGCATAAAAAAGTAAGGTAAACTAGAAAAAAGAATAGCAAAATATGTCCAATAATGTAAACTGCCAAGAGAGAACACCCAGGAAAAAAAAATGAGTCACTTGTTTATGAGGACTAAGAGGAATCCTTGACACTATTAGGATACAAACCAAAATAATGACGAAGAATCCGGACCACTATTTACATAAGCATAGTTGTTAAACCAAAATAAGGACGAGGAATGTGGGCCATTATTGACATAAGTATAGTTGTTAAGAATACTTTATTCTCCTGTCAAACAAATAATAGTCCTGGTAAGCTGACCTTTAGAAAAAGAAATTATTGGGGTGCCTGGGTGGCTCAGTAGGTTAAGCCTCTGCCTCTTGATTTTGGCTCAGGTCATGATCTCAGGGTTCTGAGACTGAGCCCCCAGTCAGGCTCCACGCTGAGCGTGGAGTCTACTTAAGATTCTCTCCCTCTCCCTCTGTCCCCGACACCCAGGCTCATGTGTGCTCTATAAATAAGTTACTATATAAATAATATATAATATATATAAATAATAAATAAGCAAATAAATAAATAAATAAAATTATGTGGTGGGAATTTTGCTCCATAGACAGGAAAAACGTTCTATGACAAAAGTAAAAAGCAAATTTCCAAAAATTCCAGTGATCTCAAGAGGTTAATATGGACCTCACCTTTCCATTTCTGACAACGACAAAGTATAAGATATCAGATGCAATCTCTCCAGTTAATTTCATATGGGTCTAAAAAGAAAAACTTTCAAAAGAAAGTTTTCTTTCTTATATAGACAAATGTACAGATTCGGGGCAAAAAAAAATTTTTTTTTTTTTTCAAGAGGGGTGGTTAAAAAAACAAAACAACTTTAACATTAAAAATTTCCCACGAAGCAGATCAGGGGAGGGGAGGGGTTACTTGGCAATGAGGAAACTTTTGAGGGTGATGGCTGTGTTCATTACCTTGATTTTGGAGGATAGGTTAAAGTTTATCAAGCTGTACACTAGAAATACGTAGTGTATTTTATGTGAATTATCCCTCAATGGATCTATTTTAAAAATAATGTTATATTTTAAAAGATTGTATTTATTTGAGAGAGAGTCCGAGATAGCAAGAGAGAGCGTGAGGAGGGAAGAGAGAGAAGCAGGCTCCTTTCTGAGCAGAGAGCCCTATGTGGGGCTCAATCCTAGGACCATGAGATCAGGACCTGAGCTGAAGGTGGACTTAACCAACTGAGCCACGCAGGTGCCCCACTACATCTTTTCTGAAGCAATTTTCTACTAGTTTATTTAGATACTAGTTTATTTTCAATTTATGAGGAGCCTCAAAAAACAGAAAGGAAGGAATGACATTTTGTTTGTCAATGTCAAACGAAAAAAAATTTTTGTTAAATACTTTGTAGCAGCTCTTAGGTTCATAAGCATTTTTCAGACCGGAAAGTTTTTGCTTGGCTCTTTTAGGAGCTTCTAATCCAACCTGTATATCCCTCCACCTTAGCATGTGTTTTTGAACTTAACAAAGAGAGAAACTTCCCAGAAAAAAAACCCCAAACCACGTGGGATTACTAGATAAAACAGAACTTTTGAGAGCATCTAATTGGCAGCACCAGCCTAAGAGCACTAGCGGGCTATATTAGGGCAATTGTTCAGCACTGATGAGTGGCTGCCATGGGTGGGATTATCTGTTATAAGCTTTGGGACCCATGAGTGGGGAGTAACACTGATTAATTTACCAATTCCTGTTCTCTGCATGTTGCTAGAGATGGCATTCTTATTCCCCATTCCAGTAAACACTTAATATTAAGAATTACAGTACTTCATTGTCAAAATAAGGGAAAACTGGCCTTGGGCCACATTTGTAAATCTATATTCAAGCACGCCATCAATCAAATCGTACCCAAATGCCAGTGTGCAGCTGGGTATTACAGATGTTCAGTAGAATCACTCATCTTCTTTCCACCAAAACAGACCTAGGGCAGAAATTTAAAACAAAACAAAAGGAAAAAACAGAGGAAACTAATTTTATAGTAAGACTCTCCTTTTCTACCAACTAAAAATACTTGTTTTCGACTGATAGATGAATCTGTGTTATTTACAAATTGACTATTATTTGTACAGATTCAAGCATATTCCGAGTTCTGTTTCTCTACACGTTTCCATTTCATTACTATTTCATTTATTCTAGATATTCACATGACTAACCACGGGATAGCTGTTACTCTGAAACTACTCTATAGTACAACTACATTGCCTTTTACTTTGGTGAGTGTTTTTTGCTCAAATGGGCTAGAATATTTAGAGCATTGGTTTTAATGTATTGGCTTGACTTGAAGTGACGCCAAAATGATATCCCTGAGGCCTTATGTTAAATCAACCAAGTTAAGTAAATTTCTTGTTCTTAAAATGAAGAAAATGTAGATATACACGATATTCCTGAAGCTTACTGGAAACCATTTAGCTATTTTAGCTAACACCTACATTCTTTTAACTTTAGTCACTGTTTTCCTATTAATTAACACGTAAATATTTTAATTTAAAAAAAATTTTTTTTCACATGTAAATATTTAAAAAAATTTTTTTTTTAATTTTATTTATTTATTTGACAGAGAGAGAGAGATCACAAATAGGCAGACAGGCAGGCAGAGAGAGAGGGGGAAGCAGGCTCCCTGCTGAGCAGAGAGCCCGATGCGGGGCTCGATCCCAGGACCCTGAGATCATGACCTGAGCTGAAGGCAGAGGTTTTAACCCACTGAGCCACCCAGGCATCCCCCACATGTAAATATTTTTAAATGTCACCGTTAGGTTCAAGAAAGAATGCCAAATATTTTCATTTACACTTTAGGTGTTTTACTTATTTTTTTAAAGATTTTATTTATTTATTTGCCAGAGAGAGAGAGAGAGAAAGCACAAACAGGGGAACAGGGAGCCCGATGTGGGACCCCATCCCAGGACCCTGAGATCATGACCTGAGCTGAAGGCAGACTCTTAACCAAATGAACCACCCAGGCGTCCCTATCTTTTAGGTATTTTAAATCAATTTAGTATTTTTAATCAAGTATTACATTTTTGACATTAGGTGAACTACCTTACTGCTTACATTTGCCTATAGGTCTTCTATAAATATTATATAAAATAAAGCAGAATTGACTAAATAAATATATTTATAATCTTACTGCCCCAATACTGAAAATGAACATGTATGATAAAATATAAATTGTTGAACTAGATTATTAACAAATCACATGTCATCACTCTTATTTAATTAATAAGTTTCCAGATTAAAGGGGTCAAAGTAATTAAAGGCCATGTTATTTAAAAAAAAAAAAGGTTTCATGGTGAGATATTTCACAAATACATTTATTTTAACTTCCTACCATTTTTGGTCACTAGCTGTCTCTCCACCAGCACGATTCATAAGATGGCCAAGGATTACGTCACTCCTTACAATGGCCTGACAAATTATGCAGACATTTTAGAAGTTGGCGACATGAATTGAGAAAAAAAAAAGAACCATTCTTAGCAGAGTTTTTAAAGTTAATGTCCTTTGCTATGACTATTTTTTAAATTCAGGGACCAGAGAATTTATTATAGAGAATATAAATATAATAAATGCATATCCATTTGCTTAAAGAAGTCACTATTAAGACAAGACCTTCTGCCTACTTGGGCCTACCCAAATTTCCCAAATACTTTTTTTTTTAATATTTTGTTTTAAATGAAGCAACACTGCTGACAAGTCCTGTGTTTCATTTCCTAATGTGTACAAAAGCCTGCTATTGAAATGGCAGATTCACCAGCCAGAAGCTGGCTCTGAACATCTCAGATTGGCACAAGCAGGGCTCAGGTGCCGTCCGTTGTCCCTGCCAGCGGGTCAGAAGCCAGTTCGGAGCCGGAGTCAGAGCCAGGACTCACATCAGAGTCATCAGGCAGCGTGGGCAATCGTCGGAGCAGGAACAGGTTTCAGGCACGGAGTCTGCCGACGGCCCGTCCCTGGCGAGGCTGGTGGCCGCGTGTGACGCGTGGCGCGGAACATAAAGCAAGGGTCAGTGGTCAATCAACAATCTCTTTGTGCTTTCTGTGCCTTTTTCATAAACTCTGACCAATCACAGGGTATGAAACATGGAATCATGAGTCTGTGACCTGCCTGCAAGTGATAAAATAATACACCACCACAACTGCTTCCAGATTAAGAAAAAATAGGCGATCTTTTTATAATACCGCCCCTTGCTTCTGATTTTCTGTGCACTCTGATGTGGCGCTTTATACTGCTGTTATTTAAATTTTGATTCCTTTCTTGGTCCTTTGGAGTCTGTATTGTAATTTCATTCACAGGTACTGTGTTATTCTGTGTATTCTGAAGATAGATTAAAGAATTATTACTTCAGTGCTGTAGTTTAGCTCTTTTCATGGTAGAATTTGATTTTAGATATTCTAACATGTTTTAACTTTAAATGATGATTTATTTTAAATTGAGAGTATTTCAAGTACATTAAAGTGTTAAAATGGAATTCTGGGGGTGGCTGGGTGGCTCAGTCAGTTCAGGTCAGATTCTTCTTGATTTTGGCTCAGGTTTTGATCTTGGGGTCATGGGAGCAAGCCCTACATGGGGCTCCATGCTCAACAAGGAGTCCACTTGGGATTCTCTCCCTTATGCTCTACACCCCTTCCCCACTCTCTCTTTCTCTCAAATAAATAAATAATTTTTAAAAATGGAATTCCAAATCCTCAAGCCAGTTTATAATTGTACTTGTACATTAATACCTGAAGTGGTTTACATAATATCGTATCTGATGATTAGCTTTTAAAGTCTCCTTTGTATTAAGAACATACTGGAAACTCATCATAGCAATAATGTGGGGCACTCAGTTTTATAGGACAATCTACGGAACTGAAATTGTCTTTGAATGAAAGCCTTTGTCCATGTCAGTAACCAAATTCGCTTGATAATGATTTAAGATAAACTCACTACACCTCAAATTTTGTATTAAAGTTCCACTTTCATCATATAAACTTCCAACAGTTTAGTTTTTCTTTTTTTTTTTTTTTTAAAGATTTTTATTTATTTGACAGAGAGAAACACAGCAAGAGAGGGAACACAAGCAGAGGGAATGGTACCGGGAGAAGCAGGCTTCCTGCAGAGCAGAGAGCCCGATGCGGGGCTCGATCCCAGGTCCCTGGGATCTGACCTGGGCTGAAGGCAGACGCTTAACGACTGAGCCACCCAGGCGCCCCCCAGTTTAGTTTTTCATCTGAACTACCCAGTGTGCAGTGTTTCTGGGTGGTTCTTAGTGTCATTCTCTATAGCGGTGAGCTATAGAGCAACACAGAATAGCTCTATAGCTCTGAGCAACACAGAATAAGATCATCTACCTAAAGGACATTTATATCTTAAAAAAAAAAAGAAAGAAACCTACGTTATTTCAAACTAAGGAAACTCCAGGTGAAAATTCTCAAAATAGGGGCCCCTGGGTGGCTCAGTGGTTAAAGCCTCTGCCTTCAGCTCAGGTCATGATCTCAGGGTCCTGGGATGGAGCCCCGCATCGGTCTCTCTGCTCAGCAGGGAGCCTGCTTCCCCCACTCTCTCTCTGCCTCTCTGCCTAATTGTGATCTGTCTCTGTCAAATAAATAAAATCTTTAAAAAAAAAAGAAAAGAAAAAAGAAAATTCTCAAAATAAAACTGATTAGTGAGGTAGTGGAGCTTAATCTTACAAAAATAAGTACATCTAGAAAACAAGCTATCATAATAAATTAAGTAGGTGTTCCTCAGCAAAAAAAAAGTAAATCTATGCTTAAGTGTATTATTTTCTAATAGGACCCACATCAAGTTAACAATACTCAATAGTTATAAATGATAACTGGGTTTACTTGAATGTCTGCTTCAAATGTGATCAAAAGGAAAAATAAATACTTAATAAAAGAAAACAAGTATCAAAAATCTTCCATTTTATAACAGGCTGCAGTTCAATTTCCTTTTGTATTCTGATCAGTGCCTATCACTTTGGGAACACCACAAATATTTGGTTTTTTTGAATGAGACTGAAAAAGAGATATAGACACACAAGCTTAAATTGAAAAAAGAGATTCAAAATGTGAATCATAGCAAACAAACTGTGGCAAGAAAGGAAAACACATCTATGTATACATGCATGTTTTTCCAGTCACTCTAAAAAGTTTTCAATGTTTGTACCTCCTTTAATCCTCAAACTGGTCTAACAGAATTAACACTATTTTCCCCATTTCACAGGTGAATTGAGACTTTCAGAATAAGTAATCTGAGGTCAGTAAGTAACAGATAAAACCACAATTTAATTCTAAACTCAGTTGCCTTCAAAGACTGTTCTTTTTCTCTTTATACCTCAAAATGTTCTGTAATAGCAAATATTTGCATATCAAGCTTGGTCAATCAACAGTATTTATTAATGTCCCTAGTTTTCTATATGGTGACTGCATCACTCCCTTTCAACTGTCCAAGCTGTTGTATTTGCCATTCCTGACCAGGCGATTCCCAGATACTAACAGAGTGAAATGGAAAAGGAGAGCTGTGTCTGGCAAAAAGTTCACTCAACTAAGATTAATGGCCTTGTGCACCAACTCTAACATGCCAATTAGAAGCTGATTATTGCAACTAAACTCTTTTGCCCTTTGACATAGCTCTAAACCCCTGTGGTCAAATTACAAGGAAAAACAGTGATGGGAGCGCCTGGGTGGCTCAGAGGATTAAAGCCTCTGCCTTCAGCTCAGGTCATCATCTCAGGGTCCTGGGATCCAGCCCCGCATCAGGCTCTCTGCTCAACAGGGAGCCTGCTTCCTCCTCTCTCTCTGCCTGACTCTCTGCCTACTTGTGATCTCCCTCTCTCTGTCAAATAAATAAATAAAATCTTAAAAAAAAAAAAAAAAAAACAGTGATGGTCCCTCTCTTTTTCTCACAATTTTTTTAAATTTTATTTTATTTATTTCACAGAGAGAAACACAGGGAGAGAGGGAACACAAGCAGGAGGAGTGGGAGAGGGAGAAGCAGGCTTCCCACTGAGCAGGGAGCCCCATGCCGGGCTTGATCCCAGAACCCTGAGCCGAGCAAACGCTTAATGACTGAGCCACCTAGGCGCCTCGTCTTTTTCTCACAAATTATAGCTGTTCTAAATGCTCAGATTTCTGTTAATTGTAGTGTTCCAATTTATAGTGAACAAAGCAACTCTTTACTATGAAAATTTGAGAACCACTGACCACAAAACAACACATTATTTAACTTATTTCCCTTGCCCAACTCCTTCCTATACTTCCTAAGTATCCACAACATCCCTAAAATTTAGCCTGTGGACCTACATCACAATCACCTTAAAATGAAGAATTCTTGGGTGCTTCCACAACTAAGGTATTACCATCTCTAGGCATGGTGCCTAAGAATCTGCTTTTCTCTAAACATAATTTCTTGAGGATTTTTTACATTCATTAATATTACATACACTGTAAATTTATTTATATTCATTAATATTAATATTTCAGACAAACCAACAAAATTACAGACATACCAACCACACTGCTCAATAGATCACAGGATTGAAAATTAAGATGGGAAACAATGATGTAGATTAAAGATCATGGGCAACAGTAGTTATATTGCACCTTTAGGTAGCTAAGAAATCTCTGGTGAAGGGATTTACAGGAATATAATAGTCAGAAAGTATGCAATGTAAACATTATTTTCAGGAAGACTACATAGGAAGAATTTAGTGGATAGTTTTATTCATGTTCTGAGTTCAGGGTTTTCTTATTTCTATAGATATTATATGCAAATATTATTTTAAATATATATAAATTCATAAATTTATAACATACTTATATAGGTATTATAAATATAAGACAGCAAAGCAAGTATCTAAACTGGCTTACTGTGCAACAGTTTATGTAATCAGAGCAAAAATTTTAAATGACTAAATGTTTATGAAATGTTGTAATTTGGTCAAAATTCTTACTGGCCACATTAGGAAGTCTTCTCAAATTAGAACTAATTTGTCTTTCTTCTTCAACATCAGACACTTGCAAATTGAAGCAAGTTGAACCATTGCAAGTAAACTGTATCCTAAGGTGATGCCATGGTAAATTTATTTAAACCTCAATTAATACTTTAAAACAAAATTATGAAATCACTGTTTTGATTATTAGCATTTCTTGCAGTCTATAATAGAAATATTAGAAAAATTTTGTTAAAGAAGAATGGTATCAATTTTAATTAACATTGTGAATTGGAACAATCTGCAATGTACAAAAATTCCATTTTGGTTTTTTTCCCTCTAGTTTGCTATCTATAAAAATGCCTGTTTTAATAAATTAGTTTTGTTTTTATATATACTGCAGTTAATGAGTCCACTGCATTTTCTGTGAAATAATATTTAAAACTGCTGGTTGGAAAAATAAAACTGCAGTACTTAAAATCAACTCAACAATATCTTGTTCCTTGGGCATACTGCTATATTATCTTTATTATTACCAGAATATCAAAATTTAAGTCTTATCCACGTCACAAGAAATAATTTTAACTTTTATTTTATTTAATAATGAAGAACTCTCAAGAGTATGCTGTTGCTTTTGCTTTTTTATTTTCCCATTTTTTTATTGCCTGTTTGGTAAACATAGGTGACTTCCCTTAAATTGTTTATTTAAGAGACATTATAAAACTCATAGGATATGCTATTTTTTAAAATAAAATCTAATTAAATGGAGAAGCTACTACCACATTGGTCTTTTGTCAGTACTCTGGACAGACATCTTACTGGGCTTCATTTACTGATGCCTAAATCTTTAACTTGAGGTGAATGTTTAACTTAACAAAGACAAACACTAATTAGGAATCCATCAGAATATAAAGATAATTTAAACCTCTTCATTTATTATATATTAACTAATTAAGCACCAATGGGCTACCCATGAGTTTTTATCAGAAGAAAAAAAGTATATGATTTTGAAATATTTGCTACAAATATAAGTGAACTTACAAAGTTTGTGCTGTAAGTATATTTTACAGATTTTCACTAGATAACTTATAGGTCTTATAAGTCTCAATTTTCTTCACCCTTGAGGAAGATACTGAATTTTTCTCTAAGTGATATTATATTTGCTCAAAAACATCAATGAGATTAGTTAAACCAGTAAAATGAATCAAGGAATTAGAATTTATACCTGCATATAGTCACAACCTAAGTGATTTTATATAAATTGATATTGTTTATGTGATCCCATTTTGAGAAAATTTGAGAACTACCAGGGAGTTGAAGAGCACTTAAAATTGGTAAAGGGTTCGGGATAGGAAAGGAAATCAGAAATTCAAAACTCCATTTCATTAAATCACTCCTCACTCAGGATCAAACCAGTGAAGCCTGGTGATTAGGCATTTGGGAGCTGAATGTCTCATCCACCAGATGTCACTATGACAAATCAAAATGACGGAGGCAGAAGGGCTAAGAAGAATTGTAAGTGGAAACAGAGCCTTCAACAAACTGGACCAAAATCCCCGACTGGTACCAAATTAACAGGGAACTTGGATTTGGACTGAAAGACAGCAGACTGGCTACAAAGAGTCTAAGGTAAATAATGACTGAAGCCGAATTTCTCATTGTGTGTTGCGAAGGCTAAAGTTGCCATAGAAAGTTTTTAACAGACCTAACAAGTGCAGAACAAATTTTCAGTAGACTGTCCAGCAATTTAGGATCAGCTCTAAGACACAAAGCCACAGGAATCAACAGCTGCTGGTGCTCACCAAGATGTTACAGCATTTAAAGGGTGTTGTTCCCCTGGAATAGAGGTTCACTTTCTTAAAATTCCAAGCAAACACAGTATTCATTCACTTTGCTGTCTCATTCAAATCTTAGGGAATAACCAGTCCCAGTTACATTATAATGTTTGCCAGAAAATTACTCTTCTATATTAATTTTGTCCAATGTTCAGACATTCACCAGAATTTATTAAATACTTGCTAGGTTCTTGCCACTAAACTAGTATATCTCTTTCTGTCTGTCTATATCTGCATCTCCCTTTGTAATTGATTGACTCATCAACTGATGAATACTAAATAAAATGTGGCATATAGACAGGTTAATGGATAGAAAAGCTTTTTTTTTTTTTTTTAACAAGTCTGGTATTTGGAGTTCTTTAGGATATAAATTTCTCTCTTATGATGTCTGCTGATTCTCACTGATGATGGCTTAATTCTTTATATTCTTGTAGCATTTGTTTGAGATCCTATTGTTGATTTTAATTTGGGGGAATCTTATGAGTGAAGAGTCACTGCTTAAAGTAGGAATCTTCAAAGTGGCTAAAATTTTGCCAGGTTAGTGGTGTCCCTACAAATCCTCTTCAGGGGAAAGCATCTCCAATAAATTCAGCCTCCTTCTCTCTCTCCATCCATCCATAGAGCATAAAATAGCTACATAAAAATGTATAATCATACAGATAGGAATTGGCAAACTTTAGCCCATATACCAGCCACACTTTTTTAAAATAAAATGTTATTGGAACACAGCCACTCTCATTTGTTTATATATATCACTACACCAGTAGAGTAGAATGAATAGTTACAACAGAGACTGTTCAGCCCATGTCCCCAAAATACTTACTATCTGGTCCTTTAAGAAAAGTCTGTCAAACATTGAAATAAAGACTAGAAACACACAAAGCCAGCAGCAAAATTCTACCAGGAACGTTCATGCAGAATATTAAAAAGAAACAAATGAAACCACTAAAATGAAGAAAATAATATAATAATTTTAAACTTAAAATGATCTTGAATGGATTCAAAAAAGAGACTAAACATCCTGGAGAGACAGAAAATTTGAAGACATGCACAATATAGATAGACGAAAAGACAAAAATATATGTGAAAGTTTAAAAATACGGAAGATAAATAACATGTATGGAGTTCAATGGAGACAGTAGTGGAAATGGAAGGAAGTAGATATTTTAAAAAACACTGGCTTGGTAAAAAGAACTGATGCCACATCTGAACCTACAAAGATAAGAAGCTAATAGACAAGGCAAAAGTTGCACGTTTAATCACATGACACAGCAGTTGCAGTGTACTAAAACTAAAGAAAAAAATTTTAAATAAATAAATGAACAACTGGTGATAAAGGACCAATCGTAGCAAAGAAAAAAAAAAAGACCAAGGAAAGTCTTCTCATAGCAACAAATGAAACCAAAAGATTAGAATAATATTTCTAGAAAATTAAAAGTAAATAATCATCAATCAAAACCTTTTACCCAGAAAAATCAGTCTTTCAAGAGTCAACAGACTTTAAAACAAAAGCACTCTGAGGTATGGGTAGGTTCCCTGCAAGCACTCATTAGGAAAAATATTCTAAATCTATATACTTAATACCATAATATTAGGTATGCATTAATGAACTCATCTCAAATATATTAATAACTAAGATTAATAAAACAATAGGGAGAACTTTGAAAAATCTCTCATTATAGTGAGAGATTTCAACATACCTCTTTTAATTATTAATAGGTTAATTAGAAAAAAATTAGTAAAGGTAGAAAAGATGAACAACACAATTAACAAGCATGCCTAATGGTATGATATAAAATTCTGCCTCCAAATGATATGATACAAGTAGTTCTGAAGCATGTAGAGAACGCCAAAACATTTGTATTACACAGATAACCTAAAAGCATAAAAGTCAAAAAGAAAAAAGCAAAACATTATTTCTTTATCACATGATATGATCGTCTACATAAAATGCTCTGTTAAGTAAGAGTTAAGTTAAAATACCAATTGCATTTCTATATGTGAATATCAGTTTCATAGTTTTGTGAACTTCATCAGGTTAAACTCTTTGGGCTTCAAGTTCCTTATCTATAGAAATAGGAAAAATAAACATAACTATGTCCTAGGTCTCTTAGAACATCAAATGAGCCAAGACATATAAAACTCCTAGAAACGAATCTGGCACATGGCAAGTTCCAAGAAGGTATTAGATAAATAATGCATAGTATTTGTAATATTTTTAGATTAAAATAAATATTTAAGCTATTGTGCACAATTTTTCATGATCCTTCACTTTAATATAGAAAAGGAAGTTATTAAACCCAATGAAATCAGATGTCTTTCCCCAAAAAACACAAGGCAGAAATTAACAAAGTAGATAACAAAAGAAACTGATATAATCAATAAATGCCTAAAAATAGACAAAACCTTGTCAAAGAAAGTTTCATAGAACAGAAAGACAAAAATAACTCAGCAGTTAGTATGAGCCAGTAGAAACCAAACAAAATATTCATAGAGAAATAGAAACAATGTAGGTAAGTGCAGAAATTTACAAATGGTAAACTATAAAACTAATTAAAAACTGAAAAATGGGGGCACCTGGGTAGCTGAGTCATTTAATTCTCATTTAATTCTGAGCAATTCTCTTGCTTTCAGCTCAGGTCATGATCTCAGGGTCCTACAATCAAGCCCCATCTTGGGTTCTGTGCTCAGCACAAAAGTCTGCTTGTCTCTCTCCCTCTGCTCTTCCCCCACCAATCTCTCCCTCTCTCTCACAAACAAATAAGTAAATAAAAATCTTAAAAAAAAAAACAAAAAAAACCTGAAGAATGTTTCCTTAGTAGAGTCCAGTAAGAAACAAATTGTTAAATGGGGTAAATCAAGTTAATAAAAAATAAAGAAATACAGAAAAGTAGAAATTACATATACTAATCTACAGAGAAATTATTTTAACAAAAATCAGAGAATGCAAAACTTTATCAATTATATGAAAGAATTTTGGGGAAATAAGAGAAGTCATTAAAGACAAAGTAATCAAGGAAGAAAATAAAATGTTTTAAAATACATTTTATTTATTTATTTACTTTTTAAAGATTTTATTTATTTATTTATTTGTCAGAAAGAGAGGGGCGCCTGGGTGGCTCAGTGGGTTACAGCCTCTGTCTTCGGCTCAGGTCATGATCTCAGGGTCCTCGGATCGAGCCCCGCATTGGGCTCTCTGCTCAGCGGGAGCCTGCTTTCTCTCTCTCTGTCTGCTTGTGATGTCTCTCTCTCAAATAAATAAAATCTTTAAAAAAAAAAAGAGAGAGAAAGAGAAAGAGAGAGAGCACAAGCAGGCAGAAGGAGAAACAGGCTCCCTGCTGAGCAAGGAGCCGGACACGAGACTCAATTCCAGGACTTGAGCCAGAGGTAAATGCTTAACAGACTGAGCCATCTAGGTGTCCCTTAAAATACATTTCATAATATACTCTTAGAGTGTTCATCTCATAAAATTTTAAGGATATCAAAGAAAAAAAAATCACATCCCAAAGAAGACAAAAATTTTCCTAGTTATGTAAAAGAAGGAAAGTGAGCTAATTTATTCCACAGTGCTATGAAATCTCTAATAGCATTTTGAACATGTGGATTTACTAGGATCAAATGTACCACCTGATATAAACAAGTAGAAATCTGGCAAAATACACAAAACAGCAGCTTTTAGACATTGAAAAAAAAGTGACCCAGGACTCTGAATTTGAGAGAAGAGACTAATAACATTATGTTTATAATTGCCTTAGCTTTCTGAGAAAATTTTTACATAGTACAATTGTATGTGGGTTGAGAGCAACTCAAGTAGAGCACAACCTTTTAGTTAAGTTGTTGAATGAAGATCAGAGTTCAAGGAGACTATCACAGATAGTTTTGAAGCAGAGTACCAAATCAGACTCCCTGAGCTCAAAGGGAGTCTATAGCAGAGCTCAGGGAGTCTATAGCAGACTGTATTTTTGCTTAGGACAGAATTCATGGAGACTAAAGCAGAAATAATTTTTGGTGCAGAATATCAGAAAAGGACCCACAAGAAGAAGGAGCTCCTGAAACCTGCATAGGATTCCCCTTAAATGAACAACAAAGGGTGCATGGGTACTGATTCTTCCTTATGCTGAGTAAAGAACTACCAGGATGCTAAAAGCCAAATGATTCCCAGATCAAATAGAGGGCTAAGAGACTTTCAGCTCTGAGCAGCAGAGTAACAAGCCCACATTGGACATCATGGACATTCAGTAGAGACCACAGAAGGTCTAAACCTTTTTAATAGACCCAACCTAGTCCTAAATTAAAGTCTACTCTAAATCCACCGTAAACAGTCATGGAAAAAACTGAGACTCCTGCCCACAGTTTGCCATGTGAGTGAACTACCTTGGAAATGAACCTTGTATCTGCAAACAAACTTTACATGACTGCGATCCTGGCCAATATCTGTTGGGAATCCCATGAGAGACACTGAACCAGGATTCCGGATCCACAAAAACAGAGATGTAAGAAATGTTTGTAGTTGTTTTAGCCACAAGAGTTTGGACTGAACTTTGAATATACAATAGATAACTGCAACACCAGGATCCAGCTACCGTCACCGTGGAGCGCCCAGTAAGTCCCAATTTATATCATCCCATAGGTGCACCAACTGTCCACCTCAGAGGTGACTGATTTCACTGGACCGCTTTCGTAGATAAAAGGTAAGTCTTCGCCCTTTTAAGAAATACAAAATCTAGATAGGGATTTGCCTTTCCTGCCTGAAGGACCTGTGTAAACACCACCATTAGTCAACTTATAAAATACTTATTCCATCCCAGGGCATCCCCCTACAATGTGCTGTTTCACCTGCCTAGATAGATAGTTCCTCAGAAGAAGTGTGGTATTGACCTCATGTACAAAGAGACTGGTCTTTTATCATTATTCATCTATAGAAGCAGCCATTCTGATAAAACAGTAAAATAGTCTGCTGAAGTTTCCCATATGTTCCCAGCTGGGAAAAGACACACTGAGAGGTTGGAAAACAAAGTTACAAGATGTGGTATATACTTTATTTTTATTTTTTTTAAAGATTTTATTTATTTATTTGACAGAGATAGATCACAAGTAGGCAGAGAGGCAGGCAGAGAGAGAGGAGGAAGCAGGCTCCCCGCTGAGCAGAGAGCCCAATGTGGGGCTCGATCCCAGGACCCTGAGATCATGACCTGAGCTGAAGGCAGAAGCCTAACCCTCTGAGCCACCCAGGTGCCCCTACTTTAATACCACAACCAATATATACTGACACTCCCTTGTATAAGGGGAGATGGATGTTTTCTTACTGTTATGTTATACAGGTTTCCTTTACTATATGAAAGTCAAGTGTGCCTGTGCCAACATGAAATCAAGAAGCAATTACCATTAATTTCTTAATGGGGGGGCCATTCTCCCTGCTTGGGGTGTGTGCTACTGCTTCTGTAAGAGCTCACTGCAAAATGAACGCTGAAGGCTGTTTTCACTTTTTGCCTTTTTTCATGAAAGTGAACATTTTGGATTTCTTTCATTAATGAAAGCAGGTACATGCAAATGTAAGTCTTTCATAGAAACGAAGTGGCACCTAACGTAAATTTTCGAAAAGTAAGGATCCCTGACTTAATAACTCATTGGAAAAAAAAAATGTTTGTTTCACTTTCCCACAACCTAGGAATGAGGGATTTAGAAATTCTAGTGGACAAGAGAGGAATGTTTCCAAAGCAGACACAATCAGATTTCTAATGAATTGGAAGCTGAGTCTATGCCATGTCCAGTTTCCTCTCATCACATATATGAAACAACAGTTTGAGGAGGTGTGTTGCTGAACTAAGAGGTGATGACTGATCGTGATTACCAGGGACACCTCTCCATTCATTTTTGCGATAGACCTGGTCCACGGAAAACCAACAGACACTGGCCTCCCAAGACTTACATTTGTAGGAATGAAGGTTTGGATCATTTGATAAGAAAAAAATCTTGTTTAACCCACTAGGGGAAAAAATTCCTGACAGAGAAGAAGGAAGCATGGAAGGGAGAGCGTTGAACTGCAATTCAAACTCTTCTTATTTCATCCTGATTCTGTGAACCCTTTTTCAATCCTGTGACAGGAACTTGTGAGCAGAGAAAGCTATGGGGAATGCAGCAACTAGTCATGTTTTGTTACCAAGTGCTTTTTTTCTTACCCTTTTCAACCTATATGAAGATTGCCTTCGTAAAGAATATGAAAGCTAATGTTTTTAGTTTCAGGTGAAACTATGTCCAGATGTATTCTGAGACTCCATAATTATAGCAAGGGTGATGAGATTTTGTGCATTTGTCATGTTAGGGAAGGGTAACTCTCATGCAGGCAGAGAACCAGAGTGTATATGAAGGGGCAAAACGGTTGTGTTGTATTCTGCTCTGTGCTGCTTTCTATACCAAGAGCCCACATACACGGAATTTGCTTAGTTAGTTTTAGCCAGTGGGAAACTGCAAAGAAGATCAAAGGGAAAGAGTAAAGACGAGGATATTTCTTCCCCTGATGTCTGCCTTTTAAGATCATCTTGAGCTAACCATCACCTTGATCAAATGTCACTACTCTTAACATGGCCAACTCTACACAATTCTCTCCAATTTCTATTAATAGCTTCCTTTCTTATCCTTTCTAGACTAGCAGTTAGCTGTTGAGCTCCGTGGTACTGCTGAGTCTTCTAAAATTTCATATTTGTAATTATTTCCTTTAAATAAGCCTTTTTGGCATCCTATTTCAATGTGCCATTCTGACTCATATATACATGAGGTTAGCTCTTAATAGCTAGAAACATTCAAGTCAAAGATAACTCTACCAGGAATCATGAAAATGTGAAGTTAATAAAAGGTATGGGCCATGCTTTGTTCTTTGTAACTCATACTACACCAAATATCTAGTAGATCTTCAGATGTTTGTCCTGATTAATTAAAATTTTCTTTTAAGTAACACCACTTCTTATTCTCAGATTTAATTAATTATCATAGAAATAATACCTCCTGGAAACATGTAAATTTGTTTTATTTTACAGAGACAACATTTTAAAAAATGCCAGGTGAGAAATAAAGAACCAGTCAAAGGATTTGCCTCTAAAATTTCCATCATGGAATTTTGTCATTACATTTTCTCTCTTTCTGTGTAATAAATCCCAAAAAGAATCTCTCATCTGGAAATGTACATGATAATAAATGTGAATTCCTCTTGAATATATTTGTGTCAACTAATCTATACAACCATATCAGTAATATCATCACACACCATTTTAGAATCATGTTCTTCTTGTCCAATATCCACCTCTTCCCCAGTTTCAGGAATGATTTCTCATTCTGCTTCTGTTCCCCTTAAAATTCACACTTTCCTTTCCCCAGGGCCATTTTCCAGTATGGGCTCAGTGAATCATTAAGCCCCAATATCATTTCTCTAGATTAGTAACCTATATTTGTCCTTTTCTCATTAAAATTTTGTGTTTTTTTCATGGTAGAAAATTATTCACGAGGAAATGTCAGCTTAGCTACCAGGTTGAGGCACTTTTAATTTGAAGTCAAAGACAATTAGAGTCAATAATAAATTTGCACTTTTTAAATTAAGGTAGCTTACTACAGGAATATTTCCAGGTATGCTAATTCAACATGTATAGAGCATCTAAAGTAATTAGGAGTGATAATTTTTAATAATTTTCTACTATTATCAATATCAGATTTTTTGCTGAGAATAAAAATATGAATAAGACACAGTTTCTGCCCCTAAGGCACTCACAGGCTAATAGAGTCATGTAGAGAAGTAAAATCCCCAGAGAATCTGACAAGGATTCATTACATTTAGAAATCCTCCTACCAAGTCTTCTGTATTTTGATATATGGCCTTCTTCCAGAGTCAGAATAATTTCACGCTGTCTATCCAACTTAAATTGAAGCTACCACTTTACTGAAAATGGTTTTGATCATATTTCATTTTAATTTTGTTTTTGATATTTATGGTATGAATTTGATCATTTCTCAAGTTATATTGACACAATTCTGTCCACAGCAAATAAACTAATAATAAATGGTTAACAAACCCATACGATTTTTACCAGCATTATTGTCACAGCCATGAAATCCTTGAATTCCTTAGGTTTGAGAATGATTATTTTGAAGAACCTATTCTGTTGAAATGATGTTTGTTTGTGATAAAAATTGCCTAGAAATCAAGCAGTGAGTCATGGTTAGACTCTGTTCAAAAATAAAGGATGGGGGTGACAGGGTAACAGAGTAGATTAAGCATTCAACTCCTGGTTCTGATCTTGGGGTCATGAGAACAAGCCCTGCCTTGGGCTCTGTGCTCAGCAAGGAGTCTGCTTGAGATTCTCTCTCCTTCTCCCTCTGCTCCTTTCGCTCATGTTGTCTCTCTCCCCCCCACTAAAATAAATAAATAAATCTTAAAAAAAAAAGAAAGGACAAAAGACACAAAGAAGGGAAAGGAATTAAAAGAAGAAAATGGGAGGGAAATGAAAAGAAACAGAGATAAACTATGTCTTATCTTTTAAACTTTTATGTTTTTAAAATGCACCATGGAATTTACTACAATTTATTTTGGTGGGTAACAATAAACACACTTACTGCAGTTTAATACTTGACTTCTTAATTTAATAATTTGGGGAATGAGGTAGTATTGTAAAGGAGCAGATGTACTAAAATAGTAAGAAGGGAAGGATAAATCACTCAGGTCAAATAGATTATCTACAAAGTAGATGATTTTCTTTTTTTTTTAATATTTTATTTATTTATTTGACAAAGAGAATGAAAGAGCACAAGCAGGGGGTGCAGCAAAGAGAAAGGAAAAAGCAGAAAAAGAGAGGGAGAAGCAATCTCCCTGCTGAGCAGAGACCCTAACATGGGACCCTGGGATCATGACCTGAGCCAAAGACAGATGCTTAACTGACTGAGCCCCCCAGGTGCCCCTAGATAGATGATTTTCAAGAGTCCAGATAAATTTTAGCAAATCTCAGTTACCTAACGTTAATTATCTAGAAACTGAAAATATTCATGATCTTGTCAAAAAGCCAGAAGTGCCCACTTCAATAAAATAAAAACAAAATGTTTTAAGAAGCCAAAACATCATAAAAACACACAGGACTGAAAGTCTATCCTTAATTTAGTAGTTTTAGTGTAAGGGTAAAATTTGGAAAATTCCTTATATGGATTTCTCCCTGCCGAACAGTGCCGAATGAATAAAATATGACTATATTTATAAAATGAATAAGTTGGAAAATTTTAATATTCCGAAGATGGCATGTGATATAAATGGCTATGATAAAATAAAGTTGATGATAATGCCGAATGTACCATTTTAATTAAATAATGTATAAATGGTAAGGGAATCGAATGAGCACTTAAAATAATTTCAGACATATCATACACTTTCATTATATCATCAATCTCGAATTCATGTAGGAACAGTAGTATAGACAGCAGCATACTGTTGTAATTCATATTCAAGTAAATAAAGAAACTCAAGAAGTAATTGGCCTCATTAGTAATCCCATATGCACAAAATTTATGGAATAGGTAAAGACAAAGTGAAAACTTTGACCAGAGATAATTCAATAATGAAAGGTGTTCAATATGTGGAAAATATACATTAATTAAATTTTAAAGATCTGCAGTTTTACCTTACGACACACACTGAAGACATGGTGTACACTGAAAATACAAATTTGTTTCCTTGAAACCTTCCTGGTGCCTTACACGTGCAATTTTACAGAGATGTGGCTCAAAGACTTATAATTAGACTTTTGCTTTGTGTTTTTTGTTTTTTTTTTTTTTGGTTTGGTTTTTTTTTGGAAACTGAAAGGCTAAAATATCTTTTCAGGCCATACAAAGACTTTATTATGTTAGTGTTAAATTGAAATTCACATCATTTCTTATTCCATCCTTACTCCATGAAACTTTTAAAATCCTACAAAAATATCTAATGTGTTTTGTGTTTTTCTTTAGTAAGTGCAGCATTTATGGATCTATTTCTGAATATATACACGAGCCAATTTTCTTCACATAGTTCAAAAATTATAAAAAAGTCAGGGGTGGTATAATGTATAGAATGTATTAAAAGAAACCAAAGGCTAATTGTTTTTGCAAACCTACATTTTTACCATGAGGTTCATCAACATACTCTATGTTGCAGATAAAATTCTGGGCTTGAAGGTACAATAAGCTTAATTCAGCAAGATGTTTCCTATGTTCTTTAACATGCTACTTTTTGGAATTGTGATAATTTGGGGTAACTTAGAGATTGTTTTTGAATTAGGACATTTGATTCATAGGATTTTATTTTTCAAGTTAACAATATTTACAGATTAAGGAGAACAAGAATATTTTCAGAGAGATATATAAATAAAAAGAGCATATAGCCCATACCAAATGCTTAATCTATCCTTATGATCATGACTGTGTTAAGATATCCATATATCCTTGGAGTTCCCTAAAAGTTTCTGTGTGTGTATGTATGTTTGTGTGTACATATGAAATATATCTATTTTGTTGAACATGGGTGAATGAAAAGCAGTATGGATTAAATTTTTAAAGAACCCCTTCTCCATAAATCCAACTGATAAAAAAATTATGTATCAAAGTACATGACTACATTATACATTGTTTATTCAAAGGCATTTTTAAAGGCATCTTTTAATATGCATGAAAATTACTTTTCTGCATATACTAACTTGAGTTTTAATGAATATGTTGAAGTACAATATATACCCTACAAAGCTCATTTATGAAATGTACATACTTCCTCATTGGGAACATGGGAATCAGAAGTACACAGGTTTTTAGCCCTATTATCATTAATTTTAAAAAAAGTGAGAGAGAGGGCAAAATTCAATACAAAGGAAAGGAACTAATATTTTTCTAGGACCATCCACTATACCAGATTTACTTAATTTAAATCATACAATAATGCTATCAAGTTAATTCTCACTGCATCTCACAGATTAGGAAATCCAGGTTTAGGGTAAATAAGTAATATTCCTAATGTCAAGCTACCAGCAAATAAATATAAATGATATTGAAATCAAAGTGTGTTTGAATCCAAAGATCGCATTCTAGAAATAATATATCACTTTGTACATTCATGTTAGTTTTTAAGTTTCTAATATGTCCTAAGCACAATACTAGGCATTTTTTATAATTTCAAAAGCCATTTTTTACCAAATCTTTGTTTCTATTACACTTCTGAAAACAACTCTGATTATCTTAGGATTTTGCTTAATTTAAAAACCACATGACATTCAGGTGGAAGAGAATAACTTATTACAACTGGTATAACTAAAATCTGAACTTTTTCTTCCCCTTATTCACTCCTGTGAAAAATAGAACAAATTCATTATGATGTTGAGATTAAAAGAGTGCTATTAGATGTCTTTTAGTTAAATTGGGTTATGTGATATATTCTCTATTCGAAGAGATAATTTGTGGAGATAATTTGTGGGTAAGTTATACTTGGAGAGAATAATACTGCCTTGAAAATCACGGTATTCTGCTTTTAAAAAATGGCTCAGTTTAACTTTAGATGAAAAACTTATAATGCATTCTAAATATAGATATATAACAATTTATAGGCATATGAAGCTATACAAATAATTGCTTTTATGGAAATGCTGCAGCTGAAATATTTGCTCTGATCATTCACTGTGAACAATTTAGATATCCACAGATGTTAAGGCAAGCAAGTTATTTAACGGCAAGCTCTGAAGAAAAAGTCATTTTTTAAATCTCCCTAGACCTTCACATTATCTCAAATATTCTGTACTTATTATTAGACCCTCAATTTCGACAAGATTATATTCACCTACAAAATATAAAAAAAAATTTTAAATTACATGCTTCAGAAAGATAGCACAGAATGGCTATATGTAATTTGCAAATGGGCACTAATATGAATACCATCAAGTTCTTCCTGGATAAGTTATTGTGATTTTCCCTTTTGTCTTCTCACTGGGGAAAACTGTTATCAATGTGCCTTTGGTTTATCATCTAAGTTGTAGAAATGAAAATTCTCCAAGGAACCATTTATTATTAAGTAACTTAAATAATTGAATCACAACAATTCAGCTCTTAGAAATTGCAGTTAAAGAGTTTCCGTTTCTAAAAAAAAAAAAAAGAGTTTCCGTTTCTAACTTCAACTTAGTTTGTGAAAAAATAAAGAAAGCCTTAACAGGAATATGCATTTTCAAATTATAATTTCAGCTAATGCAGAGGAGATCATCTTTCTTTTAAAATTGTCAATTATTTCCTCATAAAGAAAAACATACCTTATAATTTTATATGAAAGATTCATATTCATGACAGAGCAAAATGGCTTACAGTGTATATTGTATTGGGATCATTTTAAGGCCTTTTATTGTCTTTCAGAGTCAACTATAGTGATTGAAGGGAAAAATACATGAATGTATCTGAATTCATTTTGTTCTTTTTTTATAATATTTAAATATTTCTATAAGTCATCACACTCAAAAATTGAAAAATTTCCAAGTATTTGCTTTAAGTAACTAAATTCATAGATTGCTACAAGCACTGAGTACCATAATAGGCAAGAAAATGTAGTTTATTTTATATTTCTCTTAATTTAATGTGGTGCTTTCCAGATTTTAAAAGTAATACATGTTGTTACTCTTTTGGTAATGGATGCTTATACCTCTAAGATAACAATTATAAATTCAGTTCAAAATATGTAAAAGCTCCTATTTGAAGCTCTGATAAATGACCAAAAATAGGCATAAATTGCTGATGTACAGACCCTCGAAATAGACCCAAATTCTATTTGTTATTTGCGGTAATGTGAAACTTCTCCCTGAGCACACTTACCAGTCCACAAGGCAAAAATAGCTGAAATTCAAACAAAAATCCATAATTTTACCAGCTTGTAAACTGTAAAACTACCAGAGGGTAGTTTTGGGCTGTCAGATCCGCTGAAAAGTGAGTGAAAAATCTTGGAAAAGAGGGAACTACCAGGAATTAAGTCCCAATTTCTGTGTTTAAATTTTACCAAAAGTTTGAACAAGACTACCATGCGTGCTCTCACCACTGGTATTCAAATTTGTAACAGAGGTCCTTATACAGTAATAAAGAGAAACAATGTATATTAGTTTATAGACTTTAAAGATGGTAATGAGATACTCTAAACATTGTATGACAACACATTTGATGACTTAGATAATATAGACAAATTCCTTGAAAAATGCAAACCAGTAAATCTCACTCAGGAAATAATACATAAATTGAATAGTACTATTCTTGTCAAGAACATAAACTTGTAATTAAAAACCTTCTTGGTTCAGACAGGAAAGCACCGTTCCTGGATTTCCTTAAAAGCTGCTTGTAGACATAACTGAAGCCCTAGAGGGAGATGACTGCTCAGATCCCCAAAACAGCCAGAGGAGATGCAAGCACCTATAGGAAGAGGACTGTGAGCAAGATATTAAGAGTGATTAAACCTCTGGAAAAAGTCACTAATGTGTCCCATGAAGAAAAGAGTCAGCTTTAAATACCGTATCTGGAGATGGTTTTTCCACTGGACAAGAGTACTAGTCAAATTAGAATCTTACTGTTTCCTTTTCTTCCTCCATTTCCTCTGATCCAGGAGAGGGAACACACTTGGTTAACAAACCAAGGACTGCTGGGGCATCTGGGTGGCTCAGTGGTTAAGCCTCTGCCTTTGGTTCAGGTCATGATCTCAGGGCCCTAGGGTCGAGCCCCACATCGGGCTCTCTGCTCCGCGGAGACCTGCTTCTCCCTGCCTCTGTGCCTGCTTGTGGTCTCTTTCTCTCTGTCAAATAAATAAATAAAATCTTAAAAAAATAAAAATAAAAAGCTCAGAAGCTTAGGAGAGAAGTGATGACATTTAAACTTTCTTTTGCACTGGGCTGGACTTAAAATATTGAACACTCATTACCTACAATGACCTGATAATTCATGAGACTTTCCCTAAATCTCATCCAGCAGAATTAGAAGACCCAGTACAACAGAATAAACAAAAACAGAAACTATTTGTATAATGCTAGAAACAGGCATCTTTATTTTTTCAGTGTTTTATTCATGAGCTTTTTGGTGAATAACAGACTTTACTTGGTTGCAGTTTAATAATTTTGTGATCTGCTGCTGACTTTTATTTATTCCACTTATCTATATAATTAATATCATTTATATAATTTTTTGGAATTTTTATATTAATAAAGTTTGTTCTACTTATATCTTTATTTTTTTGCCATACGATCCAAGGAACATCCCTTCCAGCTCTTTGCATCCTGTATACAAAAACTCTTCTTAACTTTTCAAAGTTTTTTGGAAAATTCTCAAAAGGAAATTTTTCTCTTTAAAATCAGAGTACATAGAGTAGTGTACTGGAGTTAGCTAGTACCAGCTCAAAAGACTTGCTTGTTATTTTTTTAAGAATTTTATGAGCTGACTACATCATCAATGGTGGGACCATTCCACCATAGAAATCAACAAATGCTACATATGAGGTTTTTTTCTTTTTTTTTTCTTTTTTCTGTTTTCTGAGATGCAGTTTTTAAGTATTGACTAGCATACCACAGGTGCTAAATCACTGAAATATAGGTAAGATTCTTAGGTGAAACCAAGGTAATTATAGGTCAAAACTACAAAAGAGTTGTGAATTAATTTTTCTGTGTGACTGTGAACAAATAGTAATCAAGGACAAGTTATGAGAACAGGAAAATACCAGAAAGTGGATATACATGGAAATATATAGGTGAAAGAGACAAATAAGGTCCTTGTTCTCATAAAACTGCCATTCTTAGAGAGAGTGAGACAAAAAGATGAAAAGATGGATGAATGAATGAGTATCAAGAGTATGGTGGGGTAAGAGTACAGTCAGAAAGCAAGATTGTATTAGATATAGGGCATTCAATTTTAGTGATTTTTTTTTTTTAAAGATTTTATTTATTTGACAGAGAGGAGAGAGATCACAAGTAGGCAGAGAGGCAGGCGGGGGGGGGGGGGGGGGGGGGGAAGCAGGCTCCCTGACGAGCAGAGAGCCCGATGCGAGGCTCGATCCCAGGACCCTGAGATCATGACCTGAGTGGAAGGCAGAGGCTTTAACCCACTGAGCCACCCAGGCGCCCCAATTTCAGTGATTTATACAACAAAATGGTTCTAAAATTTATCCAGGGTATTGCTAAGATTCATTTTCACTATGTGGCACAAGGTTAAACAAAAGATTAAGATTATTTTATTTAAGATTACATACCAAAACTTAACTTTAAAAATTTACTTGAAAAAATTATGAACAGACTTTCTGGCTGTCTGTTATATCTCACTGAGGAATAAGAAGTGAATTTCAAACTCTTTTTGCCCTTAATTATACGTATGGATGAACTTGCCTTTAGAAATAGTGTTTTTGAAATTATTATTGATCAATAGTTTTTACTTTCAGAGAATCCTGTTCTAATCTTTTTATAGTTGTAATGATTTAATCAAAAGTTGGCTCTTCTATATTTATTTTCCCGTAATTCAGGCCAGAAGTAAAAGGTTCTTAAATTTGTTCACTGAACTATTCTTTTTTTTCCTTCAAAGTGAAAATTGTGCTCTCATGAAAAAGTTAATATGAAAAGTATATTTATGTGGTACTAAATTGAATTTGAAAGAAGGTATCAAATTAAACCATAAACTTCTCCTGTATTAGTGAAGATTTAATTTGACTCCACTGAATAAAAACCAGGATTAACAATTTAAATAACTCTAATTTTGATGCTACTGAATGATTATAAATAACTCTTGGAGAAACTGTTGCACTCTTTTAATCTCCCCTTCTCAATGAATGGTCTGTCTAGAAAATAGCCAGTAAGTTGCTGTCAATAACATTTTGAATTTAGAATATTTTCAAACATCACATAATTGTTGAAGTTCAAAAGGTTTGCATTTAATTGTATTATACATCTATACTGATACTAATGCTTATAAAATAAATTAGAGATGATTTGAATATTAGAAAAGTGATAAGGTAATACTAATTCTCTAAAAACAAAGGTATTACTTCTTTGCTCCCTCATTTCAGAGCAGCCTTATATAGTCTATGGTATTAGGTCTCCTTTAGAATAGATTCAGCTAGAAACCAAAAGCTTAGGAAGGTACTTCCTTATTTTTTTCTGCCTTTCCTATAATTCAAAAATATTTTTTTGTAGATATATAATCATGTAATCAGATGATCATTATACCTCTGCCATCTGAGGCATAAGAACAGAATTATAATATATACATTTATATCCAATTTTTATATATTATTTTTCCTACCAATAGCATACTTGTTTACCCACTTGTACCAGATAATTTTCTTTTAGCACCCCTGGCAAGATTTAAAAGCAGAAATTCATTTGGTTAAAAACTGGGTTTTATTTTTGCTGTGTTCCTCTGCTGATGTCATCATTAGTAAGCTAATGTCTACATTTATAATTTTCCTTATGTACTATAATAAATTTAAACAACTGTTTTATTTTCCTGAACTATTTCTTATAAAACATTTATTAGCAGATATAATAGTAGTTATAGTACTTCCTTTTAGTTGTCTTCTTTTTGTACAACCTCCAAAAGTTAAACCTTTAAATAGTTCTTCATTATCCTATAATTACAAGTTCAGTTATATTCCTACATCAGTTTTAATATTAAGGACTTAATTTAATAGCTGGAAATCTCAAAGTCCAACAAGGATAGTTTCCAAAAGCTATAGAAAAAGGAATTATCATAATTTTCCCCCTTTCAAATTATTCCCATTAGTTTTCCCTAAGATTTGATCCGCCTCTTCTATCATTCTACGATATTTGTCATGCTTACATTCTTCCAACAAAGTCATTAGGCTCACTAAAACATAGCTAAATATAAAGCACATTCAGGCCAACATAATGCAGAGGAAGTCGTTTATAAAAGTGGTGGAAGTGGTCTTGAGCTGTTGAAGTCAGTGGTTATGCCTTATATGGTCTCTGAAGTAACTTTAAACATCAAAAACTTAAATTAAATTAGCTCCTCTTCATTTTTCCGTATTTATTATTTTCTTAAATTGCCCTTTTAAAAATTTCTCTTCTCATTTTTGTTATCAAAAATAAAGATATGTGGGGCGCCTGGGTGGCTCAGTTGTTAAGCGTCTGCTTTCGGCTCAGGTCATGATTCCCAGGGTCCTGGGATCGAGCCCCACATGGGGCTCCCCGCTCAGTGGGAAGCCTGCTTCTGCCTCTCCCACTCCCCTTGCTTGTGTTCCCTCTCTCGCTGTATCCCCTGTCAAATAAAGAAATAAAATCTTAAAAAAATAAAATAAAATAAGGGGCGCCTGGGTGGCTCAGTCATTTTAAGTGTCTGCCTTCAGCTCAGGTCATGATCCCAGAGTCCTGGGATCAAACCCTGCATCAGGCTCCCTGCTTGGTGGGAAGCCTGCTTCTCACCCTGCTTGTGTTTTCTCTCTCACTGTGTCTCTGTCAAATAAATACAATCTTTTAAAAATTAATTAATTGAATTAAAAAAGTAAAGAGATGTATTCTCAAAATCTGAGATACAGTCATGCTTAAAGGTTTTCTTTATCAGTGTTTAAGGCCTATGTGGAAAGGATGTATATAAGCACTCATCCACTTTAATGTGGCTTCCCTGCTGGCACTTTGCCAGCAAGATTTCCCTCCCTCAACCAAAGAAATGATTTTTAATTTCTATTCATCATTTAAAAATTATTCATGGGAAAGTGGGCTCAAATAAACACTAAAGAGATAACTAAGGGTATTTCTGGCTTCTAGGAACTCCTCGTCATGGCATCAGGAGCCACCAGTTGGTGTCCCAAAGAAGAAATAAGAAAGAGACTTAAAACTAGATTGGACAGTGGCTGATTTTATTTTCCTATTTACAATTTTATCTCAAATCAATTCATGGCATTCTTAAAAGTAATGTTTATATTAAATAAAGAATCTTTGGTTCACACAGTATTCACCATGATCCTATTAGGCTTTTGGGAAGGGAAAAAAAAAAAATAGAAGTTTCCTGGCAATAAGGATAAAACGTCACTCTCACGAAGAAAAATACATAACACACTCATGTACCAGAGGTAGATTACTGGGTTATATTGGATCAGTTTTGTTATATTGGATCTATTTTTAGTTTAAAGTACTTTATGTTTCCATTGTTCACTAGTAATAAGCATTAGTCCTCTCAAACTCTCATTTTCTTTTGTAAGACTGTTGTATCCCATGGGTTAATGTTCCTTAGGAGATCAGGGATTGGTTCTTGCCTACTCTTATAAATAAGTAGCAGGGAAGACTGGCAAACAGTAACCTGGTTTGTATCTAATTTTTAAAAAATCAGACTTGGACACAAGCCACGTCACCAAGTTCTCAGAATTAAGATGAAAAAAGATTATTTCCCCAGATATCTTCTCTCTACCAGAAGAGACAGTTCCTTAAACATATTGTCATTCTGAATGAGTTCAGCAGCAGCTGTCACATTTTAGCCAGTTTCCTACAATCACATGGAGGAAAAATGATACCACAATATTAAGAAATGTCACTAATTATTTCTGGAATTTACACATGCTACTTGTAATATTTTCATTAAAATTAGCTTCATTCCCCAAAGACTGTATTATTTAAAACAGAGTAGATTGACAGTCTGAGGCATTAGTAAGAAGGCTCTGTTTAGACAAAGGCAAAAAAAGCAAAACGTGTAATTCCTCAGATAAGACATTGCATCTGTGTTTAACAATAAATTATTTTTTGTTTTTAAATGATGCATGGCAATTTCAACATTGATGATATTCATGTTGGATGACTAATGACAATCCTTTGATATTACTTTGGTATTCGAATTTTTTAAAGAAGAGCCATTACCTTAGATAGACTTAAAACAAAGAATAAACAATAAACAAAAAACTCTTTTTATATGAAACATTGGCAGTCTCATAGAATCCAAGATTTAAAAAGCCTTAGAAAATTTTTTGCCAATAAGAGTTCCTGAAATCTCAATGGTAGCCATTTTTAGCCAAAACTCACTCAAAAGCTCAAGTGTTAACTGAGACTAACTTCCCAGTGCCACTCAGCATTTCCATATCTCAGATCACCATTCCAATGCTGAGAAAATCATAAAGCATAAACATAGCAATAGAATGCTATAGACTGAATGTTGTGTTCTCCTAAAATTCATGTTGAAACCTAATTCCCAATGTGATGTATCTGGAGGTGAGGCCTTTGGGAAGTGATTAGGTCATCAGAGTAGAATCCTCATGAAGGGAATTAGTGCCTTTATAAAAGAAACTCCTTAGAGCTCCTTCATCCCTCGGCCATGTGAGGACACAGCAAGAAGATGCTGCCTGTGAACCAGAAAGTGGGCTTTCACTGGACACTGAATACACTAACTCCTGATCTTGGACTTCCCAGCCCCCAGAACTGTAGAAGAGGAAAAAGAATCAGTTGTTGATAAGCCACTAATCCTATGGTCTTCCGTCATGGCTGCCCAAATAGACAATGACAGAATTTGGTACCAGGAGTGGGGTGATGCTGTTAAAAAACACAACACAACTAAACTAAACTAAAAATGTGGAGGCCTTTTTGGAGCTGTGTAATGAAGACAGGTTACAGGAGTTCTGAGGGGCCTGCTAGAAAAAGACGATGCTGCGGTGACTGGAACTTTAAAGTCGACTCTGGTGAGAACTTAGGCAGAAAATACAAGATGTATAGAGAAAGCCTCAATCTTAGAAACTACTTTAGTAATCCTGAACAGAATGTTAGTAGAAATATAGACAGTAAGGATCGTTCTGATGAGATCTCAGAAAGAAATGAGGAACTTCTTGGAGAAAAGGTGACCTTTGTTCTGAACTGACCAAAAAACTTGGCTGAATCATATTCGCGCTCTATTGTTTTGTGGAAGGTAAAACTTGCAAGTGATGGAATTGACTGTTTAGCGGAAGCTATTTCTTAGCAAAAGTGTTGAAGATGTGGCTTTGCTCCTCCTGACTGCTTGTAGCAAAATGATGGAAGAATGAAATGATTTGAAGATAGAATTGGTAAGCAGAAAAGGAAGTAGAACTTAAAGATTTGGTAAATCTTCAGCATATCCAAATTGCAAAATATGAGAACACTAAGGATGTGGCCAAGCAATTATTTGATAAGATTAGTATGAATTTGCCGTCTCAAGAGAAATATGAGCTCCTCTCTAAGACAGTGGAAGAATGACCCTGAAGATAATTCTGAGATCATCAGAGCTGCTACTTACAATCACAGGACCAAAGTACAAGATCTGGGATGGGGGTGGGGATCCCCAGTGGTTTCAAAGGACAGGCCACTGGCACCTTGAGGACTTGGGTGCTCATACCTTCAAACCCAAAGTAATGGTATTGGAAGTGGGGCCTACGGTAGGTGATTAGGTCATGAAGGTGGATTAGTGCCTTTAGGAAAAAGATCCCACAAAGCCCCCTTGAACCTTATGTCCTTTGAGGGCACAGGAAGAAGACTCATCTATGATATCCCATTATAGCAGTCCAAATGAACTAAAACACAGGGGTACCAACTCCGTGAGAGCAAGGTGAGACCTAGCAAAGAGATGTCAGATATTTACACGGTATATAATTTTCTAGAAATTTCTTAAATTTTCAAGCAAAGGAAAAGATAAAGCCTAAAACTAAAAAGTACTATTCAAAATCCAGGTCTGCTTATACAGACATACATAAAGCTGTTGTAAAAGAAACTTTAAGCTATTGGGAAAACTGTTACAATGTGTAATGCTGACAAAGTTTAACACAGGTGGAAATTAATATTGGATCTTTCATTATGGAAAACTCAGCCTCCTTGACTAAACTGTGGAATGGTATACCCAAGTATAGGCTCTTAAAGAAAGACTTTTGGGGGTTAGAAAAAAATCAAAACTCTGTCCACCCAATAGCTGGGAAAGTGAGAAATACGAAATTTATTCAGGGCAATTTGAATAGGCTATTCCTCCAAGTATAGGCTAACCCACATTAATACCATACCCAACTGCATAAACCCATTTGGCTTTTGTTTTTTTCCTCCAGAGGAAATCTGCTTTGCAACAGCAAGTTATTTTTATATGAATCCATTAAATATATTGCCAATATACTCTGTGCTTTAATTCATCAGTTGGCCATTCATAAATTTGTCAATTATGTCAGAATTAATTACCTCGCTAAATTCAAATATTTTGCAACAATACCCCTGAAGACCATATTTTGTCTTGAACTTTGCATTTAACATATGTTCTTGACTTTAGATTTCTATAGATCATAAAACATTAAATAACAAGCTTCCTCCTTAGCTGATATTTAGAAACATCAAAACATTCTATCTTGAAGTCAGAAAAAGCTGCGAGAACAAGTTTATTCAGGGCATAAATTCTCCCTGTGGTTTAATTAAAGATTGGTAATTAGAATTATTATGTGTTGTGGCTTATCCTGAATTTTGATCACTGTGCTTTGTTCCCAGTTGGCCCTTTTGATCTTTTCTTTCATGCTCCAAATAGTTTTACCAATTTGAGTCTGAAAAAAAAATCCTTTGTGACTCAATTTATAAAATAAATGTGCTACAACAGTTCAGGGAGAATATTAATGAAGATATAATAGAAATTTTATGATGAAGTTATTTCTTTTGAAGTATGCTCTGCTCAAATTTATTTCTGTATCTACTTTTGTTTTAAAATTCAATTACTCTACACCCATTTTAAAATAGTTATTATCAGTAGATTACCATGTATTTGTGTGTATGTATGTATATACATGTACAACTTACTCCCTTTCCTATGATTTTTTAAAAAAATATGTGGGGTTTTAATAATTTCTAAATGGAAAGCACACTATAAGCCTTCACATAAACAGGAAAATAGATACAGGAGATGTTTCCTCAAAACTTTTCAAGTGTCAGGATTTAAATTTTTTTTTTTTTTTACTTTTGTCAACTCTTACTATTTACATTTATCCAAGAGAGTCTAGAAACTTAGTTGAAATGATAAGCTATGAATCCAGAATTTAAATGGTTGAAAAACTTGCCAGATTCACAAATGATTCTTTGAGAAGAATAAGATTATATGCTGGAAAAATCTGGTCAACCACAGTCAAACATTCAGAGTGATATAACAAAGAAATCTTCCACATTATCACAATGTTCACCTCATGGAAAATTAATAACTGCTAGGAAAGGCCCAACCTTGTGAGCTTCATTAATACAGACCAACACCAGCAAACTCAGAAGGAGAAAAAAAAAACAAGAAAAACCCAAGCATTTTAGTGTCTTCTTTTTGTTTGAAAACAAAAATTCCCACTAATAAAACTTCAATTTTTAAAACCCATTTTCTTTTATGCTACAGTTCAAAGGGAACAAACATATTGTAAATATTATCACTGTTACATAATGGGCTACTGGCACGGTCAATTTGCTATTTTACCTAGCACAAATGGTAATGGTGAAAAAAATTATAGTATTATGAAAACTAGAATTTTGTCTTAAGCCTTAGATAGGAATAAATAGTTGATAATTTAAATTGCATTATGTCAGACATTTCTTTTTTATGATATTCATCTAATTTTGATATTTTCCTTCCTATGGCTATAATTCTTTGACAGACTGTCTTAATTCTATAATGATTTGCCACTCTAAAATATGTTGATACGGGAGTATTAGTAAGAACGTATATGCATTCTTAGCCCTTAAAAATTTAGCTCCATTTAAAATAACACTCACGAGCTTGCAACCTCTTGAGCTCTAGCTGTCCTGCCAGGGTGCACCTTGTGTCAAGAAACCCAGGACCTCTGAGCCTGTTTTCCTCAGCTCCAGCCACCCCTTCAGAGGGATGTACCCTCTGAGTACTGAGTACTCAGTGCAGAGTACTGAGTACATGGAGTAAGAAGTCCTGGAACACCCTGGTTTATAACCATTTCAGTTGCAACTATCCTACCAAGGTACCTTCTGCATGTAAAGCCTCAGGACACCCCAGCTTCCACTCACTTTAGCCTTAGCTGTCCTGCCAGGGTGTCCATGCAGGGAGAGCCCAGAGACTCTCAGCTGTTGCCAGCCCACAGCTCTAGCCAGCCGTCAGAAGTCACCAAACACACACAGTTTATATAAAGGATGACCACACACAAGACCATTCCTCCAAGTTTAGGAGAAGTAGTTGTTCTTCTGGCTAATTGACAGTAACAAACAAAAAAAGTCAAGCAAAATGGGGAGACAGAGGAATATGCTCCAAAAGAAAGAATAAGACAACACCTCAGAAAAAGAACTAAATGAGAAGATAAGCAATCAGTCTGACAAAGACTTTAAAATGATGATTACATAGATGCTCACGGGCTGGAAAGAGGAGTGGAAAAACTCAGCGAGACTTTCAACTAAGAGACAGAAAATTAAAAAGAACCAAGAGCTGAAGAATACAATAACTGAAATAAGATAGTATTCACAAATTCCATTGAAGAAGTCTATTCTATACCTGTCATGTTCATGCTCTGCAGGCAGTTGAAGAAATAGTTTCCTAGTATTTTACTATGAATGTATTGAATATTAACGCATGATGAAAAAAGTTATGCTATGTACCAGTCATTATAACTTGGTAAATAATATGTAAATAAACAGTCCCAAATCTCAGTGGCTTAAAGCATCAAAGATTTACTCTCTCTCATACAGCATCTGCTAGAATTAATCAGCTTACCAGGCATTTGTCCTATGTGGTGGGGCTACGCCTTCCCAGCATCCCAGGTTACACCTTCACACCATCAGCTTATAATAATCACAGCAGCAGAATGAGAGAGAACATGGAAATACACACATTTTCTGGTTAATACATCAACCGGGAAGTGATTCATGACACTTCTGTTCACATTTTATTGCCAAGGGAGGTTGTTATGGCCTTACTTAAGTTCAAAGGGTCAAGAAAGTGAAAGCCTTCTGAATGCCTGAAATGAAAAGTGAACTAGAAATACTGGTGGGGAGTAGCAATATCTACTATACCCCCTGAGATTTTCATTTATTTGTTTGGTTTTGTTCTTGATTTGTTTTCATGATTACAGTGTACTTTGGGGAGGGCTTGGCAAAACTTTTCTGTCTAAAGTAACACAGTAAAAATGTTCAGCCTTGGGAGCCATATCCTCACAAATACTCAGCTCTTTTGTTGTAGCATAAAAGCAGTGATTGACAAGAGATAAATGAGCATTCCATGTCCCAAGAAAACTTTTTTTTTTCCCACAAAACATGGTGGGTCTGACTTGGCCTGTAAGTCACAATTTACTGAATCCTAACCTTGAGTAATATCCATCCCTTCTGATGCAGAGGCCAAATGCTGATATCAAGAGATCCCCTGAACCCTCCTCTTTTTTATCTCATCTTGTTCTCTCTCCAAGGCTTCCTCATATAGCCATGCAGTGGGACTGTTTACTAATAAGCTGCTTTTTAATATCCCTCAGGAAAATCAATCTTACTAATGTGTAGCTACATCATTAAATTATTTATGAGTTTATATTTTATTACTTGAGTAGTCTGTGTGCATTGTTATTCTTTCAAGCTCAAAAGTAGAAAGGGAGAAATCTTCTCTTCCAGTTGGTCACAGAAATGGGAGAAATGTAGCGATGATGGAGATATGGTTTGGAAATAGTGTATCTGAGGGCCATTTCCCTAAGAAGAAGGGGCATGGAAATAAGTCAGAAGCATTTTAGTTCATTGGAGACAGGAAGAGTTAGGAGTCCTTCTGTTCTGCTATTCTTGTGTTTTTCATGCTTTTCAAGTTTTCTCAAGCTGCTTTATCCTGTTTCAAGTATACTCCCATATGTCCTCTCAAATAATGTTTTCTTGTCTATTAATGGATTCACTAAGAACAAATTTACATGAGATTGCTTTATTTTTTCTTCAAAGAATATATGAAAAGTTGTTGACGGTAACAATTACAGTTGTGGTACAGGTAACTATAATAGTGATAATAATTAGTGTTATTTTGTATGTTTTCTTTAGCATTTTTAAAATGTCATCCACAATCTATACTTCTATTTTATGCAGTAGGTATGTGTTACAAATGTAATAATAGAAAGATAGAAGGAGTAAGACAAGAAAAACAGGCAGGGGTTAGGAAACGGAGTTTTGAACTTTAGGGTAATATCAATATTAATGGCCTATTCATAATAGAAACTATATTTTTATTACATGAGTCAATAAAAAATTTAGATATTGGTACTGCATATGAATGTTACCCTGAAAATAATTATATGGCAATACATCAGCAGTATTAGCCGTACAGACTTTCTTTAACCTCTAACTCTAAGAAACTCTTAGATCACATCATCAGCCAAAATGATTAGTGTTCTCTCTCTCCAATAGGGAAAGGAATTAGACATTATATTTGCTCTGTCTTGTCATTGGACATCAGGATGGTAACAAAATGATAATAAATCCAGGTGCAGCGGTCACTGCCAGTTGTCCCACATTTCCAGTCTCACCCTTTCAATGTTAAGTTTGGAGACAGCTGATGTTATTTCCTTCTTATGCATCTAGGTATGGCCATGGGACTAAGTTCTAGTCCATGTGACTAAGTTCTAGGATGTGAAAGAATGTAATGAAAATAACTTTCAGGCCATGTCTTGAAAGGCAAAATGCGTGCCATACATTTTTGCCTGTCTCAGTCTTGTTAGCTGGAGTGCAGATAACCAAAAGAATTAGCTATCTCAGATGGAAACTGCATATTAAGAATGATAAACCAGCAAGATAGAAGGAGGCTGGGCTATGGCACCGTGCAGCCACTCTATCATACCTAGAATACTTTAGCTCTCATTGTACATAAGAGAGAATTTAATTTTTTATCATTATTATTTATTTATTTGAGAGACAGAGAGAATGGAGGGGGTGGGCAGAGGAAAGAGAAAGAGAGAGAGAGTCTCAGGCAGACTCTGTACTAAGCATGGAGCCTTACTCTGGGCTCAATCTCATGACCTATGAGATCATGACCCCAGCTGAAACCAAGAATTGGTGGTTTAATTAACTGAGCCACCCAGGTGCCCCGAGAATTAAATTTCTGTGTGGATTAATCCATTCTTATTTTGTCCTTTGTTATTGCAACCAAAACTTTACTCAATTAATCAACCAACTAAACACAAACAAACAAATGTAAATGGGCTGGGATAAGTAGAATAAGGAATTAATATTTTCTTGCAGTTTGTGGCTATGACAATAAGAGCACTCTGGATATATTAAATAGTCACAGCTGTATAGTAAAATATTTGCTTCTAAATTTTAAATAGATAAATAAGCCTGGTTAGGGACAAACCCCAAAGATTCTGTGAGTATATATATATATATAAGAAAATTTGAATAAAATATGCAATCCAACCCAATAGATTTTACTTGTTGACTGTAAGCACCGGAGTTGGGGGAGGCAAAGCAAGTATAACTAACTGTGATAGATCACAAGTACAATTATATTTGGGTGAACAAAATACTTTGAGATCACATAGAAGTGAGTTTATACTGCACTTATTTACAGTTTGTAAAATCTACTGCATTATGCTGCCTATTTTCTTCAAATTTTCTCACATAAAACACTAATATAAAACTGTGTCTGATTTGTTTAGAAAGATTGTAAAATTTAATCTGTCTTCCACAAAGATTTATTGCCTCCTATTTGTTCTTCTGCTAGGCATTAAGAAGCAAAAGTTAGTACACAGTTGTTCTTTTTTTTTTTTAAGAAACTCAGAATCAGGTTCAAGAACAGAGGCAAGCAAAGCTAACTGCTATAGATCATAATAAGTGCAAAAATATTAGTATGAGGAAAGCACTTTGGGAGCACATATGAGTAAGTGATTAATTTTCTTCTAGAAGTCAGAATAGGTTTCATAGAAAAAGTGATATATGAGCTAGACCTTAGAGAATGAGTTGTATTTTTCCAGCCTTGTCCTTTCAAGAGTTTCAAAAGTCAAATTTATCACAATGTGAAATGAGCTGCTTCAAGAAGTGGTACATTTTATATCACTGAAGATGATAGAGCACACACTGGACAAAGCTCATATGGAATGTTGTGGCAGGAAGTCAATATCTCTGTTGGGGTGTTTGGCACATATACTTTGCTTCTCTAAGTTCCTTCTCCCCTAAGAGGGTAAACTAAATTCTGAGCTGGGGTAGGTACTGAGATGAAGAGAGAGTGGGAGGATAAATGTATTTCAGGCAAATGGACAGCACATACAAAGCTCTAAAAATAATTCACATATTTGAAAAATGTGATATAGTCCTGCATAAGCAGGGTGGATAGTGGCAGGAATTCACTGGTGGAAAGAGAAGTCAAATGGGCAAGACATGAGATGCAAAGTACGAATTGAGTTCAGATTAACAAAACCCTCAAATAGAATGTGTAGTTTTATCCTATAAGCTAATGAAATACAACGAAGATTTGGGAGTCAGAAAGATATGTGACAGTTTTGAAAGCATGAAGTGAAGATACTATAATTAACCAAATCAGATAAGATCATATATGATCTCTAGTAGACTTCTTGTGTTTTTGCCCATGAGCCATTTTTTCCTTCTCTTGCTCAAAGTCCCTCCTCTTTCTCTTAGAATCACTTCATCTCCACCCCAAGCAATCTTGGCATGATTGTCAGTTAAGGTGGACAAATAACCTAAACCAGAGAATGAAGAAGTACCCTTAAATTTTAATCTCATGTCCACAGTTGAAGTTAATGATTCTCCTTCATCCCAAAGACTATATCTTGAAGAGATTATTTGTTTATAAAACTCTATCTGCAGAGTTGCTTTGTTTTTGTTCTTCCTAAAGTATCATTGTTCAGCTTTTCCTTCAATACCTCACACCTTTTCATAAATTCTAGATTGGTGAGTTAGTTATAGTTCACTTCCGTTTTTTGCAAATAGAGAACCCCAATACACATCCACTGCAGACCTATCTGATAATGAATAATAACCATATGCTTCACACATCACTTGGTCACATATGAGATCATGAGATCAGTGGTTTTATTCAAAAAATAGTTGGTGTTGGATAAAAGTGAAAAGGTGGAACAGGAAGTCCCAGAATTTCTTAATTAAGTAACAACACACAGACTACTTTCCTTTGAGAGAAATCTAGAGACCAGTTGAAAGACTCCTGTACCCTAAGCAAAGTGAAAAACAGATGCATCAAAGCTGGTAAGAAAATTCATGGCACCCTCCCTCACCATAATATCTCCTCCTGGCACATGACCAGCAGAAATCCACCCAGCTCTCAGCTTCTCCCTGGGTAGGGAAGGAGATGACTGTACCATACATTCAAAGTTCTGACACTTCAGGAGGCTGCTTAAGGACCGGTATCTATCTTGCCTGAATCTAGGACCTGACAAGAGAGGGCCCCAGGTTGGGAACCACTGAGAACAAAACTGAGAGTTTGGACTAGTATACATTCACTTGTCATACCCTTCCCTCAGGCTCAGCACAGAATAAGTGGATGAAAACCTCCAAATCCCATCTCCTCTCTGGGGATGAATAGGTTGGAGCCTGGATCCAACATTCCAGCTCTTTAGTGAGGTGTCTTGGGGAGTGACTTCTGTTCCATATACTTTGGAGTACTAACAAGACCTGGCACACTCTAGATGTGTGAGGGGCCAAAGAGAACTAAGTCAGGGGTTTGGATTATTAACACATTCACCTAAATTTATAAATATGGAATATGTGAATAATGATAATTGACTATATTTTGTTAGGCATATTGCTGCGCCCAAAAAATTAGGGAGGAAGAAGAAATAAGAGGCAGGGATTAAGTTAAAAATTAACAAAGCCTACCACAGAAATGCCAAAAAAATGTCTTCAAATGTGGATAAGCTATCTCCATTTCAGAATATTATAATGATATGTCCTTTTAGAGTTTTTTCTGTGAGGTTCTGGAACCATGAAATTTGTCTCTCTCAATCATTGGCTAGACAGCATGAAAAAAGGGACTCTCATTTCATAAACATAAGTGAACTGTGGTAATATGGCAACAAAGTAGAAAACCAGTAAGTAAAACTCTTATTTATGAACAGATACAGTCAATAGAAGCAGAAATCAGAAATATCTAATATTTGTTTGTGTTTTCCTTTTGGTATTTGGATTCACCTATGTTATTTGTAAACCTTAGTAAATTCTATTAAGTGGAAACGCAGAGGAGTGAATCAGAGGCTAGGGTGATGGGCTCCTATCAGGAATCATTTGTGAAACATATAACTAAGCCCTAGAAATTGGAAAAGAAACTGGATTCCAGCATTTACGCTAAGAGTGGTGGGATGGGGTTATTGTTATTTGGATACTAAAGTAAAAGCTGACTTTTACTTATCACTTGTATTCCACATAAATGTGCAAATAATCAAGTTTGGGACAGGCTAATAGAATGAACTCCTCGGTGCTTTGTTCTGCCTTTGGCTCTTGTAGCCTCATTTCCCTCAGAAAAGCACAAATCTGGGAACCAGCAGGATGTTCTTTCGCTTGAAAATCTACTAATAAAGGATTATATAAATGTCTCTCCAAACTAAGGAAGTCTAATTTTTATAGCTAACAATTATCTCCCTTTCTCTCACTCCCTAGTGCCATATGTGCCTCTCGGAGATATGGTAGGCACACAATAGAGCTTTGTTTCTTGCTTGTTCCCTACTGAGTTGAACTGATCCTAAGCAACTCTAGGCCAGACAGTCAGATTCATTCCATGACAGGAGCTTCCAAGTCCACGGGGGTTAAGGAGGGCGGAGAGCAGACAAAACTGATGGCATCATTTCAAGTGTCGGGGAGACGATTATTTGGTGCATGATCACATCTGGAAGTTCTGTCACTTCTGGGCATGGACTTCTTCATAATTTCCCCAGTAATGCCTTCTGAATTTTTTTTTTTTTTTGAGAGAGTTCAGGTATGCGAGAGGGGTGAGGGAAGGGCAGAGAGAGAGGGGGAGAGAGAATCTTAATCAGGATCAATGCTCAGAGGGAGCCCACTGGGGGTTCAATCTTTCAACCCTGAGATCATGATCTGAGCCAAAATCAAGTCAGATGCTTAACAGACTGAGCCACCAGATGCCCCGCCATCTTAATTTTTAATATCAACGTTCATTTTCAGTATTTCATCTTTTTGTTAGGAAAACTACATATTCTGGCTAATTATAATATTGTTATTATCCTGAGAATTGAGTCATATTGCACTTATTTCACTTATTCTTTCACTCATTCAACAGTAATAATTGGGTACCTTTAACTCGGTACTTTGTCAGACATTGGATATATGGTAGTGACAGTAGCAAATAAAATCTGTCCCCATAGCTGGGATTCTAGGAATTCTAGCAAGGGAGAATTATCACCAAGTTCAGAATATTTATATTTATTTATTTTGATATTATTATAATATAATGTGATAATATTATGATATTATTGCTCATGCCCTCAATTTATTAAATTATCCCCTCAAATGTGACCTACTCAACACAGGCATTCCCAAGCAGCCTATCTGAATTCTTAAATAAAAGTGAGAGTACGGGGCGCCTGGGTGGCTGAGCGGGCTAAAGCCTCTGCCTTCAGCTCAGGTCATGATCCCAGTCTCCTGGGATCAAGCCTCACATGGGGCTCTCTGCTCAGCAGGGAGCCTGCTTCCCCTCTCTCTGTCCACCTGCCTCTCTGCCTATTTGTGATCTCTGTGTCAAATAAAATAAAATCTTTAAAAAAAAGTGATAGTATATCTTATTTTATAAGTAGTCATCTGACAGAATTTATACATATATACACTATATATATTTATATATTACATGCATTTTATATGTATAAAATATTAAATATATAGCATGTTTAAACTACAATATAATCTATAACAAATTCTGGTGAACATTTGTTACTTTAACACATTCATATATATTAAACCACAGAGTGCTCAGAATAGGATATACAACAGGAAGACAAAGAAAAGTGTAATGGGAAAGAGGTTTTTTTCCCTGATAAAATAGAATAACATAAAAAGCACTTAAAAATGGTTAAATGTTTTCTTTAGTTCTTTTTGTTGTTGAGCATGAAATGACTGTGAAAGTGTAGGAAAAATAATAAGTACATAGTTAAAACTATGCTCTTCACAAAATGAAAAATATCTTTTTGTGTTAGTTATTATATATTAGAAATGGGGTATGTGTGCATTAAAGTGTGATTTTAATATACAACATAAAAAAGAAGCCAGATACTACTCTCAAAAAAAAAAAAAACATTACCTGGGCACCTGGGTGGCTCAGTCGGTTGAGCAATCAGCTCTTGGTTTCACTCAGTTCTTGATCTTGGAACTGTGGGATCGAGCCCCACATGGGACTCTGTGCTCAGTGCTGAGTTTGCATAAGACTATCTATCTCCCTCTGTCGCTCCCCCCCATTCTCTCTCTCTCTCTTTCTCTCTCTCTCTCAAATAAATACATAAATCTTAAAAAAAAAATTACCAATGATCTTTAAGCTTCTAAAATAACTTTGGTATTGGGGCACCTGGGTGGCTCGATGGGTTAAAGCCTCTGCCTTCAGCTCAGGTCATGATCTCAGGGTCCTGGGATCGAGCCCCGCATTGGGCTCTCTGCTCAGCGGGGAGCCTGCTTCTCCCTCTCTCTGCCTGCCTCTCTGCCTTTTTGTGATCTCTCTCTCTGTGTCAAATAAAGAAATAAAATCTTAAAAATAAATAAATAAATAAGACAACTTTGGTATTTTAATAAAGTATTGGGAAACACATTTTGAGTTCTTTAGAATGTGTTCAGACTGTTGAGTTCTAAGTCAGTTAATTTCTACCAAAATTTACCGAGAGGATATTTTGTACTTTTGCTTTTTCTTTCAATGCATACTTCTTTTTCCACTCCCCATCTGCCTAATTAGGATTTTGTTTTGTCTTTTGTTTTTTATTTTGGTTCTTTTTTATAATCTGAATTATTAATTCTAATTTATTTTTTGTCATTGAATAATATTTGACACATAATGTTACCTTAGTTTCAGGTGTAGAAAATAGTGATCCAACAACTTTATACATTATGTTATGTTCACCGCAAGTGATCTGCCACCATACACACTATTACAGTACCATTAATTCCCTTTGTAGCACCGTTCATTTTGTTTTATTCCATAACTGGAAGCCTGTATCTCCTACTCCCTTTCACCAAATTTGCCCATTCCCCCTGCAACATCAGTTTGTTCTCTGTATTTATGGGTTTGTTTCTGTTTTTTGTTGTTGTTGTTGTTGTTCTTTTGATTAAACATATGAGTGAAATCATATAGTATTTGTCTTTCTCTGTCTGACTTATTTAATTAAGCATAATACCTCTAGGTCTACCACTATTACTGCAAATGGCAAGATGGCTTTCTTTTGTATGACTAAGTCATAGTTTATCATACATATATAACATCCCATTTATCCATTTATCTATTTACGGACACTTAGGTTGTTTCCATATTTTGGCTATTGTAAATAATGCTGCAATAAACAAGGAGTTCATATTATCTTTTTAAATTAGTGTTTTAATTCTAACCTATTAAGACCTATGTCCCTATTTTTTCTCTTCTATGCATTTCTGAAACTTATTAATACTCCATATTTTTCCACAAACAAAACCATTGCTTTAGTTTTTTCTTCCTTTACTCTTGACATCCTACACCTAACTATGAAGGTGTGTTCTGCATTTTAAGGAGAGTTTAAAATATGTTGTCACTGACTTTTTAGACAATGATATATTTTCATAAATGATTTGTTGCTTTCATTTTTCATGGGTCTTGCTGAATGCTGGACTGATTCCATGAAGAGTGTTTTCAAGGACGGCCTTTTTCTATAACACTTTTGAGGCTTTTTACACCCATAACTATCTTTATTCCCATCTCATATTGAAAATATTTAGATGCACATGTTATTCTTAGTTCACATTTTTTCTTTATTATTTTGAAGATATTATTCTACTGTATTCTTGTTACCAGAGCCAACATTGAGAAGTATGGTGTCAATCTGATTTTTGTTTTGTTAAGAGTGATCTAACCTTCCTCTTCAGATTTTAGAATTCTATCCCGATCTTTAATCTTTTGAGGTTTCTTCTTAAATATGTGTTTAAATATATGAAAATAAAAATATACCCATGTAAAAGTCAGTGTATTAAAAGAATAATATCATGATCAGATAAATTTTACTTGAGAAATTCAAGATATTTTTAACACTAGCAATCTCTTAAGGTTACTCATTTCAATAGCATAATAAAAGCAAATACCTCCCTGGTCATTTGAATTATGAAAAAACATTTTGTAAAATTCAAAATAGATACCTAATAAAATTCCTTATCAGGCTATGATTAGAATGACAAATTACTTAACATTATTAATGTTATCCACCAGATACCTACAAAAAAATGTAAAACATAAGAATTATCCCCATTAAAACCAGCGTCTAGACAAATACATTAATGTGCCATCTATGATATTTTGAACTGCAAATAATAAAATGAAAAATTAAACTTGCTTAAATGATAAAGAAATCCACTGACTCACGAAGCTAGAAGTCCAGTGATAAATAAGTTTCAGAATTGACTTGATCCAGTAACTGTATCTCTATTTTTCTATAATTCAATCATATGTGATATCTGTCTTTGCTTCCTGCTCCGGCTCAATATTTTTCATGGTGAAAAAATGGACATAGCAATTTTCAGACATCTAACCCACACACCTACATGTCCTAGAGAAGGGAATTTATCTTTTCTGGTGGATATCTTTTAAGAGAGAAGAAACTTGATGTACAGAATTCTTCAGCAAGTCAATGTCTGTTTTTGACCCCAAATCAGTTCATATGTTCAGTTTCTATTTACCACTGGGGTTAAGAATAACGTCTTATGATATTTGGCTTTGGCCTGAGTTATTGAATTAGTCATTGTGGTAAGTGTGATGGATTACTCTTGACCAATAAAACTTAACTCTGATACCACGGATGGGTCAGTTGTCTCTGAAGCAAATGGGGTGTTTTGGAGAATTCTAGATATCTAATTTTAAAAATCAAGTCATTAATTAAAAAGAAATTAAAAGAAAGATTAAAAGAAAGAACAGGTAAACAGCTACCAACAATGGCCACTACATTCACTATCACCACAAATATTTTAAATTACTGTAACAATTCAAAAGAACAATAAAACAAAAGGAGGAGATACAGATTTTGGAGAGGAATAATTGGAAGAAGAGGCAAGGTAGTCATTTTATAATATCTTGCAAGAAATAAGATAGAGCTGAAAATCTAGACTATTGAGGAAAATCGCTTGGTTCAAGAGCAACACTAGAAAATTACTGTCCTATGCATAAGCAATAACTGATTAGAAATCGTAAAAGCTTTTGAAAAATATTCCTCTCACACATTCATAGTAGCCATGAATTTCTCTTATATGTTGAAATTAGTCTAATATGTAATGTGCAGGACTTATGTGTTTAAAGTATAAAGCTTTAGTAGAGGTCCTTACCAAGGTAAAGGACTTGGCCTTGGATGGCATGATTAAAAATATTAAAATTTTTACAAAGTAAAATGTAGAGAGAACACAAAAATGGGCCAAAGCATGCCACAGCAAAATTTCTTCAGAAAAAGCACGGAAAAAGTGGTATCTTGTTATGAGTATTATGTATAAATACCTAAAATATGTAACAGTACAAGCCACAGCTCGTTTCTGGTTTCAGTTTGCAAATTTTCAGTTATCTAATTTGCTACAGGATAAAGTTTACAGTATCTAAAGAATGGGAGAGTGTTCACATTTTTCTGTGGATTTGGGAAATTGTTGCGTTAAGTATTTATCACTCTATCTGAACATTAGAATCACCTAAGATTTTTAAACATTATTGATGTCCAAGTCTATACAGATCTATGATATCACATTTCTAGAAGTAACACCAGGCCTCTGGGATTTTTCAAAGTTTCCCAGGTCATTCCAAACTAAACTAGGGTTGGTCACTTCTAACTAAATTCTGATCTTATGAAGATGATGATGATGAGCTGCAGAAAAGAAAGAAAATAAAAGCATTTGTCTGAAAATATGGAAACAATTTTCATAAATTGTTGGACTACAAAGAAATCAATGACCAAAGCATCTTAACTATTCATAGAGGATTCGCTTTAGAAGACTTTATTTAAAGAAGAAGACAGAATGTTTTGGAATTAAAATATTGTTTCATTCTCATAAAAGTATAACCTTGTCTATGAAATGAATGCTCTATCAGGCTGAGTGTTGCCATGAGAGATTCTATCGAAGATACGGCTATATCCAAAGGGTGGAGCAGAAATCCAGAGTCTCTGACCAGACTCAGAAGAAAGGGGGAAAAGGATGCAGACCAGAGATGATGAGGACGTTGTGAAGAAGGTCAGGTGCAGATCTGGGAGCAAGAAAGTTCAGCCTACATGAAAAATCCAAACAGACCGAAAAATACGTAGGGCCAAACTTGGGATTTCATGATATACTGTTTTTCTTTATTGTATTGTATTTTTACATTGCTTTTCTTAAAGCCTTGACCTTGCAGGGGCCTGGAGACAGTAAGTGCCATGTCTTAGGTACTTAAGTGCTGGTTCCTTAAGATATTTTCTGTTTTGCATATATTTAATGTCAACTCTGCAGTAACTGAAAACAAGTTAAGATGTTTGACAAGCAACAAATTACAGTGTCTCTTTCAAGCATATTATTGCATGATTAGAAGGTGATTTCCCTAAACCAAGGAGTTTCATTAAAAAATATTGAAGTACTGGGGCGCCTGGGTGGCTCAGTGGGTTAAAGCCTCTGCCTTCCGCTCTGGTCCTGATCTCAGGGTCCTGGGATCAAGCCCCGCATAGGGCTCTCTGCTAAGCAGGGAGCCTGCTTCCTCCTCCTCTCTCTGCCTGCCTCTCTGCCTACTTGTGATCTCTCTCTCTGTCAAATAAATAAATAAAATCTTTAAAAAAAAAATATTGAAGTACTATTTAAAATAGAGTTTATTTTAAACTCTATCTTTTCAGGTTGCATTTTAGTAGGCAGTATTTTCTGTTAGATGAGTCTGAACAAGTAATGCCTTTACTTTTAAATAAATTTGGAAGCATTTTGATATATAGTATTTCCCTTTTCAGTGATCATTGATTAATAAATATTTTCTATTTAGTCGATTTATCAGTACTAAAAATATTTGTGGGTGGGATGGGATAGGAGAAAGAAAAGATTTGCATAAAAGGAGAAATAAGAATTATTTAAAGTTGAAAATATTATTTCACCTTTTGAGTTTGGTAAAGAAACATTTTCTTACAAAATTCTATTTTTAATAAACCTAAAATTTTTCACACAGTATATATTATAGCTTTTTCTAGTATGGCAGGCTACCAATTTCTCTACTTGCTAACAATATAGACAAATATATTGGCGACCAGGAATTATTCCTCTACAATATTAAATCAAGTTTATAAGAAGAGAAATTTCTTCCTGATATACTTGCACCTTTTTGCCCTGTGGTATTCAATCATCTAACAGATACTTCCAAGTTTCTTAGTTATGTTAAGGTCTTAATAAATAATCAGTGTCTCTGATGTTAAAATATAAGAAATTATTTCATATAAAATGTTGGAAATATTTAAGTACTCAAAAACTCTAATTTATTTTCAGTTGGTGCACCAAAGTTCTACCAACTGAAGTTCTACTGAATCCCTGTTCCACTTAATTGAAGTTCTACTGAATATCCCTAATGGCCTTTGGACAAACCAATCAAATACTAGCAAACCTGGAATATTAAGGTCAAGGAGCACAATCTAAATCAAAATTTTGTAACTGTTCAAATCCCAAGACAACTTACATGGGTGTTAGAAGAATGAATTTAGGCCACTTTTCTGTACCCAGGAAATAATGTTGATGCCTAAAACTAAAAAATTTTGACTGATATCCACTTACTAACACCATGGAGAAAATTATTATGACAGCAGTAGGCTGAAAGATCTTACTCTATAAGCTATTTAATCCTTTGGGACAAAAAAATTCTACCCTTAACTTTATCCTTGGTCTCTGACTTAAACCATTTTCAACTTCTCCCTCAGATCTTCCAATAACATACTGTTTTGCTTCAAACATGATTCACTTTTTTTCTCATCATAATATTAGCAGCGCACGAAGATGTTTCTTTATGAAGCTTATGGGAGTGTTGCCTACTGGAAACTAAGCCATACATGATCAAACTTTCACTTTGTTTTTGGTTCATCTCTACTTTGTGGTTGGCAGAATGTAAATGTTTTTCAATTTTCCCTGAGTACAGGGATGTGAACATGAGGTGTTCTGGGTTGAATTGTGACCCAAGAAAAGAAATATTGAAGTCTAATCCCCTGTTCTTCAGAATGTGACCTTATTTGAAATGGGATCTTTAAAAAGTAATCACATTAAAATAAGGTCATTAAGATGGGTCCTATCCAATATGACTAGTGTCCTCATAAAAAGAGGAAATTTGACACAAATTTGACAGACGTGTACAGAGGAAAGACCATAGCGTGACAAATAGGGAGAAGAAAGCCATGACGGGAAGGATGCAAATACCAGCCCAGGAACATCAGCAGGAAAAGAGGACTTTCCTCTGAAACCATTGGAGACATCAGCATGGTACTAATGACACTTTGGTTCTGAACTTCTGGGCTCCAGAATTATGAGAAGATAAATTTCAGTTTTTTTAAGACAGCAGTTTTGGTACCTTATTACACCAATTTTAGGAAACTAAATCATGAGATTTTTCTTATCTCTACACAATCTCAAATTTCCTGGCTACGCACATCCTATTTTTCAAACTCATTCTGCACATTAGAATTTAAAAAAATTTTTTCACCCATTATAGCAAAGATATCTCTGATTATTGCTCCTATATATATATGCATGTTAAAAAATATTGTATATGTATCTGTCCTGTCAAGATAATATTCTTCAGCATCATATTTCACTGTTGTTGTTTTTTTTTAATTTATGTTAGAGTAAGACAGCACAAGTAGGGGGAGGGGCAGAGGCAGAAGAAGCCAACTCCCCACTAAGCCTGGAGCCTGATGCAGGGCCCAGTGCAGGGCCAACATGGCCCCAATTCCAGGACCTGAGATCATGACCTGCGCCAAAGCCAGACACTTAACCCACTCAGCCACCTAGGTGCCCCCATATTTCACTGTTTGGAATGAAATTGCTGGTCATGTGCAGCTGCAACTCATCGTTGGCTTTAGTTAGGCTTCTTGTCTCACAATGAAGGAGACAATCCACCCAAAGCAGCCCAGGCAGGAGAAATGCTCTGAAACACCTAAGACAATCATTATTATCATAGAAGTAGATGAAATGAAAAATATTCCACTGAGAAGTATTCCTAATCAGCCCCTGTAGATTTGTGTCATTATTTCTTAAAATATCTTATTTTTTATATTACTGTTATTTTAATCATTGTGTCAAGAAACAACCAAGAATACAAATAGAAAGCAATTTATCTAAAACCTTAGTTATCCAGAAACCAGCTTAGTCATCAGAAATAAGTTCAAAAGTTCTAACAGCAAAAAAATCCCGGACTTAACATATATTACCCTATATGCATGCACCCAGGTGGGCTGGACATCCCCTGGTCTTGCATCTGAAGTCTATTCATTCTTAATGTATAAATAGTTCTACAAGCAAAATCTACTCATTTTCAGATCAATATGGAAAAAATGTAAGAAACTCCTCAAATTTAATATATTCCCTTTTATTTTTGAAGTAATGCAAATACATTATAGAAAACTCTAAATATATAGAAAACCAGTGCCAATAGATTAAATTGCCTTTAAAAATGTCTATTAGCTTTCTTTAATTCTATCTGCATTTTTATCTATGAATACATCTTTCATAATAAATATTGTACATCTGTAATATATATTTTTCTTCTTTATCACTGTATATCAAAGATATTTTCCATGCCATTACAACCATTTTAATGTTGGCACAATATTCCACTGAAGTCCTTTATTTCATTCCATTAAATCTATAAATTAAAATAAATGTTGTTGAGGCGCCTGGGTGGCTCAGTGGTTTAAGGCCTCTGCCTTTGGCTCAGGTCGTGACCCAGGGTCCTGGGATCGAGCCCCACATTGGGCTCGTTGCTCGGCGGGGAGCCTGCTTCCCCCTCTCTCTGCCTGCCTCCCTGCCTACTTGTGATCTCTCTCTCTCCATAAAATAAATAAATAAAATCTTTAAAAAATAAAATAAAATAAGCGTTGCATCAGATATATAAATAGAAAGCAGTAAGCAGTGGCAGATGGAAATGTGGCATAGGGGTATGAGATGAATGTTTATTAAAAGTTGATCTACGAACTCTAACATAACCATGGGGCACTCCTTGGTTGCTACTGAATGATTCATCGTAATACTGAATGGCTAGAATCTTTCAAAAATTTTAATTCTGTACTTCTAAATCCACTGCTTAAGAAGTTAAAAAAGCATGTAATATGTAAAACACTTCAGTCATAATTGTAAAATGTTTAAAATTAAAGTGTGCTTTAGCTCAGAGGGAGACATTCAGATTTGGAAAATGAACTCATGAACTCCAAAGGTGACACTTGATTAAGATAGACTAATTACATATTATGCCTGGTCATCCCACTTTTCAGCACTATAGCAGGCAATACCACAATTAGCTAATCCATACAAAGAACCATGCACTCGTCTGGTGGGAAAAAAATCTCTGCTGGTAAGGAATGAATATAACCCAATCCACAGGATTCCAAAGGATCCATCGAGTGTGGAAACTGCTCCATTTTGTAATGAAATTAGACTTTAAAACTTCCCTATTGAGACTCTCATATAAAACAAACAACAACAAAAATAAGCCAGGGATATATTACTGTAATAATTAATGTATTTCCAAAGCAACATATACCAATTCCCTTTTATATTCAATTCACCAGACAGACTTTTCCAAAATTCAGAGAACCATGAAGAATCCTTCAAAACTGCTATGGCACCATTTTTCCTCCCTGATTGAAACTTAATATAAAGCAGAAACTCAAGCTGGAACTACTTCAGTGGCCCTTACATGTCTCTCAAACTCATCAAAATACAATTTGCAATATTTGCATTCTATTCTAAGGTCCAGAGGTAAAGAAAAAGAAAGTAAGAAGAGAAATAAAGGAAAACATTAAAAAGAATGGCACAATTGAAAAATAAGAAGGGTATAGAAGAAGAGGAAGTGGATGAGAACAGAGAGAAATATAGCTCTAATTCTCTACTTTTCAGCTACTCTATTGGAGAAATGCTCTTATATCACCATTGCCTGGATCATTGATGAGGGAAAAGTGTGTATTTCATCTTGCCATTTTTTAGTGTCTTAGGCTAACTTTTGAGTCCTTTGAGATTTCTGAATGTTGACAAAATGAATGAAAAAGTAACTCTAGAATTTAAAGGATGACATGAATCACAGATTGCATATTTCATCACCTGTCATCTCAGTTTCAATTTTTCTTCAGGACATATCTTCAAGGAACTCAGCCTGTCTTCATATCCTGACTTCATGATCTCTGTAGTATTTAGTACCATAAAAATAATTCTTAAAAAGAAGAAGGAAAAGCAAGTACATAATGTATACTGTCTGTGAAATTTGTCTTTACTGCCTTTATTATCCTATCAGTTCTCAGTACTTGCCAAGTCCGCTGATGACTGGGAGTCTACTCAGCTCCCCAAAGTGATGTATTTTGTATTTCATACATAGTCTAAGACATTAACAATACTATTAAAGTATGAGAACTTAAAACCAAATGTCAGTACCATTCTGTATACTCCAGTATTTAAGTTCTGTACCTAATTCCAATTCATACTTAGGGTGGGTATTGTGGGGGATGGATGGTTCCTGAAAGAGCAGAGCAAGGCTAACTCCATTTTGTGCTACACCCGCCATCTTGTGTATAACCCCCACATGACCTGCTTCTGAAAAAGAAACTACAGAATGTCAGAATATTGCCTAGCCTGCCTTTGAATAGCCCAACCCTGGGCCAGCCCACCCTTGACTTAGTTTGAGTTAGCCAATAGGAATGCAGAAGCCCCAACCGTCGCCAAAGAATGTAAACCCCGCCTTTTGCCCGCCAAACTTGCACGCCAATTCTGACCAGAGTGATAGGCTAGTTCAAACAGCTACTATAGGGTAAACTGTAATTCAGTTGGCCACCTGCATGTGGCCTAACATGACTATGCAGCTTTCTGTGTGTGTTACGATCTCATTGGCCACTGGCCCCTATAAAACTGCTGCACTTTTTGAAACTCGCTCTTTCTCTACATCATGCTGCTGCGTCAGTGAGTGTGGGAGACTGAGCTCGAGCGAGCTCGAATAAAGGCTCTTTGCTTTTGCATCAGACTCAGCTCCCTGGTGGTCTTTGGGGATCTCAAAATCTGGGCATAACAGTTTCCATCACCAGACCATACCCCAGACCTCAGCTGGATGTCTTAAAATTCAGCTCAATTCTGATACTATCTACCCAGAGATAACATGACTCCACAGGTAAAGAGCTTGTCCCACAAGATTTCACTTCAGAGGCAAATTTCAAGCTTAGGTTGAACTAGTCCTTTTGACCAACAGGCTACAAATTGGAAGTTATAACTTCCTCCAACTCAGGATGCCAATCACAAGTGCAGATTGTACTTCAGCGATTCCCATGACCCCCCTCCCCCTTTGGGGTTGATTAATTTACTAGAGTGCTCATAGAACTTAGGAAACCCATTCACCCACTATATCACCAGTTTATTATAAAAGGATATAACTGAGGAGTAGCCAGTTGGAAGAGAGGTCTAGGGTAAAGTATGAGGAGAAGTCGAAGAGCTCTCCTGCTCTCCCTAGGATCAACAATCTCCCAAAATGTTCATGCGTTCACCAATTCAGAAGCTCTTAGAACCCCATCCTTTTGGGTTTTTATGGAGGACTTATTACATAGGCACTGTTGATTAATTCATTGGCCATTGATAATCAGTTTATCCTCCAGTCCCCCTCTCCTCCTTGGAGATGGAGGAGTGGGCTGGAAGTTCCAGCCCTCCAATCACTAGATTGGTTCCCCCCTGGCAAGCAGCCTTCACATCACCTAATTAACATAACAAAAGACTCTGATGACTCTCACCTTCTAGAAAGTTCCAAGGGTTTTATTTTATTTTAATTTTTTTAAAGATTTTATTTATTTATTTGACAGAGAGAGAGATCACAAGTAGCAGAGAGACAGGCAGGTTGGGGGGGAAGCAGGCTCCCTGCTGAGCAGAGAGCCCGATGTGGGGCTCGACCCCAGGACCCTGAGATCATGACCTGAGCTGCAGGCAGAGGCTTTAACCCACTGAGCCACCCAGGCAGCCCTCCAAGGATTTTAGAAGCCCTATGTTAGAAACTGGGATTGAGGACCAAATAAGTATTTTTTTATTATAAATCACAATATCACATCCATCAAAGATACAAGATTCAAGATCTATCTGTGCCACTTCCTTGTGCTGGGTGACATGAGGCAATTCACTTAAGCTTTTTGTGTTTCAGTCGTTTACATGTAAAACTGAGATAATAATGCTCAACTCCTAAGACCGTTATGATTAAGGAAGATGTGTCTTAAAAAAAACATGACATTGTATAGCCTATGGAGAATGCGTTCAATAAAATAGTAATACTCTTAAGTTTATTATTATTATTACAGATACTACCAATGTGAAATAACTGAAGAAGATAATCTCTCACATCCAGAGACTTCTAGAAGTATACTGCCCCTTTGGTATTTAGTATATTGTCATTACTCTAATTTGTTAATTACCAATTTTGTTCTAAATCACACATGCAGACAAGTTAGATGAAGTAAATTGAAATTATAAATTATTTGTGAAATATTAAAGTGAAATGTATTTTTGTATGTGGTTTCTGGGCATTTGAAAGATTCTAAATTCATGCTGTCAGATAACTTCCTGAATGAGAATTCAAAGATAGGATGTCTCCAAAATCCTACACCAGAGAGGCTGAGTAAAACCAGCACCCTAGGACCACTGGGTGGAAGCCTGTCTGTCCCCCTTCAACTTTCTATCTCTAGAAACAGATGTAGATACCTAGAATTATTGCACTTCTGTATTATTTGCAATTCAGTGCTGATGCAACACCTAAGTGATTCACCTATAGTTATCTTCAAGAATGAGGGCTTTC
>CM053614.1:70735631-70759811 GCA_028646535.1 Procyon lotor | reverse complement strand
ATCACTTACTTATCATTTATGAAGAATCAGACTGAGGTTTCTTTCGTAAGGTAGAGCTCCACTAGGCATGGCATTACAATAAGAGCAGTAAAACCCTTTAATCAGTAATAGCCATATATTATGTATGTTGAAGGGAAAAAATTGGGCACTCGGATCAATTAAGGTAGGGTGCCATAAAGTAAAAGAACTATACGCAAATGAAAACGAAAGTATGTCTTTCATTTCAAATCCCCCATTTAAATCTTCCATTTTGTGAGATTTAAAGTTCTACTCTTTCAACTGTCTCAGGTCTTTTAAGTTACAAACATGCTCTCTTCCTTTTAAGATGCAATTATCTTCCCCCCCAATTTTTTTTACTTCTGAACCATCTATTTTATTCCACCAGAAAGAAGTAGAATTTGAAGTTAAATACCATTTCTTTTCCAATGAGGTTTTCATAATGCAATGGTTTAGTTGTCTTAATTTACTATCGCTCAAAAAAAACACAAAAAACCTTAGTATTACTCTGTAATAACACAGCTGAGAAAGTCAAAGTCAGTGAACTGGACATCATTCTTTCCATTAAAAATTATACCCAAATAAATATAAATAAATTCAATAAGTATAAAATATAAGAATATTTTATATTATTAAATTATTTCCATTCCTTTACTTTAATAGTGCCTCAAATAGTCCTATACTTTAAAATGTCACAATTAATACTTATTACACATGAAAAAGTTTTAAAATTGCAAATATAAAGTATTATTAACAACATTTATCAAAAACAGGAAAAAGTGCTACAACTGTTATTATTTTTAAGTATCCTCTAGCTAGAATGGGAATCATTGTATCATGATTTTACCTCTGCCTCTGTGACTAATTTGTTTCATTTGTTGTAATTTGGTGTTATTAAAATCATATCTTGGTATCAATTCCAATCTGTGACCTCTAACTTTGTTCTGGCAGTGGCTGTAGTCTGCAGTAAAATTTTAATTCACCACTCACGAACATGCTCCCTTGGTCACAAAGGGAATTACTCATGAGACCAGAGATTAGTTAGTGTAAAGTCACCATCTATATTACTAATATAATTTTGGAAGTCAGGTATACAACTATATTCATGATGGACAACATACTATTAGCATCATTATATGTAATTTAGATTCATAGCCTTTACAACATATTAAAAAAGTAGAAAATACTAGTAGGCATCATCGGTTTTTATCTTTCAGCTTCTAACTGCATTATAATAAAAGTAATAAAAATCTATTATTCCTCAGAAGGTGAATCTTGTAATGTATAAAATAAATTAAGATTATGCTATACACAAGCTTTCCACTAATCTTTTAGAGCAACCTTCAGTTTTCTAGCAGGTGACCATTTGCAGTGATTTGTCATAAACCAGTGATCTTACATGCTGAGGAGGTTGCCTGACTGCTGTAGGGGAGGTTAGTTTGATGGAATAGAAATGAAAAGTGTAATGGAAAATTCATCCCGCAGCAAATGCCTTCCAGACTATAGAAAGTCTTCTCTCAGTAGGTGAAGTCTCTCTCAGACTTGGGACATTCTGAAGGTGAAGCACTGAATACATAGGGAAGAACTTCACTGTGCACCCAAAATAATTTAGTGGCCGTTCACATCTAATTAGCTTAAAGGTTAACTCAAATCTGAAATCTTAGGTGTTTGATTGTAGTTAGGGACTTGGAAAATAGATAGCCAGCTTGTTTGCAATTCATGGTATCAATTCCGTTTGTTTGGATTCCTCTAGGGTTTATTAAATTCCAAGAGAGTATTTTGTCCACTATGCATCACAATAGAATTTGAGAGTTAGGTAAGTCTAGCTAGAGTGAAACATTCGTATCAATTCAGGCTTTCATAGTATTTTGAGCTTCTAGCTGGGAAATCGTCTTTTGGTTTGCAAAGACTAAACATTTACTCTGTTTTGAAATATATGAGTTGTATGCCTGTGAACCAGAAAATATTACATGAAATATGATTTACACAATGGCTGTAAAGATGCAGGAGACCCTGAACACAGCAGGAATTTGGTCCACTATCTCTTACCACATTCCAGGCTGTGGGCCTCTTGGAGTTCTGCCATGCACAATCACTCCTTCTCAGGGGCTGCAGGTATCCCCTGTGGACTAAGGAAGAGGGCTCTGGGGTGACCCTCTTAACCTTTTTCGAGTATACAGAGGGGTCAGGCTCACTGAAATACTTAAAATCCTTAAATGAGTTTATTTGTCTTAAATATACATTAAAAGGCCTTATTCCTCCTCCCCAAGAGCTTCTAAAACAAAAGAAAAGTTTATGACCTCTTAATTATATATCAGAAGACCTTATTCAATATGAAGCTCCCATAGGGCCTTGAATTTGAGGGGAAAAAATATCTTGGATGCCAAGAACTAAATAAAGATTTCTCTCCTCTCTTCTTCTCTCTTTTCCTTCTCTCCTCCACTTCTTCCTCTTTCTTCTTCTTCTTTTGTCTTTCTCTCTCTATGACTCTCTTTTGTTTGTACCATATTTTGCATCACCGTAATTACATTTTGTACCCAGTCCATGGTCCATAGTCACACACAACACACACAGGCATAAAAGCTGCCTTTGTGTGGTTTTGGTAGGATGAATAATGGCCCACAACGATATTCTGGTTCTAGTCCTTGGCCTGTGAATTGTTACTTTAAGTGGCAAAGGGAGTTTACAGATGTGGTTAAAGAGTTTGAGAAGGGGAAATTATCATGAATTATCCACGGAGGCTCAAAACATACTTGCAAGTGTCCTTTTTAGAGGGAGGTCCAGAGAGATTTGACTCCAGAAGTAAGAAAAGCCCATATGATGACAAAAATCAGAGAGAGAGGGAGGAAGGGGCCATGAACCAAAGAATGCAAGTGATATAGCTCTGAGTTCTAGAAAAGGTGAGGAAATGGGTTCCCGGTACAGACTGTCCTTTTCAAATAACAATATACATTTAGCAAGGAAATTACTTTTTGGAAGTCAAGAAAACTAAACTTATACTCAAAGCTGTCTCAAAAACTGTACTGAATCTAATGGACTCTGTTCTACATTACTGATGAAGACACAGCAAAATATTTTCTATCACAGGATTTTATCTCTTCTCTCCCTCTAAAGCTTCCATGGATTATTGGACCAGAAGTGGGCACAATGTACAAATGCAGCCAATTTCGAGGTGGCTAGTGTCCCAAGGCCTGGAATAGAAAGATGTGAGAAGATGTGACATATGTACTTCGGATGTAGCTGAGAACTTACAGGAAGTTATAAGAAAATAAGATGATTTTAGGTGTAGGAGGGGAAGAAAAATCATGTAGCAAGAGAGGCCACATGCATAAGCAAGTTATAAGGGCCACAATTTATGAAGCACTAGGAAAAGAAAATAGGCAGAGATAAATGAAATACTCAGAAATCAAGACACAAACTGAGACCATGTTCTCCACAAAGAAGACAAAGAGAATATATGATTCCCATGATGTTTTTTGGTTCAAGGAAATAAATGTTCCAGTCTTAACGCAAATCCAAGAGGATTTCTGTACCTGATAACAAAAATGGCCCTGGCTGCAACAAAATGAATGATATCAATATATTTTTTGAATTTTGAATGTCTTGTTTCAATAAGATACCCTACACTTTACCTTTCTCTTTTTTCTTTTTTTAAAGGACATGATTAGATTTTGAGTGGTTGAATTCCCCAAATCCTGAACTACACAGGGTCTTCCTGTATCTTTTGAAGCCAAGGCTTCAAATCTGGTTTGATCTCAATTTTGGCCCTTAGCCTCTATGGGAACTTGAGGTCTAATAAACCAATATAAGCCTTACCTTCCTCAGTGCTATAGTCATTCCGTAGAGTAATTGGGTTGATTCCTAAAAAGCACCTGGTATAAAATATTTGGCATACAGTAACCTCTCCATAAACATTAGCCATTCTTTCCCTTACCATTTTGTTAGAAGAAAGGCTAATTGGCCAGTAAGGTTTGGAAATGCAGGAAGATTGCTCAAGAAAGAATAAATTTTTCATACTATTTATAAATTCTATATTTATTTTCTCACTGATAGTCTCTAACAATTATACTAATTTTAAGAACCAACTTATAAATTACTAATTAGGGAATTTTTCTGAGCCACACTTTAAAAACAATTTTTCTGAGCCACACTTTAAAAACAAACAATGTCAAAAATAAATAAATAAATAAATAAAATTTTTTTAAAAACAAAAAAAAAAAATATAACACCGTTCACAGTAAAAAAAAAAAACAGTATCATATTGCAATCCTAGACACACATATTTTTTCCAGTATAGAAAAAGTTGCTATTAAATAAAACCCTATCTGTGATACATTTAAACATTTTCTCTTAGTCTCTATTCTATTCCATTTTCATATTTTCATTTTAAGACTGAGAAGACATGTAAAATCACATATATTGCTGAATTTTTGTAACAATGAGAAGATGTAAAATACCAGCCTATCAAGAGACGAATGGATGTAGAGTGGAAATTAATGAAGTAGAGAAAATCACGTCAACGTAAATAAATCTCAAAACTACACTGAGATACAATCTAACTATACGGTGATACTTTTATAGAAAATTTAAAAACATACAAAACAGGGGCACCTGGATAGCTCAGTTAAGTGTCTGACTCTTGGTTTGGCGCAAGTCATGATCTCGGTGTTGTGAGACGAGCCCCACATCGGGTTCCATGCTCAGTATGGAGTCTGCTTGAGTTTCTCTCTCCCTCTTCCTTTTCTCCTTTCCTTGCTCATGTGCATGTTCTCTCTCTCTCTCTCTCTCTGTCTCTCTCTCTCTCAAATAAACAATAAAATCTTTAAAAACATACAAAACTCTATATTTTGAGGTACATACATGTTTACTAAAAATATAAAATATAATGATAAACTTAAAATTTGGGATAGTAGTTACCTCCAGGAGTAAAAGAATGAGGTGAATGGAATTGAGAAACAGAAATAATTCTATTTGTAGTTTTATTTCTTAAGTAAAAAGTGGGCACTTGGAAATCCACTTAGTATTCTATTTTTAATGTGCTTAAAATATTTCATTATAAAAAAAAGGAATGTAAGATACAGAAATAATTATGAAGAGAAATCTCTAAGACTATTATTATACTTATCTTTGCATAATAACTTTATTCATGTTAAAATAATTAATTCAAACTTTGGTGCCCTCCTACATTTAACATATGGCATATTTTCCATAACCCCATTGAGTGAATTCTTCATGTTTCTATCTGGATTTGAACCTTCAGTAAGCCACCATAAACTGCTCAGTTTCCCTTGGTACTGAAAATTCAGAACTAAATTGAAAAAAAAATATATATATATATATACATATATATATATATAGAGAGAGAGAGATTAGATAAATAGATTTTATCTATATCTATAACTATATATTTCACAAAAGAAAATGACTTTGAAATGTCTGAATGGCTCAGTCGGTTAAGCATCTGCCTTGGGCTTAGGTCATAATCCTAGAGTCCTGGGATTGAGTCTCGCATCAGGCTCCTTGCTCAGCGGGGAGCCTGCTTCCCCCTCTGTCTGCTGCTTCCCCCTCTGCTTGTTCTTTCTCTCTCTCTCTCTGGCAAATAAATAAATGCAATCTTTAAAAAGAAAAAGAAAATGACTTTGCATAACCACAATATCTCACCAAAATTCTACTTGTAAACCTGCACCGATAGAGTAAACTCTCATTTGCATGTGGACATTCCTCAAGCGGAATCTGTCTAAATTTTAAGTTTAGCCCAGGCAAAAAGATGCTTCTATTTTCAGGGTTTTTTTAAATGAAAATGAAGTATCTCTGAAAATGAATTCAGGGAACTGAGGAGTGTGAACAGAGTTGTTCACTTTAGAACAGTACATCTAGATTGTATTGTAATGGCCCAATAACACAGAATTTAATGTGTAGAGATCTTTGCTTTATTTTTATAAGCTCACAGGCAGATCTGACTTATTTAAATCAATGCTTAGTTTTCAAGGTACACTCCATCTATTTAAAATTATAAATCAAATTGATGACAAATATTATCAATGACCTTACAGTTTATCTGTGTCTTGGTTAACTGATGTCCACTTGGAAAAGACAGATGATGGGACAGTAGAGGCTATCTGATATAACGAAGACTGATAGCTTCTACCTCCTTAGAGTGAAGCACATTTGCCATCAATTTAAATTCCACCAGTTCATTTCAGGCAGAACTATACAAAACAATAAAGAAAGTATAAGGAAGGAGCTATACTTTCAAAAAGACTGAATAAAATCACTTAAAATGTCAGCAAGTAGAATTTTTATGTTAAAGACATGTAAGGAAGGGAAAAAAAAAAGGAAGCATATGAGTTGTATTTTTCCTCTAATTTGAATGTTACATATTACTATTACATGATTTTTTAGAATTTCTAAAATATGTGATATTTTGTAACATATATCCATTCTTCTCTTTATAGATAGGTATTTTACAATATCTCATTGTTACAAATACAACGTATGTGATATGTGAGGTAATACTGTTTTTACAAATTCTATATTTTCACACTGATAAACTTTACAAATTGTATTAATTTTAAGAACTGAGTCATACATTACTAAGTAGGAAATTTTTCTGAGCCATACTTTAAAATATGATTCCCATACTTAAAATATGGAAATATGATTCCCAGCTCAAATACTGACATTGATATCAAATACTGTTGAGGATAGTATGAAATTAGAAAAATACAGACAGGAATCATTCATGATCCTAGATTTTTAAAAATCCTAGAAAGATATTAACAACAACAACAAAATGACCAGATTGGATTTATTTAGGTATATAAGATTGGTTTTAGGATTTGACTATCAGTGCAATTATTACATTAACACAATGTGGTCCTCTCAAGTGATACAAAATAAAAAAATTAATAAAAGCCACTATTCATAATTTGCAAAAACCTTTATCTACTAATTACAGAAGGCTATTCTTTGATAAAGAGAATTCAGTAAAACAAAAGTAAGAACAATCATCACACATGTTGGTGACATATTGAAAGTTTTGTCTCTGACAACAGAAATAAAATATGGATACTTTATTTTTTTTAAAGATTTTTATTTATTTGAGAGAGGCGGGGGGCATGAGTGAAGGGGAGAGGGGCAAAGGGAAAGGGAGAAGCAGACTCCCTGCTGATCAGGGAGCCTGAAGAGGGGCTCCCCAGGGACTTCGATCCTAGGACCCTTAGCCATAGGTGGACACTTAACAGACTGAGCCACCCAGGTGCTCCAAAATTTGGATACTCTTATCATCTCTTCATGCAACTTTGTACTTGAAGTCCTAGACACTGATTAAAGGGAGAATAAAATGCAATGTAATGATTTAAGAGAAAGAAATAAAACTATCATAATGTATAGGTTATTCTTCCATCTAAGAAGAAAATCTAAAAGTATCTACAGATAAATTATTAGACTAATAAAACAGTCCAGCAAGATTACTAGATATAAATTCAATACAAAACCCTGCATTTCTATCTACCAGCTATAAAATATCGACAAAATCCAATATCTAGGAATAAACCTAACAAAAGATGTGGATGAACATGAGGCAGAAACCATGAAGTGTTATTGACACACTTAAGGAAGCCTTCCTAAAGAAGGCTGTAACTATTTCATGGATTGAAAGATTCGCAGATGAAAAAAAATCAGTTTTTCTTACAGATTCATGCAGTCTCATTGAAAAATACTAGCAGAATTTTGTGGAAAGTTGCTTTTAATTTTACATTAAAAGTCATAAGACCAAGAATAGTCAAGAGTTGGGGAACCTAGGTGGCTCAGTGGATTAAAGCCCGTGCCTTTGGCTCAAGTCATGATCTCAGGTTCCTCGGATGGAGCCCCGCATAGAGCTCTCTGCTCAGCAGGGAGCCTGCTTCCCCCTCTCTCTCTGCCTGCCTCTCTGCCTACTTGTGATCTCTCTCTCTGTCAAATAAATAAATAAAATCTTAAAAAAAAAGAATAGTCAAGAGTTCAGAATAGTGGAAGGCTTTGTACCACAACAGAACAAGGTACAGATCCATAGTAATTAAGGGAGAGGATTTTAAATAGACAGGCAGTCCTGGGATGTAATGTAGAGCATGGTGAGTATAGTTAACAATAATGTTTTGTACATTTGAAAGTCAATAAGAGTAGATCTTCAAAGTTCTGATCACAAGAAAAAAAGTTTTTTTAGCTTTTTTTAGCTGTGTGGTGATGGACGTTAACTTACTGTGATAATCATTTTGCAATACATACATAATATGAAATCATTTTGTTGTACACCTAAAACTAATACAATGCTCTAAGTTAATTATATCTCAATAAAAAACAGACCAAGACTATAAAAGAATCTAGAGGTAGGCATAATACGAACACCTGAGTTTCAACAGAAGTCTTCCTACAGAGCAACAGAGTGAGGGCAGGCTTCTTAATAACAGGTGCCAGGGTTGACTGGATATCCATATGGGAAAAAAGTGAAATTTGAATGTTATCTTATGTCATACATACAAAAAGTAATATTGGGATGGGTTTTTGATCTATTCATCATTGTCAAAACAGTAAAATCACTAGAAGATAATACAGAAAACTTTATTAACTTAACATAGGATTTTTTTTTTTTTTAAAGATTTTATTTATTTGACAGAGAGAAACACAGCGAGAGAGGGAACACAAGCAGAGGTAATGGTAGCGGGAGAAGCAGGCTTCCTGCCGAGCAGGGAGCCCGATGCGGGGCTTGATCCCAGGACCCTGGGATCATGACCTGAGCCGAAGGCAGCCGCTTAATGACTGAGCCACCCAGGCACCCCGACTTTTTTCTTTTTTAAGATTTTATTTATTTAGGAGAGAGAGAGTGAGTGAGAGAGAGAGCATAAGCAGTGGGGAGGGACAGATGGAGAAGCAGACACTCTGCTGAGCAAGGTGCCCAGTCCTGAGGCTGATTTCAGGATCCCCCCAGGTCAGGGATCATGACCTGAGCTGAAAGCAGATGCTTAACCAAGGGGCCACCGAGACACCTCTACCATCAGTCTTCAGTCTTCTTAAATAGAATACAAGATGCACTAATTATAAAGGGAAAATTGGTAAAATTAAAAATTTCTGTCCATCAAGATACCATTAAGAGACGAATCCTGGACTGAGTCAATAAATTTGTAACAAATATACATGACAACAAAATCTTATCCAGACTTTATTTTTAAAGCGCTTTTAATGAATGAGGAAAAGATAAACAGTAGAAGAAATGAGCAAGGGACTACAGTGAGTAATTAAAAAAAAAAGGAGAACCAAACGGCCAATAAACATAAGAAAATGTGTTCATACTAATTTGTAAAAAGGGAAATGCAAGTTAAAATCACTACACATTTGCCAACATAGCTAAAATTAAAAGTATTAACTAGGAATTGGAGTGGAGGAAGAATGATGGGAATGTGCATAAATCGAACATGGGAAAAGAAATTTGTTCGGTGTGGAAAACTTTGTGGCAGTATCTTTTATAGTTTATAATATACATACCCCATGACCTAACAACTCACTATCCAGGTATATATCAAACAGAACTGCAAGTGTTGTGAAAGTATGTCAATAATAGCATTTTTAAGGCCTTTACTTGAAAATAACCAAACTATTCATAAACAATAGAATGGGTTCATATATTTTGCTATAGACACACAATAGAACACTACAGCTATGCAACAACAGATAAATCACATGGTAATGTTAAATAAAGAAAAACAAGGAAGAATATGTGCAACTTATTCAAATCACATTAAGTTCATAAATAATATGAACTACTATATTTATGGATTTATGATTAGGTTGTTAAAGTCTCAAGTAAAGCATGGAAGTGTTTAACTTTTGTGGGAGGTAGGCAAGTGGCCAAAAGTTGGGTTTAACCATGTCCCATTTCTAAACCTGGGTGTTGCTTACATGAGTATTTTCCTTATGATAACTTGAGATGTATATTTTTTCTTTATGGCTATCTCTATGGGTATTACATTATACAATAAAAAGAGGTAAGCACTAAAAAATAATCAACAGGCCAAGAGAGAATAGATTCTGGAGGCAATAAATTCAGTTAGGACACTGTTGCAATTGTCTATTCCAAGAGTGTAAGCACTTAGGCAAGACTGATTACAGTAGACAAATAAAATAGAAGACAGGTAAAAAGAGTCATTCAAAAGGAGAATTAATATAAAGGTAAGACATAATCATATGATATAAATACCACAAGTTTAAGAAGAAGAGAAATCTGGGATTAGATTATTTTTTCTACTACATAAGATTAGTGGGGTCCCAACCAAACATTTACATTCTGTGAGTCTCAGTTTCTTCACCCGCGCACTGGGGAAAATGATGTATGTGGTACAAAATCACATATATAAAAAATAAAAACTGTAAGTGGCAAAACACAGGATTTGGCAAAATTTAGGAATGCAGTGAATGCCTTTTCTCTTCCTTCAACCTATTAATCCCAATAGAATAATCTTGATCTGAAATTAAGAAATTAGTTATTTGTATATTATGAACATGTTTAAGAACTGAAAATTACATAAAAAAGTTTAGATTCAGGATGATTTTTGGAAATTATTTTGAAATGTACCCTGCATGTTAGTTCTTTGATATTTTCATAGAAATTTCTAGTAATGATATTGAAAGATTCAAACTCTATTACTTAAAAAGAGTGGAATTAAAACACAGCTTGACATGATTATAACCCTGAAGAACTTTACAAGTGCTTTATTCTAAGATGTTCTGTATGAATATCATTCAGCAGGCATTTTGGCCTCTGTTTGCCTTTGGCCAGGTACTGCATATTACCTCCAGCCAATGCAAGAAGTGGTAACTCTTGCTGTACAAAGAGCCAAGACTACAGATGTTTCAGGGACCAGGTAGAACCCTTTCTCAGCAATAGTCTCCGGGACTGTAAGGTGGAAATTTTTAAAAGAGGAGCTTAGAATTTTTAAGACTTTTCTTTTCCTCTCACATAGAACAGGGCCTTTTACATGATTCCTTGAAACTCTGAAAAGCCAATGGGAATATTTGGGGGCCCCAAGGAAAATGATCTAAGGAATTGTGGACTTCAGGTAGGCTGTTTTCTAAATTTTAACAAAAAAGGGGTACACAAGGATCCTTTAAACAAATCCATTTCCAACCTAAATTGCCACTGCAAGAAGACGAGAGGAGGAAGTCTGGACAGAAACCCTAGTCAGAAGTAAAAAGTTTAAGTTTGCCATCTTCTCTGAAAAGTAAGAGATGGGAGTCAGCTAGACGAATGTCTATACACATAGCAGATGTAAGAAAACATCCATGTATTCTGAATTTCCATAGACACACACATATGACAATTTGAACATTAAAAACCCAAGTTAAAAAATTACTGAGACATATAAATTAAAGAAAACAAATGCTTGTTGATAATCTCCGTTAAGTGTACCTTTCTTGAGAATTTTCTCTGACATGTTTTTAACATCCTTCTAATAAGAGAAGATAAGAGGCATAATTTCTGGGTGATGTCACCAGACAAAATAATGACTAAACTTATTATAATTGTGCAGTCTAGTGGTTAGGTAGCCACCAACCATGTGTGATTATATAAATTTAAATGAACCAATTTTACTGAAATCAGAAATTTCATTTCTTAGTTAAATTACCCATATAACAAACAGCTAATACCTACACTTTGTTAATAGCAACCAAATTGAATAGTGGAGAATATCTCCATCATTACAGAAAGTTCTGTTGCATGGTGTTGATCTATATTATATTTAAGTCGAGAGAATTTCTTTCACTAATTTATATTCTAAAACTCTTCCTTTCTTCAACAAGATTTGAGTATTTTCTTAAAATGCTTTCGATGTTGCCCTGCATTATTTAGAGTGTGGTGTAACTGTTGTAAGCAAGGAACCAATTAACGTGGCTCGAACAAGATGTAAATATGTAACCGTCCTGAAATGAAAGTAATTTTTTCCATGACATCAGATAATCCAGGCCTCTGCTAGCTTACTGCTTTGGCATCTTTCTCAAACAGGTTCTCTCTCATGTTCTGAGATGGCCATTCCAACTCCCACCATCACGTCCATACTCAACCAACTGGCAATAGAGAAAAAGAAGGAAGAGCACACACCTTTCCTTTTAAGTGCATAACTCAAAAATAGCACACCTTGCTTCCTTTCACATCTCACTGGCCAAAAAATAATCCCACGGCCACATCTAATTATGAGGGTGCCCAAGAATGTGATTTTCAGCTGGGTGTCTGCGTGCCTAGGCAAAATTAATTACTATTCTTACAGAAGACAGGAAGAATGAATATTGCTAACGCATCTAGCAATCTATCCTATGTATGCCTATATTTTATAGTCTCTTACACATATAATTGAGTTTGCTGCTTCTCTCTCTTTCTAGATGTTCTAGTAAAGATGATGTAAAACTTTTATTGTAAACCCCAGAACACTAAACAAGACATTTATATTATCATTTGAATTCTGTAACAGAAGTCACATTATCAGTTTTAAGTTCCATTCCCCCTTAAGCAGCGAGTTACCCCCAAAACAAAAAATTAAAATTCACTCCTAGTCTGCCAAACACTTGATAGAAACAAAATGTTAATACAAAAACATCTCATGACTGCCTAGCTTATCAATTTTTGATACTGCATGCCATTTCTTTACCTATGACTAGAAGCTGAGTATTTGAAATAGAAATCCATGCCTACTTCAATCATAAGAGAATCCTATCATAGCACATTCTTGTACAGACAGTACATAGTAAGCATTAATTAGGAATTGTTTTACATAGCCTCTAATAAAAGACATTTAATAGAACAGAGTATTGTGTGTGTAAACTAATCTCTTCCTTGCACTAAAATATAAAGGTAAGTTAAATTAAATTGAATTTATATGAGTATAATTTATTGGAAAAATTTCATGTAAATTTTTAATAATTGAGAAATCTCTATTAATTCAGCTTTTTATTCTCTTGATGGGTTATGTGAGAAGAAAAATCAGATTTGTGAATTATTATTTCATTTTTTTGAAAGTAAAAAAATAAATAGATCTTCATGATAAATATATGGTTACACAACTCTCTAGCCTGAGAATATAAGTCTTCATTTGATAACCCTAAGCTTGTGGTCTACAAAGTGGTTGGCACCATAACATACTTGTGATAACAAAGTCAGGTTTGACATTGCCATCTGTTGAAGTAATGAGCACTTTACTAATAAAGATACATAGTGTATTGAATCATTTCCTAAAAATGTTCATTTTACTTTTTCTATTCATTATTTTAACTATGTGGTACCAAGACTATAATGGGATTTTTTTTTAAGATTTTATTTATTTATTTGACAGAGAGAAAGATATCACAAGTAGGCAGAGAGACAGGCAGTGAGAGAGGCAGAGAGAGAGGGGGAAGCAGGCTCCCGCTGAGCAGAGAGCCCAATGTGGGGCTCAATCCCAGGACCCTGAGATCATGACCTGCGCCGAAGGCAGTGGCTTTACCCCACTGAGCCACCCAGGCCCCCCTATAATAGGACTTTTTTTTTCTAAGGAAGAAGCAGTTTAATTTTACAACCTCAAGAGATGCCTCTCAGCCACCCACAGATAAATATAACATCATAGGCCCCCTGACATTTCATGTATGAAATTTTCTTCATCCCATAGTTCTTCATATCTACCATTTCTTTCACATTTCCCCCCTTTACCTCAATTTATCTCCTATTCTGTCCATCTCCTCACTTGAGCCTTCCATGTCATTAACATAGGACCACAAAGCCAAGTTACTGGTTCCTAGAGACTCACCATATAATCAACTATATAACCCAAAGGACCAGTCCCTAAATTGAGTACAGGATTATGTATTTGAAAAATAGTGAAAAACCAGGGGAACAGGAGAACAGAATGTAACGAACATTAATTGATTTCTCTCAAATTTAAGCTCTAGATAACTATAGGATACTATCTTAGAAAAGTGAATACTTCCTGAAATTCATTGTATCAAATCATCTTTAATCGTCTTTAAATTTTTTAATTAATTCACCTACTACGAAGCCACAATCCTTAATGATCAGAAGAAAACATTCCATTTTTTTACTTCCATTTTATGTTGTCCTAGTCACTGACAAAAGAAACTACATTAGAAGAAAATAACATAAATATTTCTTTCCATGATCTCCCATAGTGATTTGATCATTAATTAATAAAACAACATTTAAGTAAAGATAGCGTTGGTTAGATGTATTTTCTCTTCTAATTTCTTTTCAGTTTCTTATAGGATGGAGATACAAAACAGCTAACTTTGTTCCATTAAATTTATTAGATTTTCACACCAACAAGTAATCTGAAAAAGGCATTCTTTATCTGTTTATTTTATTTGGGATCTCCTATCTATACTGAATAGATCAGTCATCTCTGGGAGCTTAAACCAAATTTTTGTGGAGACTCTAATATCAAATCATCACATTAGGACAAATCATTTATTACTGCATTTTTAAAAACTATAGTAGTAGAAAATAGTATGGACTTTCCTAAAAAAAATTAAAGGTAGAACTACCATATGATCCAGTAACCACACTACTAGTTTTTATCCAAAGAACACAAAAATACTAATTCAAAGGGCTACATGCACCCCGGTGTTTATTGTAGCATTATTTACAATAGCCAAATTATGAAAGCAACCCAAGTGTCCGTTGATAGATAAATAGATAAAGAAATGTGTTTGATACATGCAATGGAATATTACTCAGCCATAAAAAAGAATGAAATCTTGCCATTCACAACAACTTGGATGGAGCTAGACAGTATAATGCTAAGCAAAATAAGTCAGTGAGAGAAAGACAAATACTACACGATTTCATTCATATGTGGAATTTAAGAAACAAAACAAATGAACAAAGGAGGAGAAAAGAGACAAACCAAAAAAATAGACTCTTAAATATAGAGAACAAACAGATGGTTACCAGAGGGGAAGAGGGGCTAAGGGATGGGTAAAATAAGTGGAGGGGATTAAGAGTACACTTATCTGGATGAGAGCACCAAGTAATGTATAGGATTATTGAATCACTATGTTTTACACCTGAAACTAAAATAATACTATATGTTAACTATAGTGGAATTAAAATTAATTTAAATTAAATTATCAAAATAAATTAAAAACTATAATGGTTGGTTATATAAAAATAATTTGAATAATTCTGTTGGTTTTATACTTCTTGTATTTAAGATTCTCAGATAAATGTCCACAATAAGCTTTTTTGTCTTTGCTTTTTTCTTAATAAGATCAATCAGCATAGGCTATAAACACCTTTGTCTGGATTACTGCACTATTCTCCAAAATTGTTCCTTCACCTCAGACTAACTTTGGTCTAACTGATAACTACACCTAAGAAACACCTCTCTAAGTAAATTACCAGACACAAATGTGTCAGAAGAAAAATCTACAAAAACAAAAAAAAATAAAACAAAAAACCCCACGAAAAATAGAAAACAGAAAAAACAATGCTCAAGAAAAAAAAAAATCTAAACTTCATCAGCTCCAAATTGCTGGCAAACTAAAGTCCAAACGCTCAGGGGTCAAGGCCCTAAATCACACATATCACATGCTTATGTCCACACTGTCAAACACAGCGTGAAACCTGACTCTATGATGCATCAGCCTCATTTTCAAAAGAAAAGAAAATAAATTAAAAGATGAGTCAGATTTATAAAAAAAATGTCTATGTCATAATGAAAGTACATTGAAGGCACTCCCCTTGACCAACAGCCATGAAAGAACAAAGTATATTTGGGAAACAATAAGTAATTCGGTGTCATTTCTGCATAAATAACATGGCCAGGAAAAATTCTGTTAAGAAATTTCTGTGTCACATTAGAAGACCTAGATTTTATCCGGTACACAATGTGACATCATTGAAGAAGTTAGGCAGAACGGTGACAGAATTAGATTTGTGTTTTAGAAAACGATCCTTTTTGGCGTGTGGATGATGGAATGCGGAGAGAGGCTAGAGAACTTGGTCTGGAAGTCCACATGGAAGATGACGACGGTCCAAAATAAGAAAATGGCACTGGACGGGAGTTCTTTGAGAACAGGGACTATTTCTTATTCTTTCCTGGTGCCCTCAATACCTAGTTTAGCATCTGTCACGTACCATCCTCAATTTTAAACTGGCTGGGAAAGAAAAAGTGACTAGTATCAAAATGTGACAAAAACATAAATTACTGTCACATCTTCCAGTTTATTCATTCATGTAATGCAACATCATCGTTATAATCAACCTGTAGGTGGATACTTCACAGACCACCTCCCCACCCCCAGACCCTCTAATTCGGGTTGCACCATCTTTATGGCACAAACAGCAAGAGGAGGAAAAGTTAACCTCTTTCACTTTTCTATTTTTCTCTACTCTTCAGATAAAAAGAACAAGGTAAAATATTCCATTCAACATTTTTCCTCATCTAATAATCCCAAACATGCTTAACCTCCCTAGCTAATATCAAACATTTTGTCATACACAATTCTCTATTTAATCTATTTTCTTTCTCAACCATATTGTCAGTTTATTGACAGTTTAAGACTTACTTTTTAACATTCATAGAAATTGTGAGGCACAGCATGATAGGTCCTTTAAAATAATAGTGTTTGATTAGTCCCCAAAATTAGGCACATTTAATTTGCTGATACTCCCTTGTATTAAAATACAATTTCTTTTTTTTTTTTTAAAGATTTTATTTATTTATTTGACAGAGAAAGAGAGGAAGAGACAGAATACAAGGAGGGGGAGTGGGAGAGGGAGAAGCAGGCTCCCCACTGAGCAGGGAGCTGATGCGGGGCTCGATCCAGGATCCTGGGATCAGGACCTGAGCCCAAGGCAGACTTAACAACTTAGCCACCCAGGCGCCCCAGAAGTCATGACTTTCATATCATTATGATATGCAGATGCCCTAGACTGCTTTGCAAAGTTGAAACTTCATTTAAATTTATTTGAAATTTATTTTATTTATTTAGATTTAAATTCAGTTTGAACACCTAAGATGTCATAGTCTACTTTTGTTATGTGCACAAAGAGAGGAACTCGGGCTATGACTGGCATAAGAAGAATTCATAGGGTGAGGCAGCCAGCTCTGAACAGTCTTCTCTTTGCAAAATCCTAACAGGTGTCAATTTATCAAGATTAAAATCATGATTACCATGACTAAAATTTGTATTGATCCACTTTCACTGATAGGATTAATTGGGATTGCATTTATTCAAGTTGCATACTTTTCATACAATTTGCAATTTCATTTTTAGTGCTATTCATCCCAATTTTTGTCTTCTGGGTTCAAAGTAATTTGTTAGAAGTCTTGATGATTTTAATAACCACAAAGAAAAATGTGAATCCACTAACCCATATCTGGACTCAGGAAAGTTTGTGCATAGGCTATAGCCCAGGCCTCAGAATTTTTTTTTTTTAAGATTTTATTTATTTATTTGACAGAGAGAGAGAGAGATCACAAGTAGGCAGAGAGGCAGGCAGAGAGAGAAGGGGAAGCAGGCTCCCCGCCGAGCAGAGAGCCCGATGCAGGGGCTCGATCCCAAGACCCTGAGATCACGACCTGAGCCGAAGGCAGAGGCTTTAACCCACTGAGCCACCCAGGCACCCCTCAGGCCTCACAATTTTTAATTGAGGCAAAATTTAGTGTAAAAATGGGGACAAAATGAAAGGCTCACCAATTCAATACTGCTGAAGGTCTGCCTGTCTGGCTTCTCAGTCTTACCTACCACCCCATTGTGGGAGGAGAGGGGTTTCCTGAGAAAGTACACTAAATAAAAATTTATTGAACATTTGTTCCATGCTAGGCACTAAATCCTGAAGATACAAAGCTGAGCTGCCTCCAGGTACTGAGACCCTGCAATGAATAGCGCTGGTTCCTTTGAAATTCAAAAGTCTAGCCCAGACTGCTTATTAGGGCTCAAGTCCTACCTATGGAGTTCCCCACTAGCCATCTCGAGTTATCCAACTAAATAAATTTGATTGGCTTTTAAAACTTTACGTGTCCAATTCTGAGTTAACCATTTCTGTTCCTCAAATTTGGTACAACGTTTATCTCTGTGTAAAAGCCAGAAGCAAAGCAAGTATCTCTCATTCTTCTTCTCAGTCATCTTCTTCCCCAAAAAAGAAGGCTAATTGATTGTATCCCCTAAGTAACTTGTCCATCCGCATCTCTTCCCTGACTTTCCCTAGTCCGTGCTGTCATGTGCTCTGGCCCAGATGACAGCAGGTGCTACATTTAACTCCGTATCACTCCTGTCCCCTTCAATCCCTACTGCAGCAAAAGCAATCACTTTTAATTGCAGATGAGACCATGTATACCCTACTTAGATCTTTCAATTGCCTCTCCTCACGGTATGAAAAACACAATGTTAACGTGGTCTCTTAGACCTCATGTGATTTAACTCCATTTTGTGCTACTTTGCCTGAAACCTAAACTCAGTGCAAGATAGGCCATTTTAGTTTCTCTAATACATTCTGCTATTTTGCCTCAGAGATTTTGCAGTTAAAATCTTCAGTCTTTCTGCAAAATTTCTCTTCCTTAGTTTGCCTGATTAATACCATAAAGCAGTGCTGGCTAGCCACATGGCTATTGAGCACTTGATATGTGGCCAGTCAGAAATGAAATGTGCTTTGAGATGCGCTATAATATACAATGGATTTCAAATGCTCGATATAAAAATATTCTAAATATCTTTTGACTAATTTTTATTATGATTACATGTGGAAATGATAACATTTGATATATTCAGTTAAGATATTAAAATCCATTTTGCATTTTTCTTTCTTCAATATAGCTACTAAAAATTTAAAATTTAATACGTGGCTTGAATTATATTTCTATGGATAGCTGTGCTTGAGGACTTAGTTCAAACTGTCTATCTTGCTAAGAAGTGTTTTGTAAATTCCTAGACTTCTTCAGTTCCTTCCGTCATTTCTTTCATTGTGCTCTTTGCTTCTCAGTTGTAGTATTTTTTCCAGTTGTATTATTTGTGCATTTTTTTTTTTTTTTTTACTTTTTAAATGTCTCTACTCACTGCTAAAATGCAAACTTCAGGAAGGCTGGTGCTGGTATAACTCATTCAACCATTCAATTCATTTAACTATAGAAAAAGTCCTTATGTATAACCGATAGCCAGTAAATAGTTGTTGAATGAATAAGTTAAAAAATTAGAAAATGGAGAAAAAAAATGACACAAAAACAATCATTTAGAACACTGTAATAAGTGAAAAAATAGTGACATGAACAAAGTAGCAAAAACTAATACATACGTACAATACGGCAAGAGAGAGTTTCAGAAGATGGTATTCTTATTCTAAGAGCCTTCCGACTAAATACTGATATATTTCCTCTTACATTTCAGATTAGATGGAGAAAGACCAGGTATATGGAACTTGGCAGGTATCATGGCTTAGGTCCTTTTAGGCAGGGACAGACCGCTGTATATGACACTGGGCCAGGATCCATTGGACCCCTTGGGAAGTTCACTATCATGTACGCAAGAATCACTTTCATCTGGGCTTTTTTTTTTCCTTGATGAGTACAAATTGAGGTGAACTGAATTTTTGGCCTCAGTACTTACTAACCTCAACAGTGCTATGGCCTTTTTTGTTTGTAGAGTACTCCTCACGGCTCCTTGATGACATCAAAGATAATATTTGGCCATGTTTGACCAATGACAAGTAGGTAACAGTGACCTTGAGCCAATTCTGAGCCTCAGGCTTTATGTTATTTCACCTACTCCGTTCTGAATCTGCCTTCTCCTTGGAAAAAACATGGTTGCATAGTCCACTATTCCCAGGAGGAGAAGGATAACCTGGAGACCCAAAAAGAAACAGTAAGAAGCAAAGCCTCTCAGACAAGGCCAGACCAAATTAGCCAAATCCTAGCATCTACTTTGTGTGTGTGTGTGTGCGTGTGTGTGTGTGTGTGTGTGTGTGTAATAAGTACTTGCTGTTTAAAGCTACTGAGTTTTGAAATGATTAATTATGTAGCAATAGCTAACAGATGCATGGACAAATTTCCATGAAAATAACATACAAAATTACCTCTAAGAAGGTCTCAAGCCTATTGGAACCTTAATAATTATATTAATTACAATCACCATTCCATAATGACCAAATGCCAAATACTATGGATAAGTGTTTACAATACTTATTTAATTTTTGCAGTAACACAGGGCATAGGTACTGTAATCCTCATTTGAGTCAGTGAGAAAATTGAGAGTCTAAAGATCTGTGAGGCAAAGCCAGAATTTGAATTCTGATTCTCTCATATATATAATTACAAAAAACTATCTATTCTTATGTTAAATTTCAATGAAATATTTTACTTTATTTGAATAAAAATATGATAGGAAGCAAACAGTCTCACCAACTTTTTATTTCAATGCATCCTTTTGTAATTATATAGATTTTGGCACTGGGTGGCATCTGTGTTTTACATACCAGGATCAATATAATGAATCCATTAGTACAAAATATCAAGCTATCATTATCTCAATTTGTGTATGCAATAGATTGTAAAGTTGTCACTGAACATTCTTTATTCCATGTTTTAATGTCATGATATTAAGGAATGGCCTTTACATGGGAGCAATGTTGTCATATAGTGCCCTATCAGATTGGAAGCCACACTCAAGAGAATTTCAATTAAAAAGATATTTAGGGGCACCTGTGTGGCTCAGTTGGTTGAGTGTCCAACTTCTGATTTCAACTCAGGTCATGATCTCAGGTTCCTGGGATTGAGCCCCGTGTTGGGCTCCATGCTCAATGGGAAGTCTGCTTGAGGATTCTCCCTCTCTTCTCTCTCTGCCCCACTCCCTGCTCATGTTCTATTTCTCTTTATCTCTCTAATAAATAAATAAATCTTAAAAAAAAAAAAGACTTTTAAACACTGGCGCTCTTTCAAAATGCTTTCTGTTCTTTTGGAAAAGATTTTTTTTTTTTTTTTGGCAAAAGGTAGTAAAATCTTTATTTGATAAGAGATTCCCAACCTCAAATTAAATATCTTTATTAACATAATGGAAAACTGATATGTATTTCTCAAAATATAACTTAACAGTTGAGCGATTCAGTCCCATTTGTGATAAGCATGTCACTAAGTTGTGAAAATGGAATGCCTCTAAGTAGCAAAGATCATGAGACTGGGGCCAAAATGGAGACTCCAGGACCCAAAACAGCTTCAAGAGAAGGAAGTCAAGCAAGTCCTTCAGAAGACACAAAACTTGGGGGAAAATTTGCAGTAAAATGTCATTTTGGAAAGAGACAACTTGTTCTATATTTACGGTTGCTATATTTCATAATAATATAAAGAGAAATCTCACCCGCCCACAGGATGGATGGCAGCCCACTGTCTTCGTGCACAAATCCTCTCACCTCACTCTCAGAAGCTCTAGTTCCCTGAAGGTCTTCTGTTCTGTCAGCTTGTAGATACCAGACATATCACAGAAGCAACACATTTCACCTCAGCAGATAGACATGGAGTTAAGCCTCCCAAGTAGCCAACTCAACTCAAGCAAGACTAAACAATTCTTACACAATGATTGTTGGAAATTCTGGCCTCTCTAGAACATCCAAGAAACAAAGAAACCCCTTTGTGACCACAAATCATGGTTTATAGAAGATTAGCATTGTGAGGGAATATGAGTGTTCCAGCCTTAGGAACTTAAGATTTTTTCCAACAAAAGGAAATCCTTTTCTGTGATGCAAACAAATATAAAGTCTTTGTATGTGAATGTAAACGACAAAGATGGATTAAAAAGTCACTTTTTTTTTTTTTTTTTTATGCCATGATTTATCTGGAAGAGGACATTTATCCTCAGAGGAAAGATGTCACTAAGGAGTCAGTAACCTGCTCTCTTCACCGTCCAACCAACACACACCACAGTTTCAGCTGTATCATTTCTTTGTCATGGCTTTGCTCATACTTTTCCCTCCCCACCCTGCAGAGGTTTCCCTCATATGTTCAGTGCAGACCTCCTTTGCAATTATTGTTGATGCTACAGACTTAATGATTTACTCTAAATGGCCTTATTCTCTGGTAGTCTATAGTACACAATTTAAGGATTTGAGTATTTGAGGAGCTAAATGATCTGTAGACACTGGGCACATCCTGAAGTCTGAATGAAGAGAGTGAAGTGAATGTAAAAAACACACAAACAGGACTTTTTCATCTGGAATTTAGAATCAATTTTAAACAAGTTCTTCAGCTCCTGGGGTCATCTTTGATGTGAATATGCTGGGGTTTAGAGCAAACAGTCAAGAAGGAATTCTTGAGGTGTCTTTGGTGCAAAACGGTAGTTTTATTAAACCAAGGGACAGGATCCTTGGGCAGAATGAGCTACACTGGAGTTAGGAGAAGAGAGGCTGATTATATATTTTCAAGTTGGGAAGGGGTTAATGACAGTGCAAGTCTCAAAGGAATTTGGAAGAACGGTTTCTAGGCCCTTGAGGAGCTAGCTATTGTCAGGGAAAGGTCATTTACTACCGTCTAGTAAAACCTTAGACATGAGACCCTTTAGGTGTATACAGTGGGCAATATGCTTGGAGGATGATTACTAACATATATCTTGGGAGAGTAGACATAAAGGAAATTTTCAAAGGAATTTTTATATGTTAAAGGTGACTTATAGGATCCTGGAGGTCAGACTAATGTTAAACTAAAGTATTAACATCAAGGCAGTTGAGTTCCTAGAAGAAGATCAGGTTACCTGTCTCAAGGATTTGTCAAAGGGCTGTAAGTTGTGAAGAAATTTAATTTTTTTTTATATTTCTTTTGCCTTTGTTCTCCACATAAATCTTGCCCAGAATATATAAATAAAGATGACTCAAATTACTATTCCCTTGGGAGGAAACATACCACCCCCACTCATACCCACATGAGTATTACTAGGGAATATTGGGAACATCCTAAGTTTTACAAAACTGAATTAGTCATTTCCTTTTTAAACTGGATTATTGATTTCTCTCACATCTCACTTCACAGACATGTAGGTTTCTCTGCCTCATGGTGACTGAAATGGAGAACAAAGCACCTTTTCTTTCATGTCACCGTTATCTACAACTATATCTAAATAATATATATATTATAATTTAAAAATATATCACACTTCTAAACTAATTTTATTTGTTTGTTTGTTTATTTGTTTGTTTATAAGTAGGCTCCACACCCAGCATGGAGCCCAATGTGGGGCTTGAACGCACAACCCTGAGTTCAGGACCTGAGCACAGATTAAGATTTAGACACTTAACCAACTGAGCCACTCACATACCCCTAAACTAATTTTAAAATAGTTACTTCTATAAGGTAAAATATAAAAGTCTTTTATCTCCTACCTCCTAATTCATTCTGCAACAAACCCTGTGTGCATATATATGTAAGATTATGTAGAGTGGATTAGACATTGAAGCCATAGAAAATCTCTGCTTTTCCCCAGCTCAAAACGGATATAGACTAGAGAATCTGCCATAGGGAAATGTCCCTTCCTCTTCTCTCCTCTCCTCCCCTCCCCTCTCCTCTTCTCTTCCCTCCCAATCCCTTCTCTTCTATTCCCTTCCCTTCTGTTCTGAACAAAAATATCTATTTGTAGACAGTGCCCTCTGAAATGCTTCAGTGACTGGTACTGCCTACGACTGGGTATGGACCGAAGGTCACAAGTCCTGCTATGCCACCTTTTAGGAACCCCTGCATTCTAACGTCTCTTTTTAGAATGTTGGGATCCCAGCAGTCCTAGTCCTCAGCATGAACCCTTAGCCAAAACCCCAAGAGAAGAGGGAAATATAAATTAAATTTCCTGTTACATACACATATAAATTTAATTCATCTTTAATTATCTGAGTACTTTACTAACAAGTTTTAATTTTAGAACTTGGGGCCAAAGTCTCTTCTCTCTGCCAGGGACAGCGCTATTATTAGAAAAGACATTTTTCTAACTCTTTATATCTGCAGAAATGTATCACTTTGTTTTGTGTGGGTTTTACTTAATAAATAATATATCAGTCGGTTGGAGGGCAAGATGGCGGAGGTGTAGGAGGCACAGAGAGCCCTGGGAATCAGAAGTCCAGCTAAAGAGGAGGAAATCACTCTAAAAGCCGGCAAACGCAACAGCAGAGAGAAGAGAATAAGAACAGCAATTCTAGGAGCAGAA
>CM053614.1:70719799-70735131 GCA_028646535.1 Procyon lotor | reverse complement strand
GGTGTAATCACTGTAATTAACACATAGTCCAAACCTTCCAACTGTATCTCAATGTATGTTATTGTAAATTAATTTCAATCTTAAAAAATTTGTCCAATTTTTATGTTTTTCCAATTTCATAAAAGTTTTCCTTGATATTACTGTACAAAATTCAAATGTTATTCTCTAAAAAGGAAAGAAAAAAATCTAAATTTTTCTCATTATAAATTGTGGTATAGAGAAAACCAAAATTTGAGATTATGATCATTGTTGTACCACCTACATTTTGGGTTTGTTTTTTTTTTTTTAAAGATTTTATTTATTTGACAGAGAGAAACACAGCGAGAGAGGGAACACAAGCAGAGGGAATGGTAGCGGGAGAAGCAGGCTCCCCGCTGAGCAGAGAGCCCGATGCAGGGCTTGATCCCAGGACCCTGGGATCATGACCTCATGACCTGAGCCGAAGGCAGACGCTTAACGACTGAGCCACCCAGGCGCCCCACATTTTGGGTTTTTAATCCTTTACTTCTCTGCTGTATTTTTCCTGTCTGTATAGAAGTGCGAAATGTGAGTAGCTGATACATGAACACACACAAAACTCTATGATCCACTCATTTTTTACCTCTGAAATTCCATAACTTTAGAAAGAATTTCTTTATAGGCCATCTTTTTCTCAGTTTACCTTTCAAATGATATCTTAAAACTTGCAAGACAAGAACTAATTCCAAACCATTCCCCCAAGTGGATTTGCAGTATAATTCTTTACAGTTGTTTCATGTCCCTGGGATACTAATATGATCCATTCTGTGGCAACATTTAATTATGCGTTGTTTGTTTTTCTTTCTTTTTTGGGTAATGTTAATGGATATTATTTGTTTAAAAAATATATTTTAAAAATCCTTATTCACTATTTTGAATATATACTATAGTCATCAATTTTAGTTCACTGGGAAACAAAGCCAGAACATATTAAGGGAATTAAATCAGCGTGCTCAATTTTAATGGGTCTCCAAATATTTGCTTGTTACAGCATACTAGGCTTATGGGGAAAAGTGTTCCTACTGATGGTTTATTATTCAGGATAATGTAAGGGAAAGCCTGTTTTCATTAGCACCTTTTCCCGAACACTAGCCTCAAGATATTGGGAAAAAGTAGTGATGCGTGCCTTTAAATGTTGAAAACTATGCTTAATTGCTGGTAAAGAAATATGTTTAACAAAATATTTCCCCTTTGAATTAGTATCAGTTTTCCCCCAGGAAACCAGCGGGAGAGTAAAACAATGCTCTTCTACTTTGTTAACAAACTACAGAATTCATCTATGTCCTATGGGTAAAGGTAGACACGGTATTCACAGCTCAAAATCTTACTCCAGGAATGCCCATCAAGCACTCTAATGATGTCTTGTTTATCTTGATAGTTTATTGTTTTCCTCCAACATGTCTGAAATGTTTTACCATTCGGCTCCTTTGGGCAGTTTCTAAGCATATTTCCAGTCTCAGAGAGGGGTACTTGCCTCGCCTTCTGCAGAGCCGGCTGGCAAAGGCAGTGTTCTGGCCTGTGGCCAGTGGCTCCTCTCTGGCGTAGACCCTGCATCTCTAATTAGACTAGTGAGCATTGAGCAGGGCAAACCCAACAGCAAATTCAAGTACAAAGGTATCAACCTACAAAGGTATCAAGTACAAAACACTGAATGCTGTTCTTGCACAAGGAATTACACCCTTTCTCCTTTACTTTTTTAAAGATACGGTTTGATGGAAAATATATGCCACGTACTTTAGAACACACAACCCTAGCTACAGTGCAAAGGGTATCCATGAAAATATAAACCTTCAAACGGAAGGGTCAGAGAAGTAAATAATAAGTGAAAAATTATAAGGAAATCATTTTGATTTGTAAAGAGATAGATATCTATAGAAACATTGCCTGCAGTTTATGAACTTAGTAAGCTTGAAAAGTTAAGACATTTAATTAAAATAAATTCTGTGTTTATCTTCCAGTATCTCAGTCCTTCTATTTTTCTGGCTGTTGGAACTCTGATAAGCTGTCATGACTAAAATCCTTTGTAAATCTAAAAACCATTTCTAAGTATTGGAAATATTTTTTTACAAATTAGTTTTGGATATAAGGTAATAGAAAAAAATACTTTTTATTCTAAATTACTGTAAATAAATTGAGTCTAGAATTTAAGTCTAGATTTAACACAGAGTGATAAAATAGGAAAATTGGTAACATTTGAAGTAATAACTAGTTCAGAAGATTTCAGAACAAAAGTCTTCATTGCATTCTGTCATAAAACATCCTTTCAGTATGAAATTCAGTAATTCAGAATGAATTACTACATAATATAAATACGAATAGGAAAACATAAGTATATGCTTTCATATGTTACAGTTATAATGCCATGTTTCATCAACAAAGGTTAAACAGTAAATTAAATGACTAGTACATTTCCTGTACATAAAATTAAAGGTTCAGTACTGCCCAAATTTTCCAAAGAATACATAAACTGTTACAGCTAACTTTTATAATTTTGAAAGCTAGTCATTGAAGGATATTTCATTACCATAAGTGTCTAAAATGGCTTCTCTCTCATCAGATAAAGATTGAGTAGAAATCTGCATTTATCATCTAAATGAGTCATAACTATTTGAGATTAGAATTTCATCCAAGCACTAAATCTCAAAGAAATAATCTTGAGATAACTTAATAGTTCTACCTATTTTAGTAAAGAGGTAAAGGATAGAAATACAAGGTAACATTTCACAGTTATAATATTTCAAATGGAAGCCCATTTTATTGTATTGTATGCTGCTCAATTATGGAATTCTTGATCAGCTACTATTCTATGTGACTTCAGATAACATCTTTTTTGGCATTCTCACCAAATCTAATTCAAAATGAATTGGCTAAAACACCCAACTGTCAGTATTACCAAAGAAATAGACCTTCACTGGTAAAAATTAAAGTTATTAAAGACATTGTTTAGTTTTAAAACTGATAGAAGAAAAAATCAATAGAGATTAAGGAGTTTGTTTAATTTGTAACTTATCCATACTTGATTTTCAAAATAAATTAAAATTTTAATTTTAGCTTCTGGATCAAAAGTCTAAGCTTATGTCTTATGAGGATTTTTAGTTTTGCAGCCATAGAATATAATTTATAATTAAATTCACAACCATGAATATAATTTATAATTACAAAAGAAGCAGTCTTTTGATACAGTTCTTAGGACTAGATATGCATCTGATAAAAAAATAGAATTATTGGTAAAAAAGAATCCATAGGCACAACTCTAACTGAGGAGGAAATTCTGTTTGCACATTATCAGTGGTGAGAAATTAGATTTTTGAGAGCCATGTGTTTAGACAGTCTGCCTCTCTCTTTTCCTGTCTGTGTGTCATAATACAATTTATTTTATGCCATCTGGAAGGAGTACAGGCAACAACCAAAACAAAATCCAGTTCATAAAATTACAAGCTTTATATCCAGTTGGGAAAAAAATATTAATGCTACTTTTTAGGCTTAAGATTTGTGTAACTCTGCTCTTTTGATTCGTTGATATAATTCTTTCTATTTTAGGATGCCCACTTTTTGAAAATCTTGTTTTTGATAAGTGTCTAATCTCTCAGATAATCTTTTTACACAGTAACATATGTTTTGGAATCTGTCCAAGAGAGATATTACTGCCTTCTGAGAAAAGAATTGACTTGTTCTTTCCTAAGGAATTCCTCTTCAAGTATGTCCAAAAAAAAAAGCTTCTAAAAAAATGAATCATCTCAAAATCCATAAAATCTGGATGAACATTTTAGAAATTTGGAAGAGAAAGAAACCTGTATTTTGTTTTTTGTTTTGTTTTGTTTTGTTTTGTTTGTTTGTTTTTGAAAAGATGTAAAGCTTAGGAGATGGTTATATTGGGGGATATTTCTCTCTTTTATAGCATTAGTTTGAAGGCAGGCAACTGTCCCAGTGTGGCCTAGGAAAGTTAAAACTCAAGTAGAAACCCATATTTTTTCTGTCTTAAAGAACCAAAAGTTAGAATTAGGGCAATCATATTCCTGACAAGGGGAATCCTGGAGGGGAGAAGGAGGGAAACCCTGAAATCTCTATATAAACTCTGGCTAACCACTGAACCATGTAAGTATAGTAAAGACTTAAAGCAGCTTGCAGTGAAGGGTAAAAGAAAGAAACAGTTTTGAGATGCTGAAAAAAAAATTTTGCAATTTGACCCTAAAGAAGGTAATATTTAATTTATAGCAATATAACAGAATGTGGAGCCGCAGCAACACAACTCTAACGATTTTCAGAATATAATCCAAAATTACTTAAATATGAAGAATCAATAAAATGTGATTAATTCTTCTGAAAGGAAAATGAAATAAATAAATTTGAAGATGTTCCTAAAATTAGGTTGTCAGACGAGAACTTTAAAAAAGCTCTTATAAAAAAAAACCCAAACTCTTATAATGATAATTAATAAGGCAAAGGAAAATACACATGAAACCAAAGAGAAAAAATAGAAAATCTCAGCAGATAAATAGGTAATAGAAATAGAAAATGCTAAATAAAAATATTAAATAGAAAATGGAAACTACAGAAATTAGAAACAAATATTTGAAATTTTAAAAAGATAGACTGGATAGGATCAATAGTAGAATGGAACTGACAGAAGAAAGAGCAAAGGACTTTAAAATTGAAATTATTTAAGCTGAAGGCCAGAGAGAAAAATATATTAATAGAAAAAACAATCAGAGCCTCGGAAAATATTAGGTAATATCATGGTCTAACATGGGTACAATTGGAGTCCATCCCAGAAGTAAAGGAGAGAATGTTGTTGTAAAAATGTAGAAAAAGTTTGAAGAAATAATGGCCAAATTTTAAAATTTGGTGAAATTTATTAATTTAAATATGTAGGATATGTAACAAATTCAAAAAGACCAAATGCAATAAATAAACTCTCTCTAGGCACATCATATCCAAACTACAGAAATTCAAGGATATAAGGAAAATATAAAAAGAATCCAAAAAAATATGGCACATTATGATTCAAATGATTGTGGTCTTCTCATCAGAAATTAAGAAGGCAGAAGGCAGTGGAATAACATGATGAAAGTAATGGGGGGGAAAAAACCAAACTACCACCCCAGAGTTTCATATGAAATATCCTTCAAGAAAGAAGGCAGAATAGAGGTATTCTCAGATAAAAATAAACTAAGAAACTGTCACGTGAAGACATGTACTGCAAGAAATGTTAAAGGAAGGGTAGTAGCTCAATGGGTTAAGCCTCTGCCTTAGGCCCAGGTCATGATCTCAGGGTCCTGGGATGGAGCCCCAGTGTCCCTGCTGGACAGGGAGCCTGCTTCCCCCTCTCTCTCTGCCTGCCTGCTTGTGATCTCTCTCTTCCTCTGTCAAATAAATAAATAAAATCTTAAAAAAAAAAATAAAGAAATGTTAAAGGAAACACTTTAAAATTTTCTAGTAGCAGAGGGAAATGTAGGCAGTCAAGAGGTAATGAATACTCTAAAAAGTGATAAATATATGGATATATTATTTTTTCATTATGTTTGAATATATGACTGTTTCAAGCAAAAATTATGATACTTCCTTGCAAACTGTACAATGTATATTGACACAATATGTATTGTATACAGATTCTAGCATAAGGGATATGAAGGGAGGTAAATGGGCCAAAATGATTGTAAAGTTTCTACACTTTACATGAACATGTATAATATCTACTCTAATTAGAATGTAAAAAGTTAAGGATACTTAATATATCTTTAGAAAAACCACTACAAAATCCAAAATCATATGTATAAAGCCAATATATGGAAACTACCCAAATAATCAGAATAACTTATTGAAAGGAAAAGGAAAAGACCAACACAAAAATAAGATGGACAAAAAGAAAACAAGTAGTAAAATTTCAGAACAAAATCCAACTGTATTAGCATTACATTAAATATTAATTGAGAAACACTTCATATGTATGGCACATAATATCTGAAAAGATTTAAAAATAAACACAAACAAACACAAACACAAATTTGGATATCCTATCCAAAAGAGACTAATTTTCAATATAAAAAATAGGTAAGTTGAAAGTAAAGAGGTGGAAAAAGATATAATTCTGAGTAAATATAATAAAATCAGAAAAAAAAAAAAGGTTCTTCAAGACCAAAGGAACTACTGGAGAAAGAGGGTTATTTTGTGATGATAAATAATTTCATTAATAAAAGAAAAGACAAAAATCACAAGATCATATCAATAGCTGCAAAAAAAGCATTTGACAAAATTCAACATCTCTTCACAATGAAAATGTTCAGTAAAGTAGAAATAAGAAGAAATATTCTTAGTATGGTAGAAAGAATCTATTAAAACCAACAGCTATATTTTGTAGTAAAATGTTTAATGCTTTCCGTATAAGATCAGAAAGTAGGCATAGATGCCTACTTTCACCATTCTAATTTAAGATTGCAGTAGAGGATGTAACAATTGAAATAAAGTGTGAGAAAGAAATATAAGGCAATAGACTGGGAAAATAGAAATAAAGGTGTCTCTATTTGCTGACGGCACAATTGTTTCAATAGAAAATCCTAAGAAATATACAAAAGAATAAATAGAATTAAGCAAACTGAGAAGGTTGGAGTATGCTAGATTAATATATACAAATCAATTGGATTTTATATACTAGCCATCAATAACTGAAACATGATTTTTTAAATTCAGTTTAAAATAATATCAGAATACTACATGGAGTTTTTACCTAAATATGTTTTTGTGTAACAAATTAATAAAATATGTGTAAGAACTCCACACTGACTGCTATAAAACGAGAGAAAGAAATAAGACTTAAGTAAGTGAAGATATGCATCATGTTCATGGATTGGAAGATGTAATATTACTAAAGTTTTATGTATATATATAATATGTATATAATATATATAAATATTACTCATCAATACCAATCAAATCCTAAAGGCATTTTAAAAGCTGATAAGCTAATATGAACATTTATATGGAAATACAAATGACCTAGAATAGCCAAAGCAATTTTTTAAAAGAACAAATTTAGAAGATCCATACTACATAATTTAAAGGGCCACTACAAAGCTCTAGTAATCAAGATAATGTTGTATAGTTGAGAGAATAGACATCGGTCAATTAAACAAAATGGTGAGTACAGAAATTGACCGAACTAGATACAATCACCAGATTTTTGACGGAGTTTTCAAGACCATTTATTGGGGAGAAAAGACCTCTTTAACAAATCGTTCTGGAACAATTAGATAGATATATATATATATATATGGAATAAAAAGGAACGTCAATCCTTACCCCATGCCATATACCCAAGTTAACTTGATATGGAACATAGTCCTGTATGCAAAAATAAAAACCATAACAAACTAAACAGTAGATTATTTGGGTGAACTTGAAGTAGACAAGGATTTAGATAGACTATAAGAAACAGAAGCAAATAAAAATAATCAGTTGGCTTTCAACAAAATTCCTTTTTTGTTCCCCAAAAGATGCTATTTAAAAAATGAAAAAACAAGCTGCAGATGGAGAGAAAATACACTGCATGTGTCGGAGAAAGGATTTATATGAAGAGCACATGAGAATTCTAAAACCCAATGACAGAAGACAAAAACTGTACAACTATCTAATTAAAAACTATTTAAAATAATTGAACACACATATCACACAAAATATATATGTACATGGCAAATAAACACATGAAATATGTCAACTTCATTATTTAATTACAATTGAACAAATAACAATTAAATTTTAAAGAAATTGTAATTAAAACAAAAAAGTTACCACTGCATGCCAGTTAGAAGAGTTAACAGTAAAGGCTGGAGATTATGTGTTTTGTGAGGATATGGAGTAATTTTAACTCTCATGCTCTGCTGCTGGGAATGTAAAGTTGTACAATTACATTAGAGAACAGGCAGTTTCTTTATTAAAAAAAAAATATATATATAATATATATATATCTACCAAATAACCCAGCTATTTTACTCCAGTTACTTACTTGAGAGAATTGATTATATATATCCACACAAAGGACTTACATGGAAATACTCATAGCAGTTTTATGCAAAATAACTAAAAACTTCAAATAACGCTGCAGTCCATCAATGGATGCATGGATAAATAAAATGCAATTAATCTTTATTAATTGAATAGTACGCAACAGTAAAAGTGAATGAGCTGCTCACGTACACAGTAATATGTATGAATGTGTAAGTCATTGTCCTGAGAGAAGCCTGTTACAAAAGTATTCATACAATTTGGTTCCATTTATAAACATCTAGAAAATGTGAACTCATCTATGGTACCCAAAATCACCTGTGATTCCCTGGGGAAGGGTGCAGAGGGTGGAATGGACTCTAAAGGGGCTCACGGAACCTTTCCAGAGCAGTGCAAATGTGTATCCTGATGTAAACAGTGGATTTATAATGTAAATCTCTATCGCAATTAGTTAAATTATCTATGTTAGGCGAGTACAATTTCTTATATGGAACTATACCTGAATAAGGCTGATAAAATTGCGAAATTTCTAAATTTGTTGATAAACAAAACATAAAACAATCCTGTCAAAAGAACTGTAATTTATGCCATATTTTAACTTTTTAGAAAGGCGTCTACTAATAACTATCATAATAATCTTTTTACAGAAAAATCATTTATTTCTTGTATGTGTATACATATATCTCAGTCATACATTACTTTCTCAAGTCCAAAATCAGTTAATATTTTTGGCTTTTTGCTCCTTTTATGGCATGCTATCTTTACTAAGTATAAAATCAATTAACAAAATATAAGACCAATTCCCCAGAGAAGTCAGAAAATTAAGGGTAAAACAGTTAAACCGAAAGTGGTATAATTTATAATGTGTCTCTCTCATAGCACTAAAAGGTGTTTTAAATTTCCATAAATATATCTATCTTTGGGCACATAATGCTAATGGATGTAATTTTATGTTTAATGATTTTCAGGTATTTATTTTCATGTACTTATTATATCGTATCTTAACCTCAATACATATTAAAATCTGAAAAGAGGATTTCATCATCCTTAACTGAAGCATAGAAATATTAATGTTGTCAGTCATAGGAAAAAAAAGGCAAGTGATGCAAATCCAGCTTTGCTCTTTTGTCTCCTTATCCAAGAAACCATTTCTTAGGCTGTCCCTTAAAAGTAAAATCATGCGAGTGCCATATTCGCATTTCAAACCATGAGTTTTCATTTTCTGTTGAAAGTTAGAAGCATGTTTCTTTTACTTTGATACAGTAAAGCTTTTAATTTCTTACTAGGAAGGGGTTTTATAAAATTGAATTTAAAAAGAAAAAATATATACGTAAACATGCTGTTGGGTTAGTTGAAAGAATAATGCGCCCGTAGTCTGCTGACCCAGGTTCAAACCCTGGGTCTGTTATTGCATTTCTGTGGAATTAAAACAATACCTTTCTCATAGTGTGGCTCTCACGAACATAGAACCTGAAAGATTTTATAGTCTGCATGTTGAAGTACAAAGAGCTTGATTTTTGAGCCAGATGAACGTAGAGTTAAAACTTGTTTTCTCAGTGCAGTATCAGTACAATTTAAGGCAAGGTGCCTTGTCTCTCTCTTGGTTTCATTCGCTAATAAAATGGGACTAATAATATCTACCCATGGTGGTCAGGTGAGATTTAGAGATGGTATAATTTGATACCTAAACATAATGGTGAGAACATAATATATATCAATTTTTATAGCTTTTATAAGCAGTAGGAGTTAAAATAGTGACAATTGGGAGAACCTCATTCACTTTTCCCAAATCAGCTTTAAATGGCCCTGAAAACAGACCGAAAAGACAATGACAGATAGCACAAAAAAATTAATAAATAGGGCGCCTGGGTGGCTCAGTTGGTTAAGCAACTGCCTTTGGCTCAGGTCATGATCTTGGAGTTCTGGGATCGAGTTCGCATCGGGCCCCCTGCTCCACAGGGAGTTTGCTTCTCCCTCTGACCTTCTCTCTTCTCATGCTCTCTCTCACTTTCTCTCTCTCAGATAGATAGATAGATAGATAGATAGATAGATAGATAGATAGATAAAATTATAAAGAGCCATGTTACAAATGATGCAGATACTGCTCCAAAGAGAATTGTCCCATCTACCGCTCTACCACTGTCTGTGAATACTATCTGTAACTGCCAATCATTTCCCCTTTTTCTCACTTGAATTAGCATTTTTACAAACAAATCTATTTGTATTTTTCACATCTCCAACCCCACTGTCAATATACAAAAGCTCTGGGAACAAAGGGAAATAGCCGCAGTACACAGAACATTTGCAGAAAGACAGATTGAATGGATTTCACTTGAAGTATTTACTCTACATTTTTGCTGGTCAATTTCTTAGAGCTAACACTTTGGGAAGGAGTAAGGATCCACAGTGTGGCTCTCAGTACAGTTGATAAGCAGATAAACAAAGCCTCTACTTCAATTTCTACAACCTACGATAAGTTCCTCTAGTAATATTTAGCAAGATTTCTGTAAATTTTCTCCTGACCTCACCACTTACTATTCCTTTAAAGAAAATGAGGTGGCCCTGGAAATTCTGAGGAAATGTGTATTTTTCCTTCCTTTACTAGGTAGGTATAATGTTTTATTTCTTGAGCTAGATGCTGGTTATACAGGCAAGCTTTGTTTGTTAAAATTCATTGAACTTTACATTTATGAAATATGCAGAATTCTATCTGTATGTACCTCAATAAATATAATCATTAATAATAAGTGAGATAAGTCATAAAATAATATTTCTCTGCATTTCATGATGTAGAAATTATATGAACTTCTCTGAGTAAGAAAAAGGGAAATACATTGTGAAAATTAAGGTTGATTACCCCTCCCCCAAATTATTTCACAATTTGTATCATATAGAAAATTTATTCTTACATAAAGGAGTTGAATATGGTCTATATACCATACTCCAACTTGAGAATTCTTGATTCGCAGTAGCAATTAGAAAACCCTGCTAAGATTTATCATAAATGTACCTGTTGAACTTCATTTAACACAGACTTTACAGAATGTATGTGTTCTGTAGAACACTGATTCTTCTTCATATTAATATGTGATATAGAAGAGCAAAAAACTCTATGGTCAAATAAGTTTGAATATTAATCAGTTAAGTGAAATTTAATAGTTTTCTTTACTACAGTATTTCCTAAAGTGAAGTTTACTATCTTTTCTTGAAGATTTTATTTCAGTATATGAATGAACACAATATTAACTCTTTTAGAGACATATTATCTTCTCCACCCATCATCTGAAATGAACTGGAAAAATCATATTACAAAGTGAAAGTTCAACTACTAAAGTAAGCTATACCTTTGGGACCGATCGTTCCCACACTTCCAGAGTTTCATTGCAGACATTTGTAGCCCCTTTGAATTATGCAGCAGAATTTTTTAGGATGAAGGTTTCTTGGGAGACATTATTTTTATAGCATATGACCCTTTGCATGAAACAGCTCTAAAAATGGCATTTCCAGCATCTCTAGCATTCACCTATTCTCAAAGGAGAATCATACATCTAGTAGTTTCTTCTTTCTACAAATCCATACCACTGCAATAGGGTCAGAATAGAACATAGAAAAAATTAAAAAAAAAAAAATGTGCTCAGTGAACTCAGCCATTGTACAAAGTTAAGGACTAGTATCTGAAAAACTACAGAGATTTTCTTATAAGTAGCCTACCAAAGCAGACACCTGAAAATGACCAGTTTATGGGAGCTAGCATAGCATACGTAAATATGTAACAGAGACAAGGAAAAAGGTTGCTTATGACTAGAATGAGATCAAAGACACTTAAGATAGTCACTCCTTATTAGGGATGTACTTTTATGTGTTGACATGTCAGTAAATATAATAATACTAGTTTCAATATTGCAGCATCACTTTGGTTTTAGTAATGTTATATTTTGGGAGAATAGCAACAATAGGAACAAGCTAAGTGATAAACTACAACTTTTAAAGTATCTTGTTTCATAGTTTTGGATTTGAAACTTTAAATGTTTTACATGAATTATAAAATAAAATTTTAAAAAATATCCCCAAGTCCCACATCAGTTTGGTTACATAACCAGTCAGAGAAGAATTATTTAACATGATGTAAAGACATGGTATTTTAACTGACATATTATTGGGATATGCTTTAAGGATTAAAAATATCACCAAAGACATTTGAAACTGAATTAGTCATTGACAGTAAAAATATTGGTATTACATGAATATATATTAAAGTAAACAATATAGGTAATATACAAAACAGGGAGCCTGCTTCCCCCTCTCCCTCTGCCTGCCTCTCTGCCTACTTGTGATCTCTCTCTCTGTCAAATAAATAAATAAAATCTTTAAAGAAAAAAAAAGATAAAACTACTTGGGGCATCAAAAAGAATAATGATTACAATGAAGTAAAACATAAAATACATAAGAATCAATGAATTTTTAAAAATACTCATGGATCACCTTTGGCTAGGTTTGTCTGAAATGTTCTCAATAACTATTGTGTTAGATTAATTCTTAATACCACCTCATTGCACTCATAAATGTTTCAGTTTAGAAGCCAAATTATATAGTTACTCTACTTTTGTAGGGTAATGATGTAACAACTCATTATTCTGCAAATCGTCAAAAAAAAGAAGAAATTATACTACTTTATAATATAAATTGTTTAAGGGTAGCCAAATATTTGCTAAGGTTAATTTCCTTTATAGAAATCAAACTAATAAAGAAACAAAAAGAACAATAAAATTGTCATTTTTATAGGGCCAGATTAAATCCTGGATCTAGATAATAGTTCTTACCAGATGCGATAAAAATCACATGAAATGTTGCTAGTGAACTTAATAATGGATGAATTGGGTAACAACAAGTGAAAACACTGATCTGTCTTAGAAAAACCAGGCCATATGTGCCCATGAATTAATAGTAAAGGTAGATAGCAAACCACCTACAAATTATTCTTGCCAAAATTTGAGTCTGAATCTGCAAACTTCTAGATTTAATCCCAGGAAATTTAAAGGAAAGAAAAAAACGTGTTGACTATTATCAAGAGAGAACAATAAGTCAAATACGGATTGTAGAACATGTTTAACCCAGAATGATTAGCCCAATTCCTTAAGTACGGACTTGGAAAAAGTTGTCCTTATATGTCTATGGGAACTGTTTTATTGTTATGGAACAAAAGATATTTAAGAGACATACCTAGAATATTTCCAAAAATTTGAAACCTAAGTAAAAAGTTTTAAAATCATTTGTGGGTCAAAAGACCTCAGAATTGAATGTGAGAGGTGACATCAATAAATATCTGTAAAATATTTAGAAAATAGTAAGATATTATGAAAAATTTATGGCAATAAATTCAACAACTTGAATGAAATGGACAGATTCCCTGAAAACTGGGAACTATAAAAGTTCCTGTAAAGCTCAATCAAGAAAAAAATAGATAACTTGAATAGTCCTTGCAACTTTTAAGGAAACTGTATTTGTATTTTCAAACCTGCCTGCCGAGACAACATCAGGTCTAGATACTTCCTTGGTGAATGCTCTTAAACATTTACAGACAAAATTATACTAATTATATGCAAAATCTTCCAGAAAATAGAAGAGACAAGATTTGCTCTAATACCCAAACCAAACACATCCTGGTTTCTCTATGGAATAAAACCCTAAATTTGGGGATAAGAGCAAAACAATTCTTGCCGAGATGGCCCTGAAGAAACCCATGCACAAGGGAAAATAAAACAGAAGAAAACTATAGGCTGGGGAAGGGGCAGCGGTATATGCTGAGGCCTGAATCTAGACCAGGGGGGAGCAGAAGCACTAAGGACACACTTCTCTGAATGTCTGACTCCGCATACCTGATTGACGTTCTCTTCTGAAATGGCCATGCAAGCTAGTAAGGATGGACCTGTTTATCAATCACAGTACCTTTTAATGAAAAGATATGGAAACCTATCCTTAGAATTTGGCTGGCGGAAGGTATTTTCCACATTTATGCATATCTATTGAACCCTGGTTAATAGTAAAATGGTGGCTTAATGTTGGGGGAATTTGCATGTTTTCTAAAAACAAATTATGTCTTTTGCTAGTTACATTTAATTTTACTGTCTTTTTAAAAAGAAAAATCGGGGCTCAGTCATTAAGCGTCTGCCTTCCGCTCAGGTCATGGTCCCAAGGTCCTGGGAGCGAGCACTGCATCAGGCTTCCTTGCTCAGCGGGGAGCCTGCTTCTCCCTCTGCTTGTGCTCTCTCTCTCTCTCTCTCTTTGTCAAATAAATAAATAAATAAATAAATATTTTTAAAAAAATAATGAAAAACAAAATCAAGGGGCAGCTGGGTGGCTCAGTTGGCTACGTGTCTGCCTCAGGTCATGATCCCTGATGCTAGAATGGAGCCCTGCATCGGGCTCCCTGCCCCAAGGGAAGCCTGCTTCTCCTGCTCCCTTTGCCTCTCCCCCTACTTGTGCTCTCTCCCTTTCTCTGTCTCTCAAGTAAGTAAGTAAAATCTTAAAACAAAAAAAACAAAAAGGAAAAAATCAAGGGGCTTCTTTGTACATATCAAAGCACTTAAGTATTCTCACCTTTATCCATCCCTGGGAGTTCACCTGACATAGGTGTTGATCCATGAACAGCTCACTTGGCGTCTTACATTAGTTGGGGGAATCACTTTAGATTATAGGAAATTCCTCAAGATAGAAAAATATATATATCATTTCAGGTAGCGTTGAAATTCTTATTTCTTCACTTTATTCTGACTCTGAAATGACCTTCTATCTCCTTTCCATCCATTGTAATCTTACTTTTCCTCTATGGCTGTCCAATTTCAGTTTCTCCATGAAGCATTACAGCACTCTACAAAACTATATTGGCCTAATTGGTTGTTCTGTGCATTCGGCACACATATAGCTATCCACGTGTTTATTCTATTTTTCTCTTATAATTTCTAAAATGTTTATGGCGTATTATATTTTACATTATCCCTCCATTTAATTTTTGGTCTTCCCTCAATTTTTTCTTTCTCCTTTCCCATTTTCTATGGTTTTGGTTCGTTTCTAAAAGGTACCATGTCTTGTATTAAATTTTATAGTCATAATTTCTAGTGTATCTTTTTTAAAAAAGATTTAATTTATTTATTTGTCAGGGAGAGAGAGAGGGAGACCGAGTACAAGCAGGGGGAGTGGCAGGCAGAGGGAGAAGCAGGCTCCCCACTGAGCAAGGAACCTGATGTAGCACTAGATCCCAGGACCTGGGATCATGACCAGAGCCGAAGGCAGATGCTTAACTGACTGACCCCCCCCCC
>CM053614.1:70665026-70719299 GCA_028646535.1 Procyon lotor | reverse complement strand
TTCCATCTTGAGAAAGAATAACAAGACTGGAAGTATCATAATCCTAGATTTCAAGATATACTACAAGGCTATGGTAATCAAAACAGTATAGTACTAGCACAAAAACATAGGTCAATGGGACAGAATAGATAGCCCAGAAATAAACCCACATTTAGATGGCCAGTTAATCTATGACAAAGAAGGCAAGAATATACAATAGGAAAAAGACAGTCTTTTCAACAAATGATGCTGGGAAAACTGGACAGCCACATGTAAATGAATAAAACCAGACCACTTTATTACACCATACACAAGAATAAATTCAAAATGGATTAAAGGTCTAAATGTGATACCTGAAAACATAAACCTCCTAGAAGAAAATGTAGGCAGCAATGTCTTTGACATCGGCTTTAGCACCATTTTTTTAGATATGTGTTCTCAGGCAAGGGAAATAAAAGCAAAAATAAACTATTGGGACAATATAAAAATAAAAAAGTTTTGCACAGTGAAGGAAAGTATCAACAAAACAAAAAGGGCAACTTAGGGTAAGGAAGAAGATATTTGCATATGATATATCTGATTGGGGTGAATATCTTAAATACATAAAGAACTATTACAACTCCACACCAAAAACCACACAAATAATTTGATTAAAAAATAGGCAGAGGACCTGAATAGACACTTTTCCAAAGAAGACATACAGATGGCCAACCAACACATGAAAAGATGTTCAACATCACTAATCACCAGGGAAATGCAAGTAAAAACCACAATAAGATATCACCTGACACCTGTCACAATGACTAGAATCTGAAAGACAAGAAATAACAAATCTTGGTGAGAATGTGGAGAAGGAACCTTTATGGACTGTTGGTGGGAATGTAAATTGGAGCAGCCAGTGTGCAGAAGAGTTCAGAGGGTCCTCAAAAAACTCAAAAATAGGAATACCATATAATTCAGTAACTTCAATACTGGGTATTTACCCCAAAAAACAAAAACACTAATTCAAAAAGATATATGCACCCCTGAGTTTATTGTAGCATTATTTGCAATAGCCAAGATATAGAAGCAACCTATGTCCATTGATTGAGAAATGGATAAGGATGATGCTATACACACATACATATATACATGACTATTACACAACCATAAAAAAGGATAAAAACTTGCCATTTGCAACAACATGGATGGACCTAGAGAGTATTAAGCTAAGCAAAATAAGTCAGATAGAGAAAGACAAGTACATGATTTCACTGACATGTGGAATCTAAAAAAATAAAGTAAACAATCCAAAAAACAGACTCTGAAATACAGAAAACAAACTGGTGGTTGCCAGAAGGGAGGTGGGTGAGAGATGGGTGAATTATATAAAAGGGATTAAGAGGTATAAACTTCTAGTTATAAAATAAATAAGTCATGGAAATGAAAAGTACAGCACAGAGAATAAAGTTAATACTATTTTACTAAAGTATGATGATGGATGGTGACTATACTTATTGTGGTGAACACTGAGTAATGTTGTACACCTAAAGCTAATATGCAATTGTAGTAGTTAATTAACTTCAATAAAAAGAGAAGAAATTATCTCCCATCAGACTAACATGTAATCCAAGCCTGTTCTAAATGTGACTGCCTCCAAGGACTTTCCAGAATTACTTCTATATCCTTTGTACCTTCTTTTAGAAACGTAACATTGTAAATACCCTGAGTTGTACATGCTATACTCAACCTCACTTAACACAACAGATCTGTGAATCTGAAACTTAGTAAATGATGTAAAAATAATCTGGGTCTATTGTTGAAGATTTTATTTCCACAACACATCCAGATTTTATGAAACTTCCTCGTTAACTATTCGAATTATCCATAGAAGTTTTCCCAGTACTTCTCTGGCACTTCCAAGGTTGCCTTCTTTGGCTTCTTGTATTCAAACTGCCTCTGGAGTCATTCAAGTTTAGACCCTGAAGTCTTCCCACAAGTGGTGGTCTGTTCATCTGCCATGATGCATGCCTTTTTCCTAGATCCATCCTTCACAGTAATTAGGAATGTTCACATCTCTATTCTCTTTTATATACATCTAGACTGGCCACCAGATAGAAATACTTATCATGAGCAAATTCCGACTCTTGAATATGTCTTCCATGATAATGACTTTTATTTCTCTGACTACACCTATATTGATTTTAGGGGGAAAAAATGTTGCTTTTAAACCAATATTGTTTGTCCTTGAGAAACACTTAATTCTTAGAAATAAAATACAGATATGAGTATTAAAAATTTTCTTCTTAGCATTGTAATTAATGTCATATTTTTTTGTACCTCAGCTCAAGAAGCTTACTTATCCAAAAAGCACCAAAAATGTATCAGTCTTCAGTGCTTGAACTCATAGTCTCTCTATGAAATCTACAAGTATCAAAATTCTATTCATTTAATTTGTGATGATCTGATGAGAAATATGGAGGTGTGACTGTGGGGATTTTAAGGCAATCCTGATAATTTAAGAAGTAAATCAAGTCATATTCACCCTTTGGCCTTGAATACAATTTAATTAAGAGAGAGGGGAATACATTTGGTACTACTGCTAATTCTGCAGCCCTTCAAAAATGAGAAGATAATGTAGAAATTCCTTCACTCTGCTAATTCCCCAGCCTGATGTTTTACCCAAGAAGCACAGTAATGGAAGCAATGTTCTTTTACATGACTGAATGGTATAAAAAGCCTAAGTAATGAAATGCTATTTATTTGGTAGACCTATTTCTCACTTTACCATGAGTTCTAACTTCTTAATGTGGTGGGGTCTAAATTCCCTTGGGTCTTCCTCTAAAGTGCCTCAGAGAGCCCCCTCCTAACTTCAGGGTCTGTTAAATACTAGAAGTCTCAGAAAAGTGGAAGTCTCAAGATCACCAACATCAATTTTTGTTGTTTGAACTTCTAGATGTAGTTGCAGTCCTTGACCAAAGACCAGCAAATCATTGCCTTCGTGCTCCAAGCATGGCGGACCACTCTTGCTAAGACTTTTCTCTGAGGCCACTATTCTTTTGAAGTTCACTCCTGTTGAAGGAGTGACAACTGACATGGCTACAGCTTGAGCTCAGTGTGCCAGGTGTAATTTTTGGTCTCTAAGTCCCACTTTTTGGTCTTATATTCAAGGCTTTCTAACCCACAAGAGTGTCAGGGATTTTTGTCACAGCTATTGCTCCAACACCAAAAACAGTGATTGGCATATGTTAGAGGCTCAAGGAAGGAATAAATTCAATAGATTTGAACCATTCATTCTCCTTCCAAAATGAGAATCAATGTGTCACTTCACAAGTTTTTAATTTTAACTTCAAAAATACCTTCATATTATGATTAAAATTAGCTTGATAAGACCTGGGTCATTTATGAAGAGCAGCCTTTAAAAATATAACCTGATGATGCTCAGTGTACCATCATCTCACCAAGTGTTAAGTTTCTTTTCTCACTTAACAGAGAAGTTAACGAATGTGGTGGAGAAAATAAACAGAGGGTGATTCTATTTCATTATGAATAATGAAACAAATATCTTTAGCCCTCTATGGAATGATAAAGGGAGAAAAGATTCACTTGTACCCTGTTATGAGACACATAATAAGTTTTCACATACACCAGGCAGATGCTGTTGGTTGGGGTTTAAACCATCACTGAAAATTAAGTCAGTAAAATGATCAACACCATGATAAGTCACCTCTCTCCAGTTCAGCTAAAGTGGAGTAACACAAATTTTATTAAACGGAATTTTTGATAACAGCATCGTAGCGTTATTTCTTATGTTTATAAAGCATCACTTCCAAACTTAAAGAAAGATTATACACATGTGCAAACAGCCCCAGATTATGGTCACTCTGGTAAGGTTTGTACCATGATTATTACTGGAGTTGCAGAGATTATTAGCTAGAAAATTTAAACTTGGCACAAAGGCCCTTAAAAACAAAAGTACAAGACACACACTCAAAAAGTAAACTTGAGGAGCACAAGTGCTTAGTTGGTTAAGCGTCCAACTCTTGATTTTGGCTCAGGGCATGATCTCAGGGTCATGGATTTCAAGCCCCACATGGGGCTCCATATTCAGTGGAGAGTCGCTCGAAATTCTCTTTCTCCATCTCCCTCTGCCCCCTCCTCAGCTGGTGCTCTCTCTTCCTCTCAAATAAATAAATAAATCTTTAAAAGAAAGTAAACTTCATTTATCACGTGCTTTCCTCACAATTGAGGCTATGTTGGGAAATAGATATTTAAGAGAACATAGTGAGCTGGTGTATCTTTAATCAATATATAAATTCAGGCAGTTCTTTTCTTTATGTGGGGACTAGTAACCAGAAAAAAAGAAGATATGTATGTGAAGAAAAACATAATGGGGGCTGCAAATGACTGTATATTAAGTCCATTATCAATTTTCAGATATGGAAACCAAATAAAACATATATTAAATGATTTGCTCCATATGAAACAGGCTGCTAGTGGCAATACAAAAGTCCAGAGCACTCTTTCCTTTTGCCTTGTATCTCAGATGCTCATGGTGTCACCTTTCTTCTGTTCCAGGCATGATCTATCACTTCAAGGAAGTCTTTACAAGTTCCTTAATTCACTTATCCCACTCCTCTCATTTCAACTGTCAAGCAAAATCTATAATCTGAAGAAATCCATTGCATGTTATGCTTGACTAGAGCCCAAGCTGCTGGGTTGCATATCTGAATCATCTGGGAGCTGTTTCCTCTTGCTCCTTGTTCACCCCCCTCGTTTAGCTCCAAATGACCGCCGAGTCCTATCTGTTAACACTTCCAACTTCCCCTGATGGTTTCCATTTCTCTCTATTCCCATCACCATCTCAACATACAGGCCATCATCAAACTCCCAACTTATTATTACAGAATATTGCAAACATATCCCAAAGTGTGGAGAACAGTATAATAAAGGCCCTCATCACCAATCTTTGATAATTCAGTAATTACAATGTAATCAGCTAATCTCATCTCATCTCTAGCTTCAGTTATGTTGAAGTTACTCCAGATATTATTTAAGCTCATTCCATGGTATATTCATAAATATTAACGACTATATAGAAAGCAATCATAATGCCAATAACAACATAATGTCATCAAATATTCAGTCAATGACATAGTTCCTCAATTCTCTAATGTGTTTGTTTTACAGTTTGGTTGTTTGAATTGGGATCCAAATAACAATAACAATTCCATAATTGTCAGGGGTGATAGATTTCTGAAGTCTTTTTTAAATCTCTTACATTTATTTATGGCTTTTTATTATTGTTGAAGAAACCACGCAATTTGTCACGTAGAATATCCTGGAGTCTGGAGTTTGCCAATTGTATCCCCCATCATGTCATTCAGCATTTTCCTCTCATCTTATATCTTTAATGAATTTTCAGTGAAAGCTAGAAGCTTGATCTAATTTATGTTTGGATCAAGTGGCTCTGTAGCATTCCAAAGGAAGCACATAGTCTGCTTTCCTCGATTTAGCTATGTTAACATGAATTGGTTATCATAGCCTATGTCCATTAATAAATGAGGTGTTGCAGAATTGTGATATTCTAATACAAACTTCCAGTTACAAAATAAATAAGTCACGGATATGAAAAGTACAACCTAGGGAATATAGTCAGTAATATTATATTAACATGGTATGGTGACAGATGGTGACTACACTTATTGTAGTGAGCACTGAGTAATGTATAGATTTGCCAAATCATTATGTTATTCACCTGAAACTAATATAACATTGTATACCAACTACACTTGTCATAAAAATTTAAAAAATAAAAATAAAATTTAAGGTAAATAAAACCCAGAGGATGAAGTTTGTACAGAAAGGCAGAAAACTGCCAGACTCTTTTAGTTACATGTTTCCAGAATACTGAGCTGGTCTTCAAATGTCTTCTAAAAGTGATCAGTGAATTTATGATTTTGATTTAGCATCATTATTGATTTGTCAATTTAATCATATTTGATGTTTTTCAATACTTTGAATTTATTATCCCTACAGGTGCTCAAATTTTCAGATTTTTAGGCTAGTGGAATTCTATTCAAGTTGGTTTATGGTTCTTTAGACATAATTCTGGAAACCGTTGATGGCTTGCTTCCTTGCTTTTTTTTTTGAACAAGAGTTTTGGTCTCATCTTGATATTTTCTGCCTTAAACCCCGAATTAACTATTTTTCTAAGAAGCCTAGTTTCTTTCTAAGACTAAAGAGCATTAGTTAGATAGCAAAATCTGGGGATTAGAGGAGTTTACTGCTATTTATTGTTATTATCATTATTTCTAGACTGTTTCAGTGGGTGGACTGATAACATTTTTCATACTGATATTTCCATATCAAAATCAGAACTACATGATTTATATATGCATTCACTGATGGCTTTTCATCCATGCTGAAAATCTGGATTTTCATCCATACCATCGTAATGACTCATTTGATTTATCTGACACTACACACAAACAAGTTTCAGAATAGCAGCATTAACATTATCCCCAACCATATGGTTACAGAAATCAGCTTAACATTTTGTAGCCATTCTTTCTTCATTTTTGGAGTATAATCCCACCAAGAATACACAGAGAAATTCTTTAAGCCCACTCATAATATTAACCCTCTCTGGTTTTCAGTACATTTTTAGGTTCACCTGTTTTAAATCTGCTTTTGATCTTTAAAAAAGATTTTATTTATTTGTTTGTTTGTTTAAGAGAGGGACAGAGAGAGAATGAGTTGGGGAGGACAGGCAGAGAGGGAGAGAGAGAAACAGGCTCCCGGCTGAGCAGAGAGCCTAATGTGAGGCTCCATCCCAGGACCCCAGGATCATGACCTGAGCCGAAGGCAGATGCTTAACTGACTGTGCCATCCAGGCATCTCATTGATTTTTTTTTTATAGCATGTGACTATCTTGGCTACTTCGGATCCATTTCAAGGTTCATGGTCTCAATATTTTGTTTCAAGTATTTTTTTATATGCAAGTTTTCGTGGATTGTAATTTTTATTATTAGTTCTGTTCCATTCTCTATTTTTAGTATCTGTCATTTTATATCAAGTTCCTGATGTTACATTATTCATCCATTTTTGATATTTAAAACTGTCCATTAAGGCTGTGATAGCCCAATCTCTAAAAAAATAGCCTAAATTACATACTTTTTTTTGTGTTGCTGCATTATTCCATTTTTCATGTCAGAAGTTAAATTTTATCTCAATATTTCTCCCTATATTTTTTCTTAAAAAAAATCACTTTTCACTTAATTCTGTTCTGATGAATCTACTGAACCACCTCAGAAAATGGTCTTAGGAATGAATTACTTAATATATTTTAAGATTTCTCTCACACAAGTTTTATACTTCTGACGCTTATTATTTTGCCTTGATATTCTATGCCTAAAAATACTTAAAACACTGAACTACACTTATAGATAACATTATTAAAATTAGAAACTTATTAGCCAAACATTACCTTAAGATGTACTATATTTTTCCTAGCACACATACTTGAGGACATAAAAAAACATAAAAATTAAAGATTTAGTTTGAATTTTTTTTATTTAAAAAGATTTTGAAAACATACTAAAGCAACTGCTGGTATTTATTCATCACAGAAGTCCAATTAGTATTCCTTCACAAATGAAATGATACATTGTTTTTGTATTTTTCTTTCTTACATCTGTATTTTTGCACTGGTTTTATATTTTTAGGTGAGGACACAAATGGGTACTCAATTCCAAGTGTATGGTACAACTAAAGTGTGGGGAACATTTAAGCTTACTCTACTTTGCCTTCCTTCTCTTCCTTCTTTGTTCCTTTTTAAAGCTTTATTGACTTGGTCATAAAAACTGATTATACTGAAAACTGTTCTCATCTTTGTTATGAGGCTGAGTATTCTAAGCTGTTGCAATCCTAAATGTGGCTCTAGTAAGTGCTTTTGCAATCTTTTTAAAATATTAAGTTCAAAGAGAGGATGTTCTTACATACTTGAACTACTAACGACACTTTTAAGGTTTTGTTAATATTAAAATATTCAGGAGAAAATGTTACATCAAAGTAGAGGCAATCATAGTATAATATGGAGCTACATGAAGAATGAGTGTACAGGAAATCCTTAAAGTGTGGCAAGTCAGTTACATATTAGAAATTAGAAAAACAAGAATTTAAGGACATCAAAAGGAATTCCAAAATATGTGATGTATAAGTACACCAAAAGTAGAGGATAAGTGGTTGTCCTTATCTGATAAAGATATAAAAAGCCTTTGAGTCTAAAAGAAAGTGGTATCTCTGCCTAAAAGATTTGGAAGATGCCACTTTCAAATTATTAGCACCTTGAAAATATTAACCAGCATTGGTACACTAAAGTGTGTTTTATATGTAACTATTCCAGCATTAAGACAAAAATGAAGCCTTCTAGAGATTTGGAAAACTTTTGGCTAAAATACATAACCAGATTGGGAAAAAAAAAAAAGGGTAAAATTGAGCAACTTTTTGCAAATCTGTGACGTGATAGCCAACATTCAATTTAAAGAGGATTAAATTAATTGTACAGACTCACAATGGAAGAGAATAGAAAACCCAGAAATGAACCCATATCTATATGGTCAACTAATCTTTGACAGAGTAAGAAAGGTCACCCAATGGAGAAAAGGTAGTCTTTTTATCAAACAATGTTGGTAAAACTAGACAGCAACACGTGAAGAATGAAACTAGACCACTTTCTTACACCAAATCAAAAATAATTCAAAAGGTTAAAGACTTGAATGTGAAACAAGAAACCATCAAAATCCTAGAGGAGAATACAGGCAGCACCCTCTTTGACCTTGGCCATAGCAACTTGTTACCAGATGCATTGTCAGAGGCAAGGGGAACAAAAGCAAAAATGAACAATTGGGACTTCGTCAAGATAAAAAAACTCCTGCACAGTAAAGAAAACAATCAACAAAACTAAAAAGCAGCCTACAGAATGGAAGAAAATATTTGCAAATGTCATATCTGATAAAGGGTTGGTATCTAAAATCTATAAAGAAATTATCAAACTCAATACCCAAAAAATAAATAATCCAGTTAAGAAATGGACAGAAGACATGAATAGACATTTTTCCAAAAAAGACATCCAGGTAGCTAACAGACACATGAAAAGATGCTGAAAATCACTTATCATCAGGGAGATACAAATCAAAACCATGACAAGAGAATACCTCATACCTGTCAGGATGGCTAAAATTAACAACACAGGAAGCAACATGTTGGTGAGGATGTGGAGAAAGGAAAACCCTCTCACACTGCTGGTGGGAATGCAAACTAGCGCAGCCATTCTGGAAAACAGCATGCAGGTTCCTCAAAAAGTTAAAAATAGAGTTACCCTCCAAGCCAGCAATTGCACTACTAGGTATTTACCCAAAGGATACAAAAATACAGATTTGTAGGGGCACATGCATCCGATGTTTATATGAGCAATACCAAAAATAGTCAAACTATGGAAAGAGTCCAAGTGTCCATCCACTGATTAATGGATAAAGATGAAGTGGTACGTGTGTACATATAAAATGGAATATTACTCAGCCATCAAAAAGAATGAAATCTTGCCATTTGCTACGACACGGAGGGAGCTAGAGTGTGTTATGCTAAGTAAAATAAGTCAGAGAAAGAGAAATACCATATGATTTCACTCACATGCGGAATTAAAGAAACAAAACAGATGACCATATGGGGAGAGGGAAAGAAAAGACAGAGGGAAGCAAACCAAAAGAAACTCTTAACAATATAGAACAAACTGAAGGTTAATGGAGCATTGGGTATTATGTGGAGGTGATGAACCACTAAATTTTACCCCTGAAATCGATGTTACATTCTATGTCAACCAACTAGAATTTAAATAAAAACTTGGTGGAAAGAAATATGTACAGATTCAGGCTTCACCAAAAACATGTAACCTGGGTGATCTATGCCTCTATCTGTAGCTTTCTTCCCTTCAACAAGAAAAGGCACAGTAATTTCACCGAGAGGGCCCCTAGTTCTCAGATATTCATTTCTAAATACTATCCCCCATTGAAATGAATCAGAATCCTTAGTGAAATGCTTGATTATAGATCTTTAGCAGGGAAACAGGACAATGAGCTGGAATACCTTGTGGTTCTAGAAACAAGAAAATGTGCAAAGAGTGATGGGGCTATGCTAAAATAAATACATTTTACTGAGGAATGAAATAATATCTGAATAAATGCAGACATATGCCATGTTTCTGGAGTAAAGACAAAATAATCTATAAATTTTATGCGATTCCTATTTTTTTTTTAAGTTTTATTTATTTGACAGAGAGAAACACAGCGAGAGAGGGAACACAAGCAGAGGGAATGGTAGCGGGAGAAGCAGGCTTCCTGCTGAGCAGGGAGCCCGATGCGGGGCTTGAACCCAGGACCCTGGGATCATGACCTGAGCCGAAGGCAGACGCTTAACGACTGAGCCACCCTGATGCCCCATGTGATTCCTATTAATATAACTATCATTTTAAATATAACTCGACTGGATAACATATAACTTATATGAAGTAAAAAAGAGCACTTTGAAAGACAGAGCTGTGATATCTTGACCTGATAGGAAAAAAGAAAACACATCTCCTAATATCAGTTTGAAGACTTTAGTGCTCATGGAAGAATTGAAAAATAAGTGAAACCAGATATCCAGAAACTAATACTATAAATGTGGGCATTTAAACAAAAATTCTTGGGAAACTAATTATACATGGAGGAACATTCCTACCTTATACCATACAATTTATAGGTAGATAATACATCTATAAATTTTTGACAAAAATTGAGAAAAATAGCTAATATTTATATATAATCCAAAGTATCACATGCATAATAAATATCCTATTATAAATAAAAGGAACTTTGTGGAGCTAACAAACATAATTTTAAGATCAGTTCTGATCTTAAAGACAATTCCTCCACTGGGCCCCCATCGCCTACTTTTCTGCTCCCCTTCATGGCATAATATATAGAATGAGTTAACAACTCAACCTGTCTCCACTTCCTTAACTCCTTTTACTACTTAGTCACTCCCTTTCCTCTGGGTCTACCAGTCCAGCTCAGGCCTTATATTCATCCACTCTTAGCAGGATTGCTATTGGACACTGCTTTCTTGTTTAAACTTTATTCTCTTATTTTCAGGGACAACCCTCATTTTTGATCTCTGGCTCCTTCATTTCACTTGGCTTTGTGGGTTTCTCCACTGCTCTTGCACTTCTAAATGTTGGGAGTGTTTTAAGAATCTGTTTTGGGGGCGCCTGGGTGGCTCAGTCGTTGAGCGTCTGCCTTCAGCCCAGGTCATGATCCCAGGGTTCTGGGATCAAGCCCTGCATCGGGCTCTCTGCTCAGCAGGGAGCCTGCTTCTCCCGCTACCATTCCCTCTGCTTGTGTTCCCTCTCTCGCTGTGTTTCTCTCTGTCAAATAAATAAAATCTTAAAAAAAAAGAATCTGTTTTGGATACTCTTCTTTCTCTTTCCTTAACACTAGGTAATTCCACTGGGTTATTTCTTTTCTTTTTCTTTTTCTCTTTCTTTCTTTCTTTCTTTCTTTCTTTCTTTCTTTCTTTCTTTCTTTCTTTCTTTCTTTCTCTCTTTCTTTCTTTCTTTTTGGGTTTTAAATATAGAGTATGCAGTGATAATTTTCAAAATTATCAATATCCCTGAACTTTTCCTTGAACCACAGTACTTATATATAACTACCTACTTGACATCTCTCATTATATATATATGTACTTTATATAATATATTATGTATTATGTACATATATATAACATATATATATAACATTTAAAATAGTACCTTCTACCTACGTCTTTTTCTCCTCTCATAGTCTTTGCCATAATAGTAAATGATGTCATGATCTGATGAAAAACTTAGGTTACATGCCTAAGAGTCTTCCTTTATTCCAAATATCAAATTCATCATCAAGTCCTATAGAAACAACCTCCAAACAACAACCAAATCTTTACAAATTTTTCCACATCTATACCATCAATCTGGTCCAAGCTACCCTTATTTCCCACTTGAGTCATTAAAATATTTGCATAACTGGTTGCACTTCTTACGTGCCCTCAGCTCCAATTCATTTGGCACAAAGAATCTAGTTTAATCTCTATAAACAAATATAATCATGTCATAACTCAGCTTAAACTCTTCAGAGACTTCCTTTTGGATTTAGTGTTAAAAGTTGAAAATCCTTATTATGACTTACAAACCCTACGCAATTTGACTTCTGCATGCATTTCCAATCTCTCCTTTTTTTAAAAAAAATTATTTATTTGACAGAGAGAGAGGGCACAAGCAGGGGGAGCAGCAGAGGCAGAAGGAGAAGCAGGCTCCCCGCTGAGAAGGGAGTCAATGCGGGGCTCAATCCCAGGACTTTGGGATCATGTCCTGAGCTAAAGGCAGACACTTAACCAACTGAGCCACCCAGGGTACCTTTCCAATCTCTTCTAATAGAACCACCTCTTGGTAAATATATTCTATTCCTCTTTACTGCTTTTCAAACCCACTGGGATTGTTTTCGGTTTATGGTTTTCCCACATCTTAATACTCTATCAGAAATACTTTTTGCTAGATTATATTGCTGGCATGTCATTGAGGTCTAAGTTTAATGCTGACTCTGACTGTCCATCTTTGTCCTGTCCCTTTAATCTGACTCCCTGACTTTTTCTCAGTATTGTGAGAAATACGTCACTCAATATGTGAACATAAATGTTCAACAACTGAGAGAAAGAAAAAAAGAAGAGAGAGTCCTGATATATAATACTTGCTAATTTCCATGGTGTAAATATTCCCATAGTGCCCAATGTCATCTATCAACAGGACTTGATTGAATGAAAATTTGGAGGGAATAATTGGAATCAGTTTTCACAAGCAGATGCAATCTTCTCCAGCATACCTTTGGACTAGTTGTGAAGAACTTTACTCACCTACTACCTTGATTTCTGTTTTATCTAATATCCATCATTGGTAACACATAGAGCTTGGGGATCTTTGACCAGGTCTCTGGTGAGATAAACGCAGAAATGAAGGAATCAGAGGATGTTCTGATATTGCCAAACCGTGATATGTGTTTACAGTTCTACAAATGTGTTTACTAATTTAAAAATTCCATTCACTTATTTGAAACTTTTGTATATAAATAGAAATGCTTTTAACAAAAACAGTCACAAAGAGTCAATCTACAAGGAAGTATATTTATAAAATACAAATATCTTTTTTTTTTCCTGGAGAAAGAAATCTCAAACTCAGGGCAGCACAAAACTTAACTAGAACTATTACAAATATAAGGTAAAATGTTTTTCAAAGATGCATATGTTTGTCAATCTGGGATGTGGTTTCTGCTCATGGTTTGAACATAAAAGGCTATGCAAATGGAAAGGCATAAAAACTCTCTCTAATTACAACTGTTTTGTGGTTTATGAACAGAACCTTGGAGTGTTATAGCTGAAGGACTTTTTTTTTTCTAGAAATCTTCAGTACAATTCCCTAATTTTATAGTTGAGAAAATGGACCTCTGGAGATCAGGGCTGGTTTAAGATACACTGCTTGACTGTGGCAGAATTAGGACTTAAATATAGAAATCCTAATTTACAACTCAGGGCCCGTTCCTGACACCAGCGATGAAATCGCCCCTGTGTAATGGCTCTTCCTTATGCAGCTCCCTGAAAGCATTCAGACCGTCTTGTGTTTCAAAAGAACCCTCTACTTTCTAAGGACAAGTCATTAACTCTCTTTGCCAAGTATTTAACTGTCTTTCCTATTTCCTATATGGCAACAAAATGAGTTTCTTTTTCAGACAGAAAGGAAATGACTTGTCTTTAACTAAAAATATGCTTTGTAAAGATGATGTTGACCGTTTATTAGCTATAAGCGATAGCAATTTCAACTTAGAAAAAATATGCTTAAGTTAAATAAGGAGAAGTTTTAGTTAACCACCAGGAAAAACTTAATCAACTAATACATTGAAATCAGATGAGTCAGATGAACTATAATTCATTCATATATAAACAATTCAGTTAGTGCAATCTGCATGTATAGCACTGAGGTATATGATAATCTGTTATGATGCTTCCCTGTGTTTACATGTTTTATCGTCTACTCCTCTTGGATTCGAACTAGGACCTAAGCAATGGCAGAAGTGACAGGACACTTTGCTAGTTCTGGAAGTTTGGGGCTTAAGCTGGGCAACATCATTTTTGCCTTTGGGGGCAGTGCACCACATGCACAAAATTCAACTACTGTGAGACCATCATGCTGTGATGCCCAGCCTAGTCACATGGAGAGATGTCATGGAGAAGAATACAGTCCCCACTCAATAGCTTTAGCTGGGCTTCCAGTCAACAGACAGCAACAACTCGGCCCTCACCTTCTCAGTGAGGCCATCCAGGAGTTGAGTCTGGCATCAGTCAAATCAGTCTAATTGATGCCATGTAAAGGGGAGATGAGCTGCCCCACAGAGTGCTGCTCAAGTTACAGAACTGTGAACAAATAAATAAAAATGATTGTTGTCTTAAGACACTAAATTTTGTGGGGTGCCTGGGGGGCTCAGTCAGTCGGGTAGTGGACACTTGGTTTCAGCTCAGGTCATGATCTCAGGGTCATAAGATAGAGCCCCCCACAGGGCTTCCTGTTTAGTGCAGTCTGCTTGTCCCTCTCCCTGCCCCTCCTCCCACTCTCTCTCTCTACCAAGTGTTCTCTCTCTCTCTCTTTCTCTCAAATAAATAAATAAATAAATAAATAAATAAATAAATAAATAAAATCTTTTAAAAAAATGCACTGAATTTTGGGGCATTTTGGTACACAGCAATAGGCGACAAGAGAAGTCTAAGACCTGCTCTTTGACTGCCAAAACCATCCTACCTAAAGATGGTAAGAAGAAAACAGACCCATAAACAGAGGCGATGAGTAGACATTCATCTGTTGAAAGTATCCAGACAGAGCGACGTGATTGCTTCCTTTTTATCCAGATTTTAGTTTGTTCGATTGTGGAATATAGAGAATCCTTCCCACTTCAGCATAAAAATGAAACTACTACTCTGCTTTTGTGATATATTAATTTCTATACCATTTTACTAAAAACTAGGAAGAATTTCAATTGCGACCTTCAATTTATTTTTTCTTTTGAAATGGAAAACATTGGTAATACTTCACTATTGTCCTCAGAGGAGCCATAGTCAATAACCTTTTAAGTGCAGTTTACCTTTTGATACATATGCAATTCAAAGTATTTCATTAGAAAAGTATTACCAGAGCTGGCATGGTTGATTTCTTTTGCATGGTTTTACTATGCAACAGTAGAGATTTACCTTGGTTTGAATTCGGTAATAATAACTAATTTATTGTTTACTATATTTGCAACTGTCATAAAATAATTTCATTCCCAGTAGTGTCATAATTTCTACCATACTCCCTTATAGTACATTCAGATATAACATTCAACTATATTTCCAATCAGCTTCACAGATGAGTTTGCTTCTGGAAAAGCACACACATTCAATTCAGTTTTTAGTAATCTGTGCCTCCATGAATTTCAATCAAATCCAGTTAACAATAACAACAAAGTTCCCTGTGAAGTAGGATGCTGTTAACTTTCATATATTACAATATGCATTCATGCAACAAAGTTTTTGGCAGAATTATTATCATTTTTTATTTTGGTATTTTGACCTGGAGTATGCACTTACAGAGATTTTACCCAGCCCCACCAAGAATGTATTTGATACATTGGGTACTGCATATGTTGCATTATTTTAAATAATTTCTTTAAAAGCTTTACAATTTTACAAAACTGTTTATTCGAAAAGTGAAATTGCTGCTGTCACCCTCCTTGAGATATGGAAATCTATCAAACAGCTTACATATTTGCTATTTCAATTTTCTCAAGTTTTATTTCCTTTCCCTTGAAAAATATGTAAGGTGAACAATTTGCTGCTCAACTCTAATCTGAATTGTGTTCTTCAGTCTATTTTTTGATCTTTGTTCTCTTTCAAGGAATTCAAATTCAAAGATCATATTCAAACTTAAGCTTTCATCAACATCTTTCCCCTAATTTTATATTCGAGATCACAAAATGGAATGGTAAATCTATAAAGAAATATTAGTTGAAATGGATCTTTGGTATGTTTTAAAATGAAATCAATGCTAAAGATAACTTGTCCCCATGGCAGAAATATCTGTACCATTATAGACCATAATGTAGTAGTATGATAAAGTAAAATCTTTCTGCATTTCCTGTCAAAAGGTAAATGTGCTGTGTTTTTATGAAATCCCTCATTTCAAATAGAATTAGAAAGAAATATCATCAAGAGATCCTCAGCAAATTCCCTTGTTTTTAGTGTTAAAGTATTATATACATAATAGACAATCCGCAGGTAGATTCTTAGCCTCCACAGTGGTAAACGGGACAAAAGCGCCAGGCAGATTCAGGGGAGAAAGTATGAATCATCGAGACCCAAAGATTACATTTAAAACCTGACATCCTATTAAGTTTTATGAGATTACAGTTTGGAGTGCATACTGAGATTAAATACTCATCATTATAGTCATTAGGAAATATAAAGGACTGAAGGGAAATACAAATGTGGATGGAAGGGATAAAGATGTTTTAAGAGATATTTTATAATTTTTTCCCCCTCTTTCATACCACTTTAGTACCTGAACAGTTTTTCTAGAGAAGGAAAAAGTAGAGCATAACTAGGTTCATACTAATTACATCAGGTCATGATAGAAAATGTTTCCTAATGCCAAAACTACTAATGCTTTTACCTGCATTTTTTAACAACTTCTGGCACTTTTTTTGTCTTCTACATTTGTGTCATCACTTATTAAAAATGGTACTTTTATATAAAGTGAAAATATATTTATTTTGAATCAGGTATGATTATCTTCCTAGCTAGTAGGCTTAGAAGCAGGTATATACATATTTTAAGATTATATATTTGAGAGAGAGAGCGAGAACACACGCATGCAAGGGGGGGGGAGGGTGGGGAAGAGGGAGAAGCCAAGGACTCCTCGCTGAGCAAGGAGCCTGACACAGGGCTGGATCCCAGGACCCCAAGATCATGAACTGAGCCAAAGTCAAATGCCTAACGGACTAAGCCACTGAGGTGACCTAGAAGCAAGTATATATTTAATTCTGTTAATTTGTATATGAATTCCCAGCTCTTAGAAATCATCTTAACCTTGTAACTAATATTTAAAACACAATAAATAATTTTCCCAACTTCTGAAATACAGAATTTAGTCATGTAAAGATTAAGCAGATCCATTTTCTGCAGCTTGAGAGAATAGGTACACAAAATGACTTCCTGATTATAAAAAAAATAAGAATGTTTGGTAAAATATTTTTTTTGTTTGTTTGGTAAAATATTTTAAAAGCCTTTTAAAAGTCAATGTTGAGCTGCTAAGATATTAGAGAGCTAACTCATCCTAAGGGCATTTGATAAGAGTGATCTTGAATTTCACTTTTTATTGCCATGATATAGGGGAAATAGAGGAAACCCAGGAGCCGTAGCAACCCGTCTTACCCCTACCCCTTTCCACAGTGGAGAATCTAAGAGCAAACAAACTCACTCCTACAACTGGGACACAAAAAGGCCATAGCCTTATCTAAAAAGGAACTAGAAATAAACCTGCTTCTTTAAGAATCTACACGCTGAAAGCAGACTTAACACAAAATAAAACTACTAATTCATAACCACAGGTCAGTTCTCCAGTGGAATATGTTTATCTGAGTGAACTAAAAAAAAAATACGAAACAAATAAAAACTCAAACTGAGATTTCAGTTTTAAGTATTTATAGTTTATAGTGTCCTAGGGACCTAAGAAAAAGCAATTTCAGATATTATTTGGAGAAGCCTGTGTTCAAGATAGGTTTCAAAGAATTTTCACAGAAAAATATTCCAGGGAATAAGAACGTCCATTGCCACTCATGAACCAGAAGAGAATTAAGGCATTGATTTTTAGAGCCAATGGGGGACACAAAAACCAGGCAGCTTAGTAAAAATGTAAAAATGATTCAGGCATTTGAATATCAAACAAAGCATATGTACAGAAAGAAAAAGAAAAGACACCAAATACTAGTTATATTCAGATAGCATGACTTTCCATCTAGGAAACACAAGAGAAACTACAGATTAATTATTAAGCTACTGAAAGAATTTGGCAATATTGCTGAATATAAAATTATTATTAGAGATTGAATTAAAAAAAGAAGGAATTAGGAGGATAGGATGAAGTACCAAGAAACAAACCATGTTCATATGACAGATACGGCTTTGAGGATAGTGGAGAAAAAATGGAGTTTCAATAAATAGTGATGGGATAATTGCTTTTCTATGAAATTGAGTCCTTACTTCAAATCACATGCAAATAAATTCTAGGTCATTTCATCCAAATGAAAAGGCAAACTACTGGATATTAACTGGACTTATTGTAGTGATAATTTTGCAATGTATATAAAGCTCAAATCATTATATTGTATAGCTGACACTAATATTAAATGTCAATTACACTTCATTAAAATTACATAAATAAAACATAAAATATATAAGTTGAGAGAACAATAGAAAATAACAATCATGAATATGGGATAGTGATAGATTGCTTATATTATACGTAATAAAGACAAATAATAAAAAGGACATTGAAAGGCATAACTACCTTAAGAGCTTCCATTTATCAAAAGATAAAAAAGTATGCAAATAAATGTTACAAGATATTGCAATTGCTATTTATTATCAAGATATACAAATCAAAAAGAGAAGCCAAGCAACATTTTGTAGATGCTATTTATTGGCTCATTCAACTGCCATTCCTCTATTTTTGTTTCTTCTTGTACCTCTATAGCTATCAAACTAAAAACTATGTTTACTAGATTCTCATGGAGCTCCGTTTTCTGGATGCCAAATGGACCCTGCCAATCAGTGGAATTCACATTGAATTTGTTCAGCAGAGGCCTTTTTATCGTTCTTTCTGGCTGTTTTCCTCTGGGCAAACTGAATAGGTAGAGAAGTGCATCTTTTTTTTCTGCCTCGGCCAGCCTTAGGAGTAGCTTGTTGTAAATTCATTTGTGCCTTTCAGATAGACCCTTCAGTACCTTATAAAGACTTATGTATCAAGAGCTGGATATACATCATGGTCCAACTCAGTTCAAGTTTGAATCTTCCCAATCTTCTCTCCCTCTTCCCCTCTCTCTGTGTGTGTCTCTCTCCCCAGATTTACTAAAGTGTATATTACATATAATAAAACTCATCCATTTTAAGTATACAGATTACTGAGTTTAGGTAATTGTGTGCAGTTTTGTAAATATGATCACGATACATTATAAAACATTTACATGGCCTCAGGAAAATTTCCTTGGGCCTCTTTGAAATGCATTCCCTTCCCCAATTGCCAGACCCAGGTAATACCGATCTGCTCTCTGTCATAACATTGCCTTTTCTAGAATTTCATATAAATGGAACCATACAGAATAGAGTGACTACCTTCACTTAGGGAAGTTTCTGAAATTCACCCAAGCTGTTGTGTGTGTCAACAGTTTGTTTCTTGTCAGCCTCCCCAGGTTCTGGGACCACCAACCTAGCTTTCTGGGCTGTTAGGAGCTTGCCGCCAGGGCGCCAGCTGGACCATCCAGCCACCTTCTGACTTAAGTCCCACTCACAAGGTCAACCAACATCCACTCACAGACATGACACCTCTGAGGAAACCCCAGAAACAGGGGTGGGGCTGAGGCACCCCCCTGCACCACAGAGACCAAGACGGACCAGATTAGAAGGGTAAGAGAGGTGGCTCCACTCCCCATTGCTACTCCCCCAGACCGACAAGCGCAGCCTCTGGAGGGTTCCTCTGGGCCTACAGGGTCACAAGGGGGTGAAAGAGAACCGGAGGTGGACATCCAGCTTCCCCAGTATTGCAGCGCGTTTCCCACGGGGCTCCCCTAAGCACAGTCACTGGGGGGGACCTGCGGGAACAGACGGAGATGGAGGGGGCGGGGCTTCCCGCGGCCAAGCGCCCACCTCCTACTTACAGTTGCACCTGAGCGGGGAATCCCAGCCACGCCTCTTCCGGTCTCCTCTCCCGCGCGCGGGACCTCGCTTGGCAGTTCTGCCTGATCTGAGTCTCTAGTCGGGCCGTAGCAACCCGTCTTACCCCTGCCCCTTGGCAGGGAAGCAAATTTGCAGCCTCCAGGCCTGCCCGTCCCGGAAGCCTGGCTGAGAACCAGGGCAGCCGCAAAGCACGGACTACAGGGCTGCTGGGAGACTGGGCAGGCGCCCTGCCCACCTGCGGGACACAGTCTGTGGTCCCGTGTAACCAGGGAGCCTGGACAGTCTTGGAACCCAGCCCACCTCCAGCCTGCCCGGCAGAGGAGCCCAGCCTGTGAAACTCACCGCCTTGAGAAACATAACTACCTCTGAAACTTCCATTTATCAAAAGAAAGCAGGGACATAAATTCTACAAGCCATAGTAACTAATAAAGATTATTATCACGCTATGTTGGTGGGAATGTAAATGATACAACCGCTTTGTGGAACTGTGAGGCAGTTTCTTTAAAAAATAACCATAGGCCTCTATGTGTACCAGTCATTCGACTACTGTGTATTTACCAAAGAAAAATGGAAGTATGGTTTGCACAAATATTTTTACATAAATGTTCCTTGTAATTGCCAAAAGTTAGAAACAGCCCATATCCATTAGCTGATGAATGGCTTAACAAATTGAGGTATATCCCTAAAATGCACTAATAGTTACCTATAAAAAATAATGAACTAACTGCCAAGAACTCTTAACTTTTTTTACTGTATTTGCCAGCTAACAAGCTAGAGTCTCCTGGGTAGAGATAAAGAACTTTCTTTCTTTTTTTTTAAAGTTTTACTTAAAACTTATTTATTTAAATTTTACTTATTTGACAGAGAGAGAGATCACAAGTAGGCTGAGAGGCAGGCAGAGAGAGGGAAGCAGGCTCCCTGCTGAGCAGAGAGCCCGATGTGGGGCTCGATCCCAGGACCTGAGCTGAAGGTAGAGGCTCTAACCCACTGAGCCACCGAGGTGCCACAAGACAAAGAACTTTCTTATGTACAACAATAGCAGTAGCGAGAGTAGCATGGGTTCCCTGAACCCCGATACCATGAAGAGGGCACCTGCAATACTTTATGTAACAGAACAAGGACCTCAAACTTAGGGACTCAAAGTATTTTATACGAGACAGTAAGTCGGCTTAAACTTTACCTTTATCATACGGACAGTACACAAACTTACCCTTTGCTCTGGAGGGAGACACTCTGTCTTCCAAGTTTCTTCTCTACACAAAGAGCCCTGCAAATACAATCCCAAACAAAAGCAATTGGTGAATTTGCTCATCAGACACGCAGAAAATATGAGAGACACGTGGAGGATTGTCTCTCAATAGTAATAACATAGATGAATCTGAAAATAAATATGCTGAGTGAATGAATCCAGACCAAAAAAAAAAGGGCGGGGGATAATACTGTATCATTGCATTTCTAAAAAAATATATAGAAACTAATATACAGAAGCAGAAAACAGATCATCTCTGGTTGCCTGGGGAATAAATAAGGAGGGTAGGAAAGGGTTACAAAAAGGCACAGAGAAGCTTTTGTGGGTAAAGAATATGACAATTCTGTTAATTTGGTGGTACACTCACAGATGTATATTTTGTCAAAACACGAAACTATAGTCTATAAATTAGCAGCTTATTATACATAAATTTACCCCAATAAAGTTGTAAAAGAACACAAAGAAGAAATCACTCACTGCCCCTCCTTCTTTTTACATATTTGTGGAAATAAAAAGTTAAAAAAATTCCTGTCTGCTCTAATATTATTTAAATCTATTATCAAATTGCATATTGGGCTGACATAGGAATCTGCTCATTGCTTGTGCATTCAGTAAATTATCTCTCACTTCTCTTAATTAATACCCGGATTTTCAAAAACATTTAAATTATAATGAGCCAGCAGGCTGAGAATTTTTTGATATTTGTGATGGGGTTTCTTTGAGTTCTAATCTACCTTTACCTAAAACAAGTTTGTCTTCCGTTGTCCTTACGTTAAAGTCTGTAATCTCTGAGAAAGTCAAGAAAAAAAACAGCTTGTCTTATAAGAGGTAAGGGAAGCACACCTGAGGAAACATTTAACTGCATCAAGATAGGTAAAAATAATTTTAAAATTTGACAGTACTTTAAAGACTAAGTCCTAAGCCCTTTCTTACAGTTTAGGAAAGTGAGACCCAGAGAACCGATATTTGCCGAAGGGAAAGTAACTTTAGTAGTTACAGAGTAAGGATTAGAGCTCAGAAGTCCTAATTTCTAGGTCAATATTTTTTCCATTATACAAAGTCTATTCCTGGTAATAATACGTATGTCTTCAGTTTTAGGAAATACATTCTTCTGTATTCCGCCCAAAAGGGAAAACAGGGCAATTACATTGCATGGAAAAAAATACTCCTCATATATTATATCAGAAAATCAATTCAGGTGGTTTAAGGAACAACCTATTTTTCTACCCAAACACCAACTGAGATCGAAGTGTTCTCACAGGAGCTTATTTACCTCTGTGACACTAATTGTGAGCAAAGTGAGCATGATTAAAGTGGACTTAAAAAAGAAGTCAGTTATTAAGTAGTTAACCTGTCTACCAATGTTTTTTTTAAATGTTTTCTTAACAATTTTGTAAGAGGCATCATTGACTCCTTGACAAACCACACAATTTTTCTTGCAGGATTCATCAACCAACCACATATGTAAACACACAGATACGAAAGTTAAAAAACATTTGGACTTTGATGGCTCTACAAATTACCTTACGTTTTCGCAGGAAAATCACTTATTGGAAGCCTTTCGTTTGGCACGCTTTTTCTTAAACCAACAAGCACTACACTGATAAGTGGACCTTAGCAGATGGAGCAGATGGAGCAGCGATAGCGATAAGGGAAAGCAGGAAGGGAAAGCCAAAGAGTCCTGGAGGCAAGAAAGAAAGGCTCGTGACTATTTTTGGTTTGGGGCTCTTTACTGTATTTTTATCCACTTTACTTTACAATCTAACTTATACCTCAGGATTCTGTCAGGAAGTACCAACATAGCTTCAGAACTCGCTTTCCCCTGATCAAGAAGGCTTAACTGTTTTACACTCTAATGATCGAAGAGCCGTGAGCAAGTGCGTTCCGCTTGTTAAGGATTTTAAGACCAGGTTTTCGGGATCCACATAAAATAGTACATTCCTTATTATTTGGAGAATTGTGATGTACACCATCTGCTCCTCCCTTTATAGCCATAGGTGTTTTATGCCTGGAACCCATTCCTTTATGCGTGATCTCATCCTCTTAGCCACTTGTGTCCTAAAACTGGGGAAGCAGTTTGCTTGTTGGAATAAAAGCCTAGAAGAACTAGTATCTGCTGTCACTTAAGCTCTTTGTGAATACCAGGGAAAAACACATGAATCTCAGGTATAAATACAATCCATAGGGAAGGGATTGTTCTCATGTGAAAAATGTGCAAACTATTTTATACTGAACTATTGGACAGCTAAAACATAATTTCAAAAATTATGTGTTTTTTTTAAATTATGGCATAGAGCCATAATTTTTGAAATTATGGCATAGAGAAATCAAGGCATAGAGCTTTTTTTTGTTTGGTTATTTGGGCTTTGTTTTGGCTTTATGTTTTAGCTGATAAAAAATGGGAAAGATATGTTTTGAAAACATAATGTAGTTGACATTAAATGTTCAAAAATTATTACCATGGTTAATTTTTTATAAACATGGTCAAATTAGCACCACCAGGGTATGCCAGAAATCAGAAATTTCAGATTTTGTTCCAATGTTGGTAATGATGATGTGAGTAAGTGCTATCTGTACATTCTCATCTGTGCTCGATAGTTAATAGTTTGTTTTTCCATTTTTGCTAAATAGAAGTATATTTTAGTTCGATAACACATTGCCTGTAAAGTACTTTGGCCAGTTGAAAAATGCAAGTTGAGGATGGCAAAGTAAAGATAATGATGATCAAGAGTGAAAATGAGGAAATTCTAACATTTCAAGGGGGGGAGGTTCATTTACTCAAGCAATTCTGAAAAAGGAATACCTGCTTAAAGATTTTTTATTTATTTGACAGAGAGAGATAGATACCACAAGTACGCAGAGAGGCAGACAGAGAGAGGGGGGGAAGCAGGCTCCCCACTGAGCAGAGAGCCCGATGTGGGGCTCGATCTCAGGAATCTGAGATCATGACCTGAGCCGAAGGCAGAGGGTCTAACCCACTGAGCCACCCAGGTGCCCCCCTGCTTATATATATAAAGCAATTGGAGAGTTGTAAAGCCAATGGTGACCAAAAATCCTAAGATAAGCATGATTTATTGATCTCAATCTTGGACATGGATTATTATTAGCCCCTTAATAGTGACTGGTTTACCAGAATGTCTACTAGACTCACTGTCACATTGCCAAGAGCAGAAGGAAGTGAAAAAATGGGGCAGGGACTGGGTAACGCTTGAAGCCAGCATCTGCACAGAGTTGGAATATGTAAAAAGGGGCATAGGGACACAAAACACCCCAAATTTATTGGCATAAACAATGTCATAGAATGCTCAGGGCTAGGAATTTAGCCTCAGGAGACCTGAGATTGAATCCAGCTCTGACACTTGTAAAATGACATTGAAGAACTTTGTATTTATGTAAATACATATCAGCAATTATCATCACTTTCCTTAAGGGGCTCTGCCTTTTAGTTAATGAAATATATTTATTCAGAATTAAAATAATAGAATAACACTGACTTGAAATTAATTTGTAAGTCAAAACCTGGCTTCTATTTCTAATCTACTGAAATGGTAAGGTGGATCAAAATTTGAACATTAGCCAACAAAGACTGCATAACAATGTCAGAATGCCTTGATCATTACAGTTAATTAAGCAAAACACAATTTATTCAATACCAGTGTGTACTTGGTATCATTACAAGGAAAAAACAATTACATTTCTACATTTTATTACAATTGGAAATAATCATTGCAAATAAAGATACTTCTTTACATGCAGAAAAGACATTTCTTTTTAAAGTCTTATCCATTAAACATGTCATTTATAGAAATATTTCTTCCAGTATGGCTTTTCTTTTCTTTAAATAAAAAGAAGATTGTAAAATTTGATTTTGTTCAGTTCATTAATTGTGGCTAATTTGCCATTCTGACTACTTTTACTTTCTGGAAACAAAAATAAATGTTTCCCTATATCAATTTAGAGGAAAGAAGAAAAGCTTAGTTGGCAATGTAGATTCTTCCAAAATTTTCCCCACAAGTGTACTTTAGATTTTCTAAAATTAAATTCTTGGAGGCCAAGTTACACAGTGATGCTACTAAGTACAAAAATGAGATTACACTAAGTGCTATAATGATATTTTAGAGAGTTCACAAGTCCTGTCATGCCTGCTTTATTACGTACATTAATTCAAGATTATTTTACCCACTTGGGAAGCTCATTCCCTTTTAACATATGTTTCTGATTCATCTGTCATGGCACACTGACCAGGCCAATGGATTCTTCATCGATGCTTTACAGGCTCCTAAATATTGAAACTGCACCTACCACAAATCAGTAAAAATTACCAATTTTATCAGCAAGAATTATTTTGTTTATTAAGTGAATATTTAATACACACTTTTTGTCAGCACTTTTTAAGTCTCGGGAGCTACTGGAGTTATGAAGGATTAAACACCGACCTTACTCTTAAAGTTTTAAAGTTATTTTGTCAGCTGGTTTGCTTTTAGAGGCTAGTGGGTAGGGAGCACGTCTTTACAAAACAGTTGATAAGAGCAATAGAAGTGCTTTGCACAAGGGTACTAGGTGGCACAATATTGGGGTGGCAGTTGCTGCCTGATTAAAGAAGTAGGGTTGACTCTCTGCTTTTTTAGTAGACTAGGGGGTAGGGAAAATGGGGAGATGTTAGTCAAAATGTACAGTTTCAGTTATGCTAGATGAGTAAGTTCTCATAGTTAATGTACAACAGGGTGACTACAGTTAATAATCCTGTATTATGAACTTGAAATTTGGTAATAGAGTTGATCTTAAATGTTGTCACTACCAAAACAACAACAAAGGCAATTATGTGAGGTGATGAATATTATAATTAGTTTGATTGTGATAGTCACTTAACAGTATGTACCTACATCAAAATATCACATTGTACACCTTAAGTGTATATATCAATTATACTTTAATAAAACTGGAAAAAATTTAAATTTTGAAAATAGACTCACAAATTGTTTTACAAAGTACTTTTTTTTTTTTCCCCTAAGATTTTACTCATTTATTTGACAGAGAGAGATCAAAAGTAGGCAGAGAGAGAGGGAGGGAAGCAGTCTCCTTGCTGAGCAGAGAGCCCAATGCAGGGCTCCATCCCAGGACCCTGAGATCATGACCTGAGCCGAAGGTAGAGGCTTTAACACACTGAGCCACCCAGGTGCCCCTACAAAGTACTTTTTAAAAAATATTTACACTCAGCAGATGGAAAAACTACAGGGACACAGAGAAATTAAGAAAATATCTCAAGAGTACACAACTAATAAAGGGCACAGCCAATGGGCTAACCCATTCTGCAAAACCCATTTGCACATTCATTTTTCTTTGACTGGTCAACAATGCCTTTGAGAAACCAAAGATCCTGATGGTTCTCAGGTCAAATGGAATCAAAGCAGTTAATGAATAGGAAAAAAAAAAAAACCCTTCTTATTCCTCCTGGTCTTGTAATAAATAAAATTGCTCATCTTTATTATTTGGAAAAATGTAGCGAATGTGCTAAATAGACAAAATAGAAGGAAGACAGGGAGAGGCTCAGCTTCTTGTTGGTTTATTTGCTTTTGTGTATGCTGCTTTTGTTGTTTTTTGATATTTGTTAATCAAAGAAAAGTGAATTTATGGTCCACAAAAATACTATAAGCATCAATAAAACACCTTAATTCTAAGATAGACTCAGATCCTTACTCCTATCTGTTAAAGTAAACAAAAATTATTCTGAACTCTTCTAGAAGAATTGTGATACTGATATTTTTTCTTTCAGCATACCCGACAGGGAAGTCAGATTCATAAAAAACAAAAATGTGGGTGGGTACATTTTTATACTAATTTATACGATTTATTAAATGCCATGGGCACTAACATTATTAAGGGAAATAAAAAGTACTGAAATAAAATGCTTTTGTTAAGGAGAGTAAAAAAATAGTTCTTCAAAGTACAATTTAGACTTCTTATTTATTAAATCAATAAAACAAATGGAAAATAAGTCATGGTGTGTATTCATTAATTCTATGGAAAAAACTAAACATTGAGGTTTACATTAAAACCTAATTTAAGGATGACATATTTTATTTTCACGCTCAACCTGATAGTTTTATTTTAAACTGTAAATTACTCTTTAAAGATATTTGATATTTTTATATTGAGGGATTTGATTTTTTTTTTAAATTCTATAGTAAGTTCATTGAAACCCACATAAAATTCTACTTACTATTAGATGGCACATTGTACCATGCATGAAAAATATTACCTTTTTTGTCTACATCTTTAGACATGTAGAGAAGCATACATCTCCTCAAAGGTAGGGCATCCCCTTAATTCTTCCACACCTTCTTGGGTTGGCATATCAGGTGGCCAATTTTCAAAGAAAGGGCTTTGAATCTGCTCCCTTTTTTGTACATAAACCATTGTGTGTTTGAGGATAACATGAAAGTATCACCAATCCGTGAGAAAAAAGTGTGCATGTGCTTTTTACAGTTATCATCTAATTTAAAACTTACTCCTGGGATTAGGCCTCATTTAATCCAATACTCTGAGTTTATAGAAGAAATTGAAAACCAGAGGGGACAAATCATTTATCCCAAATAATAAATCTAACTATTGATAGCATCAGGCTTAGTTTTGAGGTTCTGAGCTTTTTACTCCAAGATGACTTTCCTGAGTTAATTTTTTCTTATTTTACCTGCTACTTATTTTCAGAATATAAAAAAGTGGCATAAAAATAAATCATCGAAATAATATAGTGTACAGGGGTGCCTGGGAGAATCAGTTAAGCATCTGCCTTCAGCTCAGGTCATGATCCCAAGAGTCCTAGGATGGAGCCCTGCATCGAGCTCCCTGCTCAATGAGGAGCCTGCTTCTTCCTCTACCTGTCGCACTCCCTACTTGTGCTTGCCTGTGCTCTCTCTGACAAGTAAATAAATAAAATCTTAAAAAAAAAATAAGTAAACAGTAACTATTTATTAACCACCAGCATTTCTGAAACACTAAAAGAAACCCGTTCAACTTTGGCATGTATTATATTTGTCATAATTTTTTTAAATTTCAAGTTAACCAGAAATTTTAATATATTGGAATGCCACATTAGGAAGGAAAGGATTTTTATTATGTAAAATGTAGTATGCATTATGAATTTCAGTGCTTTCTAAGAGTTTCTCTCTTTATGATCATATGGGTAACCACACCATGGTACTTTGAATAGTTGGAGTGCTTAAAAGGCATTTAGTTCTTACCAGAGTGAGATGAACCATATGCTTGAGTTAATTAGTTCTCTTTGTTCCCGAAATGTTTTTCTTAACTCCTTTGTCATATTTTTGTCATACTCTGCTCTTTCTCCCCCTCCTTCACAGCCTTTCACACAGCTGAAGAAACATTTTAATGAAATCCAGGTTAAAATTTAAAATGTTGCCTCAAAAAAAAAACACTAAACCTACTTTTTTACCAAATTGCTATCATGAGATTATTAGAAATAAACCTTCAAGAATATTAACAATGTTACAATTTGTTTGGGTGACACTACATTATCCAAATTATATGTTTGCACATATGTGAACGAAAAAGTTTTAAAAAGTTAAAAATGGAAACTTATTAAACCAAGCTATTTTCTTTCTGATAAACAATAGTAAGTGCTATCTTTGACACTTTCATTAAATCCACTGCATATTTAAAAAAAAAATTATTTATTTGAGAAAGAGAGCATGAGAGTGAAGGGAGAGGCAAAGGGAGAAGGAGGAGGAATCTCAAGCAGATTCCTCGCTGAGTGCTGAGCCCGATGTGGGTCTCGATCTCACCACCCAGGAGATCATGACCTGAGCAGAAACAAGGAGTCGGCCACGCACAATCCACTGAGCCACCCAGACCCTCCTCCACTGCATACTCAACATCCATGGAAACAAATTCCTGAATGAATCTAGCTTTGAAGGGTCTTCTGTTAAGGAATGTTAAGAAGGGCCCAGATTTCCAGATCATCTCACTTCCGCTCCCTCACACTGAGACTCCGGGGAAGTGAGTTAACATGTTAAACTGTGATTTCTTCATCTGTAAGATGACAGAAGAGTAACCCCCTCATTGTATGGTTCTGCTAAATAAATGAGATTATGTCTTGGACACACATAATAAGTTGCCTGGTGCAGTGTGTTTTTTTTTTTTATAAATGTCAGCTACTACTTTAGTTACCTAATTTATAAGACGTTAATTTGTTATAATGTTAAGAAAAGATTCTAATGATCGGGGAGCATTTGCTCTCACAGCTCCATGGAGAGCAGCTACTGTTTTCTGGCGGGTAAAGGCCAAGAATGATGCTAAATTTCCTGCAGTGAACAGACAGCCCCATAACAAAGAATGATTTGGCTGCAAATGTCAAAAACACAGAAGATAAATAACCCTGAGGTTTAACATGGTTTGACACTGAGCTCTACATTGTGCTTTTTGAAAGCTCTTCTTAAGTAATACAGATCCCACAACTGATAACTGAATTCTGGTTTTACACAGCTTATAATAGAATGTTTTAGTTATTTTTGATACTTTCTCTAAGTACACTGAGGAGGAAAAAATCAGTCTAACTGATGCCTCAAAGTGGTTTGAGCATCCTCGTCATTTAAAATTTAAATCTGATTCCATTGTTAGAGATAAACCTGAGTTCTAATTTGTCTGTTTCTGAAAACAAGTCTTCACTTCTTCTCCCCTCTCCCCAGAAAGTCAGACTCTTAAAGCAGAAAGACATGTTCATTATAAAAACAATTCTACTGATTATGCGCCTTTTTCTAAGGTCAATTTAACAATATAATAGAGGGGAAAGGTCACTAAAGGTCACACACACACACACAATATAATAGAGGGGAAAGGTCACTAAAGGTCACACACACACACAATATAATAGAGGGGAAAGGTCACACCCCCTTTCCTCTCACAGGACACAGCCAACCTGCCGTCAAAGTCTGGAGGCTCTATCTTCAGAATCTGACCACTCGTCATAACCTCCACCGTTACCGCCCTGGTCCAAGCCACCATCATTTTTTGCCTCCCAACTAGTCATCAGCCTCTACTTATGCCCCCTGTCTAATCTCCCACAGAAAGATTCATTTTTATATTTTGCTTTTATAATTATAATGTAAGGAAAAATAGATTTTCGCTCTGCTAAATTTTTTGAATTGTATCTTTAAAAAAAAATGTTTTTAAGTAATCTCTACACCAAATGTAGGGCTTGAACCCACAGCCTTGAGATTAACAGTAACATGCTCCACCCACTGAGCCAGCCAGGTGCCTCTGGAATTCTGTCTTATCTCCTACAGAGCAGAGCAGAAAAAAAAAAGAGAAAAGTGCCCAGGATGCCTCAGCAGTTGCTATTATTTGAATACTCCACCCAAGTCAGGCAGCTGGAGTTTCCAGTTATCTTTCCTTTGCCTGTCACTTGCTTCCTCTTCACATTCACATGGTTCATTCCCTCCTTCCTTTGCATATGTTATTACCTTTTCAGTGAGGCCCTCCCTGACCGTCTATGAGAATCTCAATCGCAAATGCGGGATCTATAGTGCCTTTTCCCACCAGCAACCCAATCCTGATTCACCACCTTATTTTTTCCACAAACTTTATCATCTGACATAGTGTATATTTTATTAATTTGTTATTTGTTTTTGTCCTTCTGTAAGAAAGAAAATTGGTTTAGAGCTGGAATTCTTTTTTTACCCTCTCTGTTTTGTCCATTGCTTTTTCTCTGGAGCCTAGACAATGCTTGGCACATAGCAGGATTAAATCAGTGAATAATAACTATAGAGGAATGCAAAGGATAATGTCTGTAATGTAGTAATTTAACTATAAAAAGAGCTACTTTGTTGAACTCTATTATTTTCCACTCAAGAGCAGCATCATAAATAGAAATTCAATCTGAGCCACAGTTTTTAATATTCTAGTAGTATTTTGAAAAGGTTAAAAGGTGAAATTAATTATAATAATTATTTTGTTTAAACCAGTATATCTATAGTAGTATCTTCTATGTCTTTATATCCACAAATATCCTACTTGAAAGTAGCCACATTTCAAGTGCTTAAAAGACACTTGTGTGTGGATAGTGGTTCCACACCGGAGGAGAGAAAAGCATTATTATTCAATGAGCCTAAGCTTATGTCTGCAAATAGAGAAAATCATACTGTTACATTCTGATGAACCTCGTATATATGTTTACATAAATACACGAACCTAACTTTTTAAATTAGTGAGATTTATAGAGTAGTCTAATTTGTATTAATTAAAAAAGATATATGCCAGAATTTACATATTTTAACAGATTTGGAATGGAAGACTTTAAAGTTATTTGCTCTAGCCCTATCTGAATATAGATTCTTCATTATATTCATATCCATATTATTGAACATTTAATTGAAAAGCACTGGTGATAAGCTGACATAGAGCCACCTTTCCATGCCAATTATGGATAGTTCCATAGGGAAGCAAATTAGATTAAGTTAAAATCTAATTTGTATATCTTCACAAACAGGTCTCAATAATTCCCTCTGAAACCCCAGAGGAAAGTCCGAATACTTTTCCATGTGAAAACTGATAGAGTTTGAATATTGAAAACGATGATCGAAGTCTTTTCTTCAGCTTAAATAGACTTAGTCTTTCGAACAAGCCCTTTTATGTTATGTTGTCCTCAAACTTTACTTTTCTAATCGCTGTCCTCTGGACACCAGCTTGAGTTTGCTGGTTGTCCTTTTAAAATTGTAGGAACTAGAGTAAGGCAAACATTCAAGATCCCACTCCAATATTTTATCCTTTTCTGGTTTTACTGTCCTATTCTGTGCAGACTGCACTCTCTTTTCTGCAATTTTCTTGCCTGCACCCTCAATACTCTTGTCCCTTTTTTCTTTTCTTTCTTTCTTTTTTTTTTTTTTTAAAGATTTTATTTATTTCTTTGACAGAGAGAGAGCTCACAAGTAGGCAGAGAGGCAGGCAGAGAGAGAGGAGGAAGCAGGCTCCCCGCTGAGCAGAGAGCCCGATGCAGGGCTCGATCCCAGGACCCTGAGACCATGACCTGAGCTAGAGGCCCAACTCACTGAGCCACCCAGGCGCCCCTTGCCGCTTTGGAATCTAACACTCCAACCAGTTTACCATCCGGACATCCCTCATCAGCTCTAACTGTTGACCCACTTTCCACAGTCGGGCTGCCAAAGGACATCCCTCAGTGATGCAGATGGGCACTACGATATCGGATTCTCAGATCTCAGCAGGGTGCTGCATGTGATCCTACCAGTGCCAAACTATAAAATTATTTTCAAGGCACAGAGCTAAACCCAACACACTCCAAAACCAGATCATATCACTTCCTAATTCTTAAAGACTACAAAGGCAAGCATGCACACCTTTCTCATCCCTCTACTGGAAAGCTTTGCCCAACTGAAAAGGTACAGTTAAAGGAAAAGTAAGCATTAGCATTTCTGAAAGTCCCATTCCATTGCTGACATGTTAAACATAACTCTGCTTTTCCATACTATAATTACTAATTCATATATGATTTTTTTTCTTTAAAACTCTATTTAGCTCTAGGAAATTTTACCATATCAAACCTACTATCCATTTCTTTTCAAGTATTTTTCAAGTATTCGATGTGACTATTTTTTCTACCTTCTTGCAATCTGGTATTGGGATGATTATACCTGGGGTGATTTTCTTAAATTATAAACAATACTAGGTAAAGGAGATAACTGGATAAAGTTAAAAGGTCACTAGAACTCTCTTTGGGGTAAACCAATGGGCAGCTTCGTGGAATGAACAGGCTTCTAGGAGCCAGGTGAACTGTCTAACCAATGAGCTCAGGATCAGCTACCATATTATTCCTCTTTCCCTCGGTGGCCTGATTCCTGAAGGTGGGGATTGATAAAGCAATCTCTGTGGACCTGCTCCTCTCAGGTCTCAAATCTAAAAACATATTGACCAGGGCGCCTGGGTGGCTCAGTGGGTTAAAGCCTCTGCTTTCAGCTCAGGTCATGATCTCAGGGTCCTGGGATCGAGCCCCGCATCAGGCTCTCTGCTCAGCGGGGAGCCTGCTTCCCCCTCTCTCTCTGCCTGCCTCTCTGCCTACTTGCGATCTCTCTGTCAAATAAATAAACCTTTAAAAAAATAAAAATACATTGACTATTTTGAATCTTTAATTAATATAAAGCTTTAAGAATGACTATCGACAAACCCAATTTTTGCATTTTCCATTTATGATTATTACTAACAAATTTAAGCCTTAAAAACTCTAAGCCTATCTCATGATTTCTATATTAAATATAAGTATTTTATTTTATTTTTTAATTCATTAATTAACATAGCATTATAGTAGTTTCAGGTTTACAATATAGTAATTCAGCACTTCTATATATTACCTTGTGCTCATCACAGGTGCACTCCCTAATCCCTATCACATAGTTAACCTATCCCCTTACCCACCTCCCCTCTGGTGACCATCAGTTCATTCTCTATTCTCTGTAAGATTTGTCATTCTTTCTCTCTTACTTTTTTCCTTTGATTTGTTTTGTTTTTTAAATTCTTCATACAAGTGAAATAATATGGTATTTGTCTTTCTCTGACTTATTTTGCTTCCTGTTTTACTCTAGCTTCATCCGTGTCATTGCAAATGGCAAGATTTCATTCTTTTTATGGCTGAATTATATATTATGGCTGAATTAAATATATATTATTTATACAATATATATATAGCCACCTCTTCTTTATCCATTCATTTATCAGTGGACACGGGCTGCTCCCATATCTTGGCTCTTGTACATAATGCAGCAATAAATGTGGGGGTTCATGTATCCATTTGAATTAGTGTTCTTGTATTCCTTGGGTAAAAACCCAGTAGTGTAATTGCTGGGTAGTTTGTATTTTAACATTTTGAGGAACCTCCATACTGTTTTCCAGAGTGGCTGCACCAGTTTGCATTCCCACCAACAATACAAGAAGATTCCTTTTCCTCCGCATGCTCGCGAACACTTATTTTTTGTGTTATTGATTTTAGCCAATCTGACAGGTGTGAGGTGATACCTCATTGAGGTTTTGATTTGCATTTCTGTAATGATAAGTGATGATGAGCCTCTTTTCATGTGTCTGTTGGCCATATGTATGTCTTCTTTGGAGAAATGTCTGTTCATGGTCTCGTTTTTTTTTAATTGGATTATTTTGGGGGGATTGAGTTTTATAAGTTCTTCATATATTTTGGATATTAACCCTTTATCGGATATGTCATTTGCAAATATCTTCTTCCATTCCATAGGCTGCCTTTTAGTTTTCTTTATTGTTATCTTTGCTGTGCAGAAGCTTTTTATTATATTTTTATTATTTATTTAAGATTTTATTTATTTGAGGGAGAGAGACAGATAGTGACAGAGATAGCGAGAGAAAGCACAAGCGGGGAGGAGAGGGAGAAGCAGGATCCCACTGAGCAGGGAACCTGATGTGGGGCTCAATCCCAGGACCCTGGGATCATAATCTGGGCCAAAGGCAGACATTTAACCAACTGAGCCACCAGGTGCCCCAAGAAGGTTTTTATTTTGATATAGTCCCAATAGTTTATTTTTTAAATAAAAGTATTATGTAATAATCATTTTATTGTGATCATTTCAACATTGGCAACTTTCGATTCACTTTCAATAATGGTAAAATATTGTTCATTACCACGGTCTCATTTAATGCTATAATGACATTTCAAACGAGAATGTTCACTGAGAAGTGTCTCCCTTGAATTAAATTGGTATTGATTGCATTAAGCAACCTTTCCTTTTATTACTGAAGGAATTGGTTCTTTAGGAGTTGATGAAAGTAGAATGATTGCAGATTGCATGGAACTGAGGAATACTCTGACCAATAGATTTTTTTTAAATAAAAAATGTGTTAATGTCATTTTTAAAGAAAGAATTGCATTTTCCAAGTACACTTTCTCTATGAGGAAAGTAGATTTGTGGTAGTTGTATTTATTTTGTTTTAGTTTTTGATCCAATACTCCCAGTTTCAATTTCCCAAAATACTCCAATATAAGAAAACCGAGTAAGAAATCTAAAAATAATTGTGCCGTATTATTTTATAAAGCAGAGTTACAAATTGATACTGAAACTCATCTATCCAGAAGTGGTTATAACTTTTGACAATACACAGAGTGCAATTTTTTTTAAAGATTTTATTTATTTATTTTCTTGACACAGAGAGATCACAAGTAAGCAGAGAGGCAGGCAGAGAGAGAGGGAAGCAGGCTCCCTGCTGAGCAGAGAGCCCGATGCTTGGCTTGATCCCAGGACCCTGAGATCATGACCTGAGCCTAAAGCAGAGGCTTTAACCCACTAAGCCACCCAGGTGCCCCTAGAAAAAGCATTTGACAAAATTGGTTTTAACCATCTGAGGCACCCAGGCGCCCCCAGAGGGCATTTTAGTAAGTAGGGTAGAATACTAAGAAAGCGACTCTTAAAATTTAAGTCACTTTCATTGGGCATCTGTTATTTTCCAGATACTACTGATGACGAATTCAAAGTTATAAAAAAAGACAGAGTCACTGACCTATAACCTAAGCTTACAACTTAGTAGATGAGATAATGTGTAGTATACATAACTTTAATACCAGGCAAATCTAATTTACTATCATTGTCACTTTCACAAAAGACTCTGGACCATGATAATAATTCAGTCAGCCTAGAGGAGACTGAGAAGGGCTTGACAGAAAAAATGTCACTTTGGAAAAGTTAGAAGCTTAAGTGGAAAGAAAGGAGTCTCCCAGTACAAGAAATAGTGCAAGCAAAGACAGCCAGTGACAAGGAGAAACATATTTACGGGTAATAGACAATGCTTTATGAATGAAGTAGAGCTTGGAAGGAAGTAGCAATAGATATGGTGAATTATTGTGGAGAGAAAGAATGTCCAGATTGTTAGCTGAGAAATCTGACTAGGTTAGCAAAGATACCTGATTTTATTTAGTAAAGTAGTGAGAAATTGATTTAAACAGTTTTACTGAGGAACATACTCCTTTAACTTAAACATCTTGAGATTTGAAAAATTCATGTATGTACACAAGTAAGAAAGGGTGTACTACGTACCCATCATTCAGCTTCAACAATGACTAGTTTATTGCTAATATTGTTTTTATACCCTGACTCCACTTCCTCCACCTTCCCATTACAGATTATTCTGGAGGAAATCAGAGACATGGTACCATTTCATCTGTAATGTAATGTAATGTAAATACATTTTAGCATACATTTCGAAAAGGTAAGAATAATGGCTGTCCCTGTTCACTGCCATTATCATACTCTAGTAATCAATGACTCCTTAGTATCAAATGGCTGGTTAGGATCCACATGATATGGATTGTTTACTAATTTTTATTTTCTTACAGTTTGTTTGAATTGGGATCCAAATAAAGTCTATACAATGTAATTGGTTGACGACATGACCCTCCTATTTGCCATTTATTTGAGGGAATCTGGTTATTTGTCATAGATTTTTTTTTCAGTCTGAATTTTACTAAATCGATCTGCGTGATTATTTAATATTTTCTTCCATCTGCTTTTTTTTTTCCTCCCCACTGGTTTTTTTTGAGCATTCCAGAAGTCATCCTTGAAGCTTTCTATAACCACATGGTCACACACCGTGGAAAAAAATGACACAGTGGGTCATTTTGTGTTCACCACCACCAACACCAAATAGGTATTGTACAATGCTCAGTATATTCTTCTAGTAAATATACTTTCTATGATCTGCAGTGTCTTTTCACGCTTTTTAGGAGTATCCTTGACTTCTCTAAAGGTCGTATTTTTATTTGATAATCCTGTTCCATATTTTTTCTAAAAGAACAGAAGGCTTCAAATTGCAGATACCACATCTTGACATAACTGCTTCCTAAATACCAGTTGTGTCTGTCCATTCTTCCTTTCTGTTCACAGAAGGCAAGTGAGTGTGTGCATGCTGTCTTGTTCTATAAGAAACAACTTAAAAATTTAGTACATCTTTAGTTTTAGTACTTGTCACAATTTACAAATGTACTTCTTGATTTTTTATTTTATATCAATCTTTCCAACTATAGGCTAGAAAATCTGTGGGCAAAAATCTTTTTCTTTCTTTCTTTTTTTTTGCAGATTTCATTCCATATTCACATCTAGACTAGCAGAGTGCCTCCTTATTATAGTCACTCAATAAATAGAAGAATGAGTGATGAGTGAACGACCAGAAAAACAGAAGTCCACAGGGACAAAAACAAAATAAAATGAAACAGTATGCAGTACACAGGATAAACACGAGTGTAACCTTTTCTCATTTCTTGTGACTTATTAACGTCTTGAATTGATCCACGTGTACAAACTGTCTACTTCAGGGTAAATAAAAAAAAATTCTGTCAGCAACTACTATTCTTTTCTGACATCTTAAATATTTAGAAATTGTACCTGACAGTGCAAAATAACTAATTAAAAGTAAAAAAGGTGTTAACTCAAGGCATCATAAGCTTTGTTCCAAGATTTTAAATGTCAAGAAAGAACAGTGTTTACTGATCTATTTTATTTAAGTGAAATATTTGAAGACACATCTAGAAGTTTTAGCTGTTTCTCTTACTGAAAGGAAAAAAATGGGCATAGAAATATACAGGTCAAATTCGCCTTTTTCTAAATTTGCTTACACTGCTGTTTTCTGCTTTTGAAAATGCACATGGGCTTTCATAATTCTGCAATAGAAATAGAAATGATAATTTTATGAATTTATTGATAGAGAAAGATAATTAGTCATTGCTTGCTAGGAGTATAATTTATAGACACAAATATTTCAAACCACTATTACATAACCTGAAATGAATGCCTCCAATTATAAAAAGATGAAAGATTACATATTCCAGTGATTTATATATTTGTATTTGTGTATAAATACAATGATGTATGTATGTACACACTTTTAAAGATTTATGAATTTGGTATTTCTTCATTCTAATAATAAGTACCTTTTGACAAATGCATTCATTTGTCTTTACCTAATGAGATTATCATTAGACAAGAGGCCATCACAGTTCCTGGAACACATATACTTACTGAATGAGATAAATAGGCATTATATCAAAAAGAAAAAAAAATGTAATTACTTGGTTTGAGATCAATACTAAGCCACAAGTATAATTTTTATGCGAATACTTAAGTGGATTGATTAAGCACTTAAAGAATATTCCATGACTGACAAAAGGCCTGCAGAGGAAATATTGAAATAATATTTTCAAGGGAGTGGATCAAACCACATCCTATCTATTGCTCCAATAATGTTAGTGTGTTGTGTAATAGCCAGTGACCAATGACTGTAGTTAGACAAAGGTATTCTGGAGAGTCTATGCCCAGTGCCCTGGTGGTTTTTTGTCTTTGATTACTTAACGAGCATGGCTATTAATGCATGTTCATCTCAAAATCAGCATGTAACCCTTGGTATTATATGTTGATCTGCTTGAATGTATTAACCCGAAACTTTACCCCATTACAAATAAAATATTCAGATTTTTTTCCCATTTTTGTAAAATACAGATTTGGTTTTTTACATTACTTTTTTCATTTCTGTATATACTGATAATTATAAGACTTCTAAATAGTTTTAATTTATTCATCTGATATTATTTTCCTATCATGCAACTACTTCCCTATGTAGAATTACATATCTCAAGAGTAAACTTGAGATATACATTATATTCAATAATTCATACTACCTGTGGGTAAAATAAAAATGCTTAATAAAAATAATTCCTTTTAACATTATGTCTTTTTTCATTACCTATTTCCCCTTTTTAATTTTAGCTGCCAAAATTTTTACAGACATTGTAGACAATAAAGAAGACAATCTTCAGATGCTGTATGTTAAACAAATATTTCAGAAAAGTGCAATTGGGTTTTCTATTCATAGTTAGATGATAATTTTTTCTTTCAAAAGAGATTATTTTTACATTTTCAAATTTTAGAAAAGTAAAAAGAAAAAATAAATAAAAATAAAAATTCTATTGAGGCTTTACCAACATCTTTAGCTTTTACACTGATTAGGAAGTAGATGTATAATGAAAAGGAAAAAAATTAGTAGATCATAACGCAAATAAAGTATGGAAATAGAGGAACAAATAATCCTCCTCTCTTATGTCAGGTTTTGAATACAATTGGTAGAGCACATGCCATCTAGATATGATTGTGAGTGAGCATCCCTCCTTCTGTATCCCAGCTATGGGTAGATGCCAGTTTTTAGGCTCTTAAAAGGAAGGGAGAAAGGCAGACATACACATTATATTAATTTAAACAAGAGTTAAAATTTTAGAGTTAAAATTTTTATCTATTATTTAATATATTAGAAGTCTTTTTGAAGAACAGTGGTTCAGTCTAAACAGCTGTTTAAGAAAATTATTTTATTGACAATTTTTTAATCCAAATTCTTTTATTGTAAGAAAAGTATTTTCTTAAAAAGATTTTATTGATTTACTTAAGAGAGAGAGGGAGAGAGCATGACCCGGGAGGAGGGGCAGAAGCAGACTCCGTGGTGAGCAGAGAGCCACAAGAGGGCCAGATCCCAGGACACCGGGATCATGACCACAGCAGAAGGCAGATGCTTAATCAACTGAGCCACGGAGTTGTCTCAGGAAAAGTGTTTCTCACAGGGAATCAAAAACTCAACCAATTGAGAAAGATCTTAGAGATCATGCCGCTCAACTTCACGCCTCTCACAGCTGGACTGGCAATTAACAATTAAGACTTCGGATATATTGTTGAGAGTTGCAGTTGCTTCTGCTTTTCCGAGGATTTCATTCTTCATCTCATTTCATTTTTCATCATGATAACTCTTTTTTTAATGAATCTCTATTTATTTTATGTTTTATTTGTTTAAATTTATTTTATTATATTCAGTTAGCCAACATATAGTACATCATTAGTTTTTTATGTAGTGTTCAATGATTCATTAGCTGTGTATAACACCCAGGTCTCATCACAATATGTGCTCTGCTTAATACCCATCACCCGGCTACCTTATCTTCCCACCCTCCTCCCTTCTGTAACCCTCAGTTTGTTTCCTAGAGTCCAGAGTATCTCAAGATTTGTGTTCCTCTCTGCTTTCTTCCCATTCAGTTTTCCCTCCCTTCCCTTATGGTCCTCTGTATTAGTCCTTATATTCCACATATGAGAACTCTTAATAGTTATTCCATTAAAGCTTTTATACTTCCCATTAGTCTTCTTAAGCCTGCAGCTAAAGAATTTTCACCCTAAGTGAAATTCACATTCCTTTTTCATTCAGGTTTAAAATCAAGCACAACATGCCAAATGTATGCATGCATTGGCTTACTACTAAGGCTCATACACATTTTGTGATCAACGAAATCTGCTAAGTCTTTCATATAAATAGTGTTAATATAATTATCCATCAGTTTGATAAAAAGAGAATTTTAAAGATAAATATTTACCTCCTCCTTCCTGCAAAATAAATTCCAAAACAATTTTAAAAGAAAATCACAGCTGGAGGTATCATAATTTCAGACTTAAAGTTACACTACAAAGTTGTAGTCATCAAGACAATACGGTAGCAAGGGCATGTATTGCATGGAGCACAGGGTATGGTGCATGAACAATGAATCTTAAAACACTGAAAACATAAAAGAAAATTTAAAAAAAGAAAAAGAAAATTATTCCACCATCACGTTTACCTCACAGAATAGTAGATCTTCCCTTAAATTTTGAAAGGAAAAAAAAAAGGATAATGTGGTACCAGCACAAAATGAGACACACATTTCAATAGAACAGAACAGAAAATCCAGAAGTGAACCCACAATTATATGGTCAATTAATCTTTGACTAAGCAGGAAAGGATATCCAATGGGAAAAAGATTGTCTTCTCAATAAATGGTGTTGGGAAAACTGGACAGCCACACGGAAAGAATGAAACTGCACCACTTTTTACACCATATACAAAAATAAACTCAAAATAGCATAAAGACTTGAATGTGAGACCTGAAACCATAAAAGTCCTAGAAGAGAACATAGGCACTAATGTCCCTGATATCTGTTATGGCAACATTTTTCTAAATATGTCTCCTGAGGCAAGGGAAATAAAAACAAAAATAAACTACTGGGACTATGTCAATATGAAGAGTCTATGCACAACGAAGAAAACAATCAACACAACTGAAAGGCAATCTATTGAATGGGAGAAAATATTCACAAATATCCAAATAAAGATATTAGTTAGTATCCAAAATATATAAAGGGTTAGTATCCAAGATCTATAAAGAAAAGATACAACTCAACACCCAAAAACCAAATAATCCAATTAAAAAACGGACAGAAGACATGGCAGACATTTCTCCAAAGAAATATCCAGATGGCCAACAGACACATGAAAAGATGCTCAACATTACTCATCTTCAGAGATCTATAAATAAAAATCATAAAAAGCTATCATACCTGTCAGATTGGATAAAAACAAAAGCTCATGGAACAAGTATTGGTGAGGATGTGGAGACAAGAAACCCTCATGCACTATTGGTGGGAATGTAAACTGGTTTGGTCACTGTGGAAACAGTATGGTGTTTCCTCAAAAAATTAAACATAGAACTACCCTATCACCCAGTAATCACACTACTAGATATTTACCCCCAAAATACATGTATTCAAAGGAATATATGCACACCTCTAAACATTTTACAAAAGCCAAATTATGGAAAAGCTCAAGTGTCCATCAATAGATGAAGGGAAAAAGAAGGTGTGGTATATACATATAATGGAATATTACTCAGCCATAAAAACTAATGACATGGATGGAGCTAGAGAGTATAAAGGCAAGCAAAAAAAGTCAAAGAAAGAGAAATAGCATATGATTTCACTCATTTTTGGAATTTCAGAAACAAAACAAATGAGTGAAAGAAAACAGAAAGAGAGAAACAAACCAAGAAACAGACTCTTAACTACAGGGAACAAACTGATGATTACCAGAGGAGAGGTGGATAGGGTGACGGGTGAAATAGGTGGTGGAGATTAAGGTGTACATGGATCGTGATGAGCACTGGGTGTTGAATATCTATAGTGTACACCTGAAATTAATATAATGCTCTGTGTTCATCATACTGAAATTAAAATTTTTAAAATTTCAGATAAATTAAGATCAAAATGTAACAAATAAAATAAAAGTATAAATCTTCTAAAATTTTTCAAGGAAAAGAATATATAGCAGAAAACATTGATGATCTTAGAGTAGTGGAGAATTGCTTAAACCTATTTAAAAAAAGGTGTTTCATAATAGAACAAATTGGTAAGTGTCTTAAAATGTGCTTATACAGTTTTGACATCAAGGTTCTATCAACCTCATAAAAGGATTTGGGCAATTTTCCCTAATAGGGATTTTTTTTCATGCTTGAATTCATAAGAATGGCTAGTAAAACCATTTGTACTTGAGATACTTCTGCTTTCTCCTTATTTTTTTGCAGGGTGCTGGGGAGATGTGAGAAATTTAAGTTACATCATTTCTTGCAAGGGTTTTGGTATGTTTTAATTTATATTTTTTCCTTGAGCCATGTTTTTTTTTCCTTGTGTTCCTACAACATTTTAACTTTCATTTGTTTTAGTGTGTACATATTCACACAATTTATTGGTATAAATTAAATTAATAATCATATCGTGATTTTTTTAGTATGTATTTTGTGGATAGTTATACCCCTCCTTTTCTTTCCTGGGCATTTATACAAAATCTTACTTGCTTTTTTACTTTAAGATCAGTCTTGCCAGATGCTTGTCTAATATTTTTTCCTAATTTTTAAAAATTTTGTTAATTATCTTTTACTTTTTCATGTATTAACAATTTCTGATTTTACCTTTACTTCTAACTTTTTAAGGTGTATGTTATGAAGTTTTTCTAATTCTTAAGTCAAACCATTAGTAATTAATTTTCATACTTTCCGTTTCTAAAAACAGAATTCTCAGGTGCCTGGGTGGCTCAGGGGGTTAAGGACTGCTCAGCGGGGAGGCTTCTTCCCTCTCTTTCTGCCTGCCTCTCTGTCTACTTGTGATCTCTTTCTCTCTGTCAAATAAATAAATAAAATCTTTAAAAAAACAATAAAATAAAAAGAGAATTCTCATTGCTAATCATTTCCAAATACTTTCTTTCCACTATGATTATTTCTTTAACCCTAATACTTTAGGATGATTTTATTATAGCCATTTATTAAATATTTATTTACTATTTGTTTATGCATATTCTAATTTCTACCACTTTTCCCATTCTGTTTCCATTATTTAATTTTTATTTTTTAGAGAACATTACTTTTCCATTAAAAACAAAAATAGAGGAACTAGTACAATGGGAACTCATTGAATAATTAATCTAAATTAAGCTAATTAAATTAATCTAAATTGGAGAAGCATATAAATTCCCTATTCCTGAGGTATTTACATTTACTTCATTTATTGGATAATGTCGTAAAAGAGTTTGTATTTGTTCTAGTCATGTTTTAATCATATTATAAGATAAGCAATTTGATAAAAAGTTTTGCAAGAAAGATAATGCAAAATAAATATTATCATCCATTAATATTTCAATGATTGTCACTTCTTTATAATCATTATAAAATGCATCATACTTCTAAGAAAAAAAGCAAAGCTAGCAAAAGGCAAGAAACCAAGCTATTTCAAAGTTATTTTGCTCCTAATAATTCCAGTCAGAGATAAGGGTTGTGTGCTCTTCTGATAAGTACTAAAGTAAAGCAATTTCCCCTGACACTTCATATAAGAGAGCTGTTCAGTTAGGATGACATGCTTCCTATTTCAGAATATTTTATTTTAGTGATGTTGGTATTTATCTGAAGCAGGGATGAATGCAAATAACCTTCTTTCAACATTTTGAACTAGCAATATTTTCAGTGGTAGTTATCACCATACTTAGGTAAAAATTAATGCACATTAATGTTGCAAGAATATAAATTAATAATTTTACATCCTATTTTATAGGCAAACATTTTAATTTTTGTTTATTAAAAATTAAAAAGCCTATGGTGTTTATATGTTTAAGGTATTTGGAGTAATTACTTATAATATTCATTATATAATTTAGTGCTATATTTTCCAATATAAAAACTAATTGCCAGAAGAGACTACTTTTACCTTTTGGATGTAATATAATATAGAGGAATTTGGAGCCTCAAACCTCAAGTCAAAATTCAAAGAAAAATTATATAATTCTGACTAGTATTGCAAATAATAAAAATGTAAAGCTATAGTGGTTAATAAGCAGTATTACCATTTACAATATGAAGTTGCCTTCCATAAATGTTTCACACCATAAAATATAGTAAATTATAGTAAATTGTATTAATTTATATCAGCATTTCTGACTAATACTTTAGAAAATAGTGTATGGCGTATTATCTACTATATTATCTTTATTGTAAACTCTATAAAATCTGACTCAGAAATAAAACATTTAAGTACATTTAATTAAAAAATATGTTATTGTTTCTTCATACAACTTCCTCCAGCTTGTGCAGCACCTTTACACAGAGCATTTGTGCCAAACTACAGGCTATCTGTAGGGCTTAAAAGTAGCAGTGGCCACCATGAAATATAATAAAATATACTTACTATGAATCTATAAGACATTGTTAAATTGTTAATTTTCACGTAGTTTATTTGAGGCATAGCATTTCAATTCCAAGTCCTCGTTTTAAAATATTACTTATTGTGAAGAAAGAAGAATAGCATTTTTTTAGTCTAGCAATTTTTCAGCATTTTCATGCATTTTCATATGGTCATGAAGGTTTAAACACTTCGAGTCAGCGTTCCAAATCCAGAATAAAAAAAGAAGCCTAGAATTTGTTAATTCTGTTTTGTCAAAGACTGGTCATTTCATCCATCTGAAGGTGATCTAGACGATTCTATTTTTAGTTACTTTTTTTTTACTTTAATACTATAACTATAAGTTAATGGATGCCTACAACATAGCTAAGCAAATATCTTTAAGGGTTAGGTCCACTTGGTGAATTTATTAATTCTCAGGGCACCAGTAAAGTAGTCATTACTATTTACCATCTGAGTTCAAGAGACCTATTTACTTATTTTTAAGTCATTTTATAAATATTTATATTCTTGAGTATATTTGGAATACAGTTGAGAATGAATCTCTTCGGGGCGCCTGGGTGGCTCAGTCGTTAAGCGTCTGCCTTCGGCCCAGGTCAGATCCCAGGGTCCTGGGATCGAGCCCCGCATCGGGCTCCCTGCTCGGCAGGAAGCCCGCTTCTCCCGCTACCATTCCCTCTGCTTGTGTTCCCTCTCTCGCTGTGTTTCTCGCTGTCAAATAAATAAAATCTTTAAAAAAAAAAAAAAAAAAAGAATGAATCTCTTCCATTTTAAATGAACTTTAAAAATTATTTTGCCGGGGCGTCTGGGTGGTTCAGTTGGTGGAGCGTGTGACGCTTGGTTTCAGATCTGCTCATGATCTCAGGGTCCCGAGAATGAGCCCCTGGTGGGGCTCTGGGCTCAGCAGGGAGTCTGCTTGAGAGTCTCTCTCCTTTTCCCCCCTCCCCCATCACATGCACACATTCTCTTTCTCTCTAAAATAAACAAGTAAATCGTTTAAAAAATTATTTTGCCAATTTTATACTATAAGCCCCGAGAGGGTAGGACTCTTTGCTTTACTCACTGATGCATTCCAAGTGTCTAGCAAATCCTTATCACTCAATAACCATTTATTTAATTTACATATATATATTAATACATTTTAGGTACATGTATTCTTGAAAGAAGGAAGATGAGGTACAGTTTCTGAAAGAATTTTAAAAAGCTGATTGATTTTTTAACCTTTATAAGAAATCAGATATTGTTCTCTTTTAAAACATTTTGACAAAATTAGATATAAATGGAAGCATTATATATTTTCAAAATTTGCTTAATAAAGTCACTGGATAAACATATACTCTTAGATATCTTGGTTTTATTGTATTATTTTTCATGTACACAGCATTTTCCAAAAAAAAAAAAAAGAAAGAAACAGCATTTTTCACAGGCATTTTTGTCTTGTCATGTAGGTCAAAGTAACCTAAAAAAATTCTGGGGGGTGTCCAGAAACTTCCAAAATAGCTTGTATAGATGGAAACACATGTCTTTAGTTTATGTGTAAATTTTAATATTATGTTTTTTCCTTTTATTTTGAAAACAAATAACATCTTGGACATGCTTTTTGTGAAATTTCACTATGTGGCCAGCAATTATCTTGTATTTAATTTCTGCCTTTCTTTTTAATAAGAAAATCCATGAATGTTAATAGCCAGTGCATGCATCTGTTATTTGGCATTTATAAAGTTCATCAGAAACACTTATATTTTATGTGACAATTGGGACAGTACCACATTAGCCCTGATTTACAAGTATCATCTATCAAAGATAACACCTGCAGCAAAAAAAAAAAAAAAAAAATCACACAAGGTCACTTTTTCTTTTAATATCTCTGCTGCAAATGTATTTGTTTTATGAAGTTTCTTACTGGTATTTTATTATTTTTATCATCAGTACTTAATCAGTAAGATACAAGTCTACATCTTCATTATGCTTAATATATACATAAATTATACATAAATTATATAATCCATGAATAATATAAAGATATATATTATATATGCATATTTAAGTTTTTCTTAACTTTGGTTATGTATACTTAGTATGCCTATTCATATATTCTATAAGTATTATAGTATAGCAATTTGAATGCAGGTTCTGGGAGATTGGCTAACATCAACCATTCGTAGGTTACATTATAATGAATATTTACTGAATATTATTATATAGGTGGCAGTATTTTGAGGTTTTTTTGTGGTAGGATTTTGTTCTCATGTGTTAACTTTAGATAGCATGCTAAAACTTTATAGAAATAATACTGTGGATGTTTAAAGTCTTCAGGGTAAAATGTTTTGATGACTTAATCAATAAAGAATGACTTTAATAAACTTTCCATGATTGATGGAGGATGAGAATATCTTTCCTTGAGAAATGGTGCTATAGTGCAGCTCAGAGGTCTAGTATTATTTATTTTGGGAACCCAATCTTGGAGAAGTAGCTACCCTTACAGTAGACCGGCTCTGTAATGTCCCTAAATTGGGTTGTATTGACCGTCAGTAAATGTAAAGAATCGAAGGTTTTACTCTACTTATAAGCTAAGAAGTTAAGACTTTTACCTTTTCATGGATGCTGGTAGAAAATATGAAACTCTGGGTCACACTAAAAGGAATTTATTTGTAGCATAGCAGGAAGTAAATCCTCATTTTCATGAAAATTCTTCCTGTCCCTCAAGCGTCAGTGATTATGTGGAGTAGCCCAAATGGATACTGCATACACAGTAGGAATCATGCACTTAACTCAAGTCTTCTATGGCTGGCAATAAACTTGCCTGAACTTTGCCCCAGAGGGACAAAGGCTCCCAAGGCTGTTTCCTATCCACACATCTTCGATAACACAGTCCGTGCCTCTTATTTCAAAATTGGGCAGAAATGGTAGAGAACCATGGGGAATTATCTCTCAACAGTGACTTCCTTAAAGATTTTCTTTCCCTCAGGACTCTTGCCCTTGTTGGTATATAATTTTTAGGCTACTATCAGGAAATGGTTTTTCTGTAAAAAGGATAGTGTATCTCAGAGAGATAAACACAAGACCCCACTTGTAAGAGTTATCGTTTTCTGGTTCACAAAGGAACTCTTTATTAAAGGAATAATAGGTATATTTATTGCTTCTGAATACTAATATAGTTTCTAATTTGAAGAAAAATAACAAATATTTTAAAAGGATGAAACCTCAACTGGGATGACCTAACTTATATTTCAGATATTCTCTGACAAGTTTCTTACTATGTCTCACTCTTTATGAATTTGAGTCCACCACTGATCCTACACTGGGAAGTTCAAAACAAGGCCCGGAAACAGCTAGGGAAATTATAAAATTACTCCACAATATGACAACGGTTTAATGAATGGTTAGTATTGTCAAAATACCATGAGAAATAAGATGTGACTTCTTAATATTTTATAACATAATTCAGGAGACAAGATTTTTAAATGGGAGAGACTGATTAAAAGTATTAAGTCCCAGATTGAAATGGTAATGTTATAAATAATCATGTTAATAACTGTTAAAGCTTATGTTAGCAAACAACCCCGATGCAAAGAATTCATGCAAGAGATAACTGGTAAAAAATATCCTGTTGAAATAAAGTAGTTAACTCCTAGTATAGCTCCCAATACATAGTGGGCCCTCAGTGTAAATTAATTGGTTAAATGAATGGAAAAATAAATGAATTGCATATATTATCTGCATTAGTGATCAAAATCGCCTCTTCTTACAAATAACTTAGAGGGTCTACAGCAGAATTTCCTAGTGGTTAACTATGTACTTCTTTCACAGCTCTGTAGGGATAGAGCTCATTCTCCATCCCTCCTAAAACCTCTTATAACCATCGTTAACACACATTGTCTACTTGTGAAAGGTACCTTGTCCAGGGTTAGTACAAAAACATCAGATTCCTCTCTTTTTTTCCTTCTCTTCTCCAGGGAAGAAAAATCTCCAAAGCAATTATAATTAAGAAAAATATTTGCTCTCGGGGCACCTGGGTGGCTCAATGGGTTAAAGCCTCTGCCTTCGGCTCAGGTCATGATGTCGGCGTCCTGGGATTAAGCCCCACATCGGGTTCTCTTCTCAGTGGGGAGCCTGTTCCCCCCCCCCCACTTGCCTTTCTGCCTACTTGTGATCTCTCTCTCTGTCAAATAAATAAATAAAATCTTAAAAAAAAAGAAAGAAAAATATTTGTTCTCTAAAATAAAACCAAGTAGCACTAAAGCCTCATTGTAATGGTCACCATACCCTACTATTTCTCTAATAATTCCATTCCTAAAAGAGTGGGAAGAGTGAGAACTAGTAATAGTTGTGTGAGCATATATGTTAAAAAATAATAAAATGTTACAAAATTTGTTCTAATATTTACACTATTCACCTAATACCTTATCCTGGAAATATTTTCACGGGGTTATATACCCACCCAGTATTTTCTTAAATTTATTTTTCCCTACTTTTATCGAGACATATTTGACATAAACATGTGTAAGTTTAAGGCACACAGCATGATGATCTGATTTACATATGTTGTGAACTGATTACCACAATAGGTTCACCCAATATGCATCTTCTAATATAGATACAATAAAAAGAAAAGAAAGAGAAAAAGAAAAAAGGGGGAAAAGGTTTTTCTCCTTGTGATGAGAACTCTGAGTTTACTCTTTAACTTTTCTGTGTATCATCCAGCTATGTTAGCTATAGTCATCATGTGGTACTTTATATCCCTACTACTTATTCATCTTATAACTGAAAGTTTGTACTTTGATCACCTTTTTCCAACTGCCCCTCCCCCACCTGACCCACCTCCTCAGGTAACCAAATTCTAACTCCCTTGCTCTCTCTCTCTCTTTTTAAAGATTTTATTCATTTATTTGAGAAAGACAGAGATAGAGATAACAAGAGGTAGCACAGGCAGGGAGGAGAGGAAGAAGCAGACTCCCCGCTGAGTAGGCAGCCTAATGCAGGGCTCTATCCTAGGACCCTAGGATCATGACCTGAGCTGAAGGCAGACAGCTTAACCGACTGAACCACCCAGGTGCCCCAATAATCTTTTTTTCTGTGAGCTTTTTTTAAGGTTCTACATATAAGTGAGATCATACAGTATTTTTCTTTCTGTCTCACTTACTGCAGTTAGCATAATGTTCTCAAGGTCCATCCATGTTGCAAATGGCAAGATTTAATTTTTTATGACTGAATAATAGTCCATTATGAATATATATACTTTTTTGTTCATTCATGTTGTGGCAAATGGCAGGATCTCCTTGTTTTTATGGCTGAATAATATTTCACTGTATATATATATATGACATGACTTTACCCATTCTGTATATATATAGGACATGACTTTACCATTCATCCATAATGGACATGTAGGTTGTTTCCACGTCTTGGCTATTGTAAATAATGATGCTATGAACATGGAACATAGATATGTTTTTGAATCAGTGATTTTGTTACCTTTGGATATATTCCTAGAAGTGGATTGCAGGATCATATGGTGGTCTATTTTTAATTTTTTGAGGATCCTTCATACCGTTTTCTGTAGTGGCAGTATCAACTCACAATTCCATGAGAAGTGCACGAGAGTTCTCTTTTCTCCACATCCACACCAGCATTTGTAATATCTTGTCTTTTTGATGATGGCCATTCTGACAGGTGTGGTTTTAATTCATATTTCCCTAATGACTAATAATGTTGAGCATCTTTTCATGCACCTGCTGGCCTTTGGTGTATTTTCTTTGGAGAAATATCTATTCGGGTTAGTTGTGCATCTTCTAATTGGGTTATTAAAGCTTGTGCTTTAGCATTATATTAAAAAAAATCATTAACCCAAATCCATGTCAAGGAGTTCTGTGGGGCTATGTCTCTCCTCCCTTGCTTGGAAGTAGGGGGGAGAGGGGGGAGGTGGAGTGTTGTAGGCTACTTTCAATTTTCCAGACTCTGTGATTGGGAGAGGCCAGGAGCTACCCCCTGCCTTGGCTGTGAATTAATCCTCCTGCCTGTGTCTAGCATGGGAAGGCTTCATGCTCCGTTCTTGCCTTGCCCTAGGGGGAATCATCCTGCCTGCCTCTCAGCTAGAGTGCCACTGGGCCACACAACTTCCAGGAGATGTCACCAGTCCTTCTGGTCAGATGGGCCTGGAAGGCACTCTCCACTATAGGTGAAGCCATGACTCACTCTTCGTCTGGACATGGGCAAACTGGCTTCAAGGACCAGCAAAGCTCTTTTCTTGAAGATCTGAATTAAGCAGGTCTGCACCCTACCAAGTTCCCTCTCAGAATGCACTCCCAATTTGGTTCCGCAAATGAGCAAAACCACTGGTTGTGATTACTACTTAGGCACTACAAGTATGAATTAGGTCTGTTAAAATCCATGTGGTGGTTGTTGCAACGCCTCTCCTTTCATGGTCAGATTCCCAATGGCTGAGTCCTGCAGATTCCCCTGCATCCCTGTGGTGTAAAATCAGAATAGGGCCTCCCACAAAGCAACACACAATGCTGGAGGAGGTTGGTTTTTCCCCCTTGAAATCTCCTTCTGTGCTGGCCTGCAGGAGAGGCAATGCAGTCAATGTGTAGCTGCTCTTCTTATCCTTCTAGTGCAGTCTCTCTTGGTCACTGTGGTGAGGGGGGTGCCTCAGACTCACTCCTAGCCCTAAGACTCTCTCAGTGGTATATGTTTCTTGAATAGTTGTTAGTGGTTCTTGTGAGCAGAGGCAAAGTTGGAAAAGACTTATGTTGCCATCTTGGTGACATCACACGTTTCTCAGTAGAATTGTTAGATATAAAATTTCTTTTTCATCTTCACAGCATTTTAACATTTACAATTTCTTTTTTTTTAAAAGATTTTATTTATTTATTTGACAGAGAGAGACACAGCGAGAGAGGGAACAGAGCAGGGGGAGTGGGAGAGGGAGAAGCAGGCTTCCCACAGAGCAGAGAGCCCCGTGCGGGGCTGGATCCCAAGACCCTGGGCTCATGACCTGAGCCGAAGGCAGAGGCTTAACGAATGAGCCACCCAGGTGCCCCAACATTTAGAATTTCTAACACAAAATAAGTATCTTTAATAATAAAAAGGATAATATAATCACTTTATGAAAATTGTCTAGCCAGTAGGCTATTAATAATACCTCTTCTCTACTCCATTGTTTTAATTTACAGTTTATTGTTAACATATGAAATTTAGTTAATCTCAAAGGCCTATTACAAATTGTTACTTTGTTTTCTGTTAATTATTTTCTGTTTGCATCTTTTTCTTAATATGCTTTGCAACTATTTTGTTCCATTGAATAGTTTTACTTTTCACTTTCTATAATGTATATTTTATTACAAAATTTTAAATGTTCTGATAGTTAAATGCATTAATCTTTTCATTTGTAAATAATCCACAGACTATCTAATCTAGCAAAACCTTCTCTACCTTAAACTGTAAGAGTATTTACTCATATTTTGTATTTATGAGTCATAGTTAAAAATGTAAACATTATAACTATTAAACTAGTTTTTAAATTTTATTTTAATATGAAAATATCAATAATGTTGATTTTATGTATGGTGTAAGGTTATCATTAATTTTTCTCCAAATCAGGGTGCCTGAATGGCTCAGCTGGTTAAGGGTCCGCCTTCAGCTCAGGTCATGATCTAGGGTCCTGGGATCAAGCTCCACATCAGGCTCCCGGCTCAGTGAAGAACCTGCTTCTTTCTCTCCCTCTGCTGATCCCCCTACTGTATGATCTCTTTTTCTCTCTGTCAAATATATAAATAAAATTCTAAAAAAAAAGGAATTTACTGTTAAAAGTTTTTTTTTCTCGGGGCGCCTAGGTGGTTCAGTGGGTTAAAGCCTCTGCCTTTGGCTCAGGTCATGATCCTAGGGTCCTGGGATCCAGCCCCACATTGGGCTCTCTACCTGCCTCTGCCTACTTGTGATCTCTCTCTCTGTCAAATAAATAAATAAATAAAATCTTAAAAATGTATTTTTTTAAATTAAAAAAAATTTTTTCTCCAAATTGATAGTCAATTATACAAATAATATAGATATAATTATATACAATTTTTCCTGCAGAAAATTCCTGGAAGAAAATTCAGTTTTCTTCCCCCCACCCCCCACGATCTTCTGCTGTTTCTTATATTTTACATATGTCTACTCAATAAATTTAGAAAAGTTGACATCTTCACAATCACAAATAAAACACTATTATATAGGAAGTAATCTTGTTCTTTCATTGAAGCATATAAGATCAATGCTGATCTCATTCTAAATTCAGGGATGACTAATCAACTAAGAAAAGAGATCATAAAAATTCCAATGAACAAAAACATTTTCTTCTCCATAATGTTTTATATTCTTAGCAAGTAATTTAAAATTTTTTATTGTAGTAAAACCCACATTTGTTATTTATCCTGATCAAACTTTAGAGAAAGGATCAATAGAACACAGTTCATATAATGAACTGTATGTCCCTAGAACTATTTTACCATTCAAATGACTCTATCAGCTACTACAACTCTTTTTTTTCTTTTTTTAAAGATTTTATTTATTTGACAGAAAGAAGCATAGAGAGAGAGGGAACACAAGCAGAGGGAATGATAGCGGGAGAAGCAGGCTTCCCGCCGAGCAGGGAGACCGATGAGGGGCTCGATCCCAGGACCCTGGGATCATGACCTGGGCCGAAGGCAGGGGCTTTAACCCACTGAGCCACCCAGGCGCCCCTACTACAACTCTTTTAAAGCTCACTCTGTATTTTAATATTACAACACAAGCAAAAATCCTCGTAGTAATTCATAAGCAATAGCTATCATTTTCCATAATAATTTTACAAAAACTGTCATTATTGCCAAAATTAACTTTTTAGCATTTTCTAAAATTTTACTAATTTTCTTGAGTAATTTCTTTTAAAATTTCTCAACATGTATAAGTAAAATAATTGTTTAAAGCTGTTTGTCCAATATGAGAGATGCTATTTCCAGTGGTTATTTAGTTTTATTTTTTGAAAAAGAGAGAGTCAGGAGAAAAGAGTAGAGGGAGAGAGAGAGAGAGAGGGAGGAAGAGAAGGAGAGAGAGAGAGAGAGAGTCCTCAAGCAGACTACCAACGTGCCCCTCTGGTGGCTATTTAAATTTAAATTAGTTAAATAAAATTAAAAACTCAGTTCACTAGTCTCACTAACCATATTTCACATGCTCAATAACCACTGTCTTGTGTTTTACTGTGTGGGATAGCAGGTTATAGAACATTTCCAAGATTGCAGAATATTCTATTGGACAGTGCTTCTTCTGAGTATGACAAAACTAGCACGTGTTTGTTACTTATTATACATTGATGTATTTTTTAGTTTATTAGTTCATTATAAGTTCTATAGAGATTAA